>OY744522.1:106340793-106430793 GCA_963556195.1 Sepiola atlantica | reverse complement strand
CTGCCAGATTGTGGAAGATCACTGACTGAACCCTGCTGCCGAAATCGGGCCACAAGACGATCAATTGTGGTCTGACTGGGAGATTGTCTGACATTATAATGCCGACGATAGGCTCTTTGGATTAAGGATATTGAACGATGGTTTCCGAAGTAAAGTTCAATAATTTTGGTTCGTTGTTCAGTGCTATATTTTTCCATGATAAATTATCAATGTTAATATCTGTAATATTCTGAAAAATAAGGAGAAAATTTAATTAAATGTGAATGTTGTTACTGATTCAAACTAATGCGCGACTTTTGCGCAATCCTGTATATATATATATATATATATATATATATATATATATATATATAGAGAGAGAGAGAGAGAGAGAGAGAGAGAAAGAGAGAGATAGAGAGAGAGAGAGAGGGAAAGATAGATAGATAGATAGAGAGATAGTCGTTGTCAGTCCCATTCTATGTAAATTCCCTCCAGTCCACACTGCTCTTTTGAAGTCATTAAACTAATATTCTTTAGGTCAGATAATTATTGTTGGAAACCACATCAAGAAAACCAACAAAACTTATCCTTCCCTTGATCAGGAGCCATGACGTAAATACTGGCTCTGGCGTTATAATTCCCTCCGTCTATTTGACGAACAACAAAGCCCGCCGCACCCCCCCCCCCCCTTCGCTACACACGCTCTGCTTATTTACCAGGACAGGCCTGGCTTTAGACAGGCGTCGCAAGGCCACAAGACCACCCGCAACAGCTATTTGTCGGCCGTCTCTCTGTTGGCTATTGTGCGTGTTCACCACTCATCTTTGAATAAATCTGTAAAGCCATGTCTTTTGTACGCATGCGTTATTCGCGTCCATTCCAGCGGAAGTCATGACACCTGCGTCATTGTTGCCCTTGTAAGAAGTCGATGGGTGCAACTAAGTACAGTTGAGAGGCCGATGCTTCTCAACTGTATGGCTTCACACGCGATGTGCGACGCCACAGTGATCTTCACTTTTCCTTAATATTGCTTTCTGTTTTCTTCTCGGTCTTTAGTGAGCTTCTATTTTCTCTATTCTCCTCCTTCTGTCTTTCTTTCTTTTTGTCATTTCTGCTAAATGCCACTATTTATTTGCCTCCTCGCGAGGGCAGAGTTAAACGCAAGGCCGTTTCTAAATGTGGGAATAATCCACCTCCCTTAAAAGGAACACTCTGGGTTAGAACAAAAATTAAAAGTGCTAAAGTCTAGAAAGATGTCTTCTTCACCGACGAAAGACAGAAGAGATACTACAGTTTGATTTCAGCTTGCAGGCCGAGAAATATCGTCTTTTTTTTACTTTTCTCTTAAATTATTTCTTTCCTTTCCTTCCATCTTTTTATTTTTCTCTCTTTCTTTTTTCTTGGTGCTTTTTTATTTTCATTTTTCTCTTCGTTCTTTTTCTTTCTTTAACGGCTGTGTTAATACTACTCACTACAGGGTTGGTACCTTAAAGCCACAATACTGAACAAGGAAGGAATTGGTATGACGAAATCCAATATGCTAATACCATATATATATATATATATATATATATATATATATATATATATATATATATATATATATATATATATATATATATATATATATATATACTTCTTTGTAAAATGGTAGGAAAAATCCCAGCAGAGTGCTCGATTAATTAAGAATTAAAGTTAAAAATTAAGAGCATAATATTTATTTATTCTGGTACAGAAAAATTAGTACAACATTCGTACCGTCGGTTTCAAGCACGGAAGGTCTTACCCATCCGGCTCTCTTCAGCTTCTGTTGTCATCTGTTTTGGAAATGTGAGGTCACATGACACTCTCGTTGGGACGCGTTATTTGCTCAGTGTGTTGTGTGTGTTTGTTTAAATTTAGTGTAATAAGACCGTTGAGATTTAAATATATATATATATATAAAAGGTATTAACATATTGGAGGTTTAAGGTGCCGGATTAAATAACATGAACATAAGATAATTGACGTAATTCTTGTAGGGATGGCTGGATGCATTCTTGTCCGAATTTCCTTAAATACATTCTGCCTTTACTTCTCGGTGTGTGATGCAAGACAATCGACATATAATATCGTATGTTATCTGGAAAATATTTCCTATTGAAGTCGAAAACCGCAGGAAATTGAATTAAGACTTGGAAGTCGTCAACCGCCGAATATGATCGCGAATTTCGACTATTATTTATTATTCACTCGGAGTTCTCACACGAGTCATTACCAACAAGTCCCCCAGATTGCCAGTACGCAACGTTCTCTGGGATCACCGTTGCAAATCACTTCCGGTTCTCGCAACAGATGTAGTAAATAATGAGACTGTAAACCTAAAAAGAATGCGAGAAGAATTGCGTATAAGCGATAAAAATGGTTTTATGTTGTTGATTTTTAAAAGAAATAATATTACATGTGGAACCATTTGAGTTAAAATCTATTTAGTATTACGCATTTAATCTTAAGAAAACAGGTTCGAAGTGTGTAAATATGCTAGAATAATCAAGATTTTTTACAAAATGGCGTCTTACCAAGAGGGTAAATATTACTTTTCTTACAAAATGGTGTTTATATTTACATATTTCAAACGTGTTTTTCTTCAGATTACATGCCTAATACTAAATAGATTTTAACTTGAACTTGTTTCTCATGTAATAATATTAAAATAAACCAAACAAACATTAAACAATGTTTATCACCTGTAGACAATTACTTTTATCGCATTCTGTTTAGGCATATTATTTCATCATTTACCACATCCGTTTACTATCAAGTTCTAGCTCAGAACGACCATTGGTTTTATTCTGGAATTAGAGTGACAATAAGCTTCCTCGGGATTCCAGTATTCTTCGTGCCTTTCCAATGAAAGGCTGGCTGATGCTTTCCTTCTTAAACTATTTCCATCCTCTGAGACGCCCCACGACCATTTTATTTGATATAAAATGATATATGTGCTACAGAAAGTTTTCGTATATATTTGTTAACATTACATTTAAATTTCTGCATGTTGGTACAGTCAGGAAAATATGGAACATGAAGAGAATTTCAAAGAGTAGAAAGATTATCGGTATCTGTTGACTTATACAGTGAATGGTGGGATTTTGTTGCTAGTTGTGAAGATTGAGAGTATTTACGTTGAGGGGTACAAGTTCAGCAAGTTTATCGGAGCACATTTCGTGGTAGCACTTGTAAAACAATCACAGGCAAGCTACATTGCTACGATAGGACAGTGCCTGGGGCTTGATAGACAGTGCGGGATATATTGTTTAATATACAGACCGGGTGTACCGAAAAGCACGAGTAAGCGCATTTGACACTGACACGCCTATGACCGAAAAAAACAACATAACATGACTGATTGTCAAACATAAAATAGTCATTTATTGAAGTCAAGCCATCTGGTCAGAAAAAATAAACATAATGGATGGTCAGAAATAAAATAATTGTTGATTGAAAGACCCTGCAAATGTTAGCGGTAGAAGGATATACTTTGACGCCGAATAAACGCCCTGGATGCGTGGCTACATGAACAGGAAATTCCAACAGAAGGTGTTTGCAGATGGAGGCGTATGTGTCAGAAATTATATATAATATATAATACCAACCCAATATTGATATCGTCAGTCCATTGGCGATTTGGTCCCAGGGAAAAAACACCCTGTTAAATTCTTGTGTGTGCGTTATCCTTCCTCACTAACCCACACTCGTTCACCGTCACTGACAATGAAGGTATAGCATTATATTTTTATATATTAGTGTGTCGTCATTCTGTTAAGCATAGCAGAAATACAACACTATTAGGTTAGAGTCTTTTTTTGCACCCTGTCCAAGTGAGAGAGAGAAAGAGAGAGAGAGAGAAAGAGAGAGAGTGGGGGAAGAGAGAGAGCTAGAGAGAACAGTTCCACTATGTTCGTTCTATTATGTTCTTTGGACATTTCTAGTTATGTTTACATTATTCTATTTCAAAGTACCTGTGATTGGTCGGTGTCACCTGGCTATGTGAATGCGTTTTTTTCGCTCGGAGATTGTTTTAACATTTCAATTATTTTCATCAGTGCCGTGCTTTGTGTGGTGTCAATAGTCTTCGTGATTCCAATTTCTCCTTGTCCTGTTTCCCTGTTTTCGATATTATCGTTATTTTTTGGTCAGCATTCAAATCAAATGTGACAGGTACACTTTTGTGACCGTTGCAGTTTTCAAACACAAGTTATAACTTTAAACAACTGTTTAAATTAATAAATATATAACCTTTTAATTTACAATAACAGAATTCAACTTGCAATGTGACAAAATTCAGATTTGAACATGATCTTTTCGACTTCGTTATTCAGAATTAAACACATTCCGTGTTGCTACTTAAACACAAATAAAATTACCTTTTTAATTAATCGTTCGTGAAAATAAAATTTGGCGATATGCTATCACTTCAAAAGTGTGGTGACCCCTAATTATTTTTTTTATTTTACATAATTAATTTAACATAATTAAGCAATTTCACCAACAAATTCCTCATCGTGTCACACTAGTGTTCATACAATTATTGGTAATACAGTAGTTTTCTTTATGTTCTATATTTCTCCTCGGTGCCTGGTAAGCCTTACGGATTTGTTTTTTCTGTCTCCTTCAGATTCACACAACGAACTGCTGGGACGTTGAATTCTATTATTTAGAATCGGCGCATCTTAAGAGTGCGCGTTCTGATTTTCTTTTAGTCTAGGAAGTAACACACTAATTTTCTGTTTTTTTGTTTATCCATTGTCTGCGAGATTTATCCATGTTAAGATACGATACGAACATACCAAATATACAAGATAAACGGAGAATATTTATTGTTTTAAAAATAATTAAACTACTACAATTTTAAATGAATGAATAAAACATATTCGTTTGATTAATTTAAAGAATATTTAGTTGACAATGAAATTTATTTTTACAGAAGAAGACAGAGTCATTTTTTTCGTAATAATATTGAACCTGAGAGACATTTATTATTTACAAAATAAATATGATTATTAACAGTAAATTATACATATTGATGCAGAAAGAACCGTGGAATTTATACGGGATTCGGCTGGTTTCCTATAGTTTTCCTCGTAGACATTCTTTTCTATTTAACCCTTTTAACTAAGAAATTTTATGCCCATTCATCTAGTTGTTTCCAATCGTCGCGTGGTAGCGCTTAACGTCCAATCGACGATCTCTGTAAACCTAATCCTCATGTGAACTTTGGTCATTGATAAGCGGCGACACATTAGTAAAATCAGATATAAAACCAATAAAAAACGATTGTTTTCATAAAATTCATCGATGTTTCTTTTATAAATGTTAATTTTTTGTACTAATGAGTCACCGCTTATCAAGGCCAAAAGGCCACACGAGGATAAGAGTTAATGGGTTTGTCAGGTGGACAGTGAGATAACAATTTGAAGATTGGAAATGATGGGTGAAATGGAACAGAATTTGATTATCTGAAAGGACGGTTCAACACGAGCAAGTTGTAGTACACTGGGAAAAAAACCTTCGGTATTGTGTTCCACAGACATACAGTTCTTGGAAATAAACTCTGCTCATAGAATGTCCGCATAGGAAGAAATGCAGATTATTTACATTTTTTCTTAGCTAAACGAGTTTTTTTTTGTTAATGTTTTAAAAGAAAACCATAGATTAGAGCTCAGTCGAGCACCTACCATAAAAATACCGATAGAGCAGGGAAAGACTAGCAACGTTTCTTCTGTGAGAAAGAGGCTGCAGAGACAAGAAGTGGAAATCACCCACTAGATTTCGAAGTCAATTTTGTACTATGTCAAGGCAGGAAATAGCGCTCTTAGCTGCACCTCGCCAGATGTGGAAACAGTACTCAATCTTAGGACATATCTAGAATTATTATAATCTCGATGATGGTAACACTGATCCGTAACTTTTACGCGTTTTACGAAACCTACAGACGGACTGATACAAAACATAATATTAATATTCTATTAAAATTTCGAAGTGTCACGAAGTAATTCATTATTTTTTTAAACTATTGACAAATGATTTAAATGGCTGACTTTTTTACAAAAAAGTAAAATGCATTCTGATGGGTTTACTTTCGTAATTAAATTATATTTTAAATAGGATGTTTTAAATTTTTGTTTCATTTTACGCTATTGCAAATATTATTTCAATAATTATTCGACTAATACAATATAATGTGTTATTTGTATTATTTAGACTACAGTTCTTACCTTTGATGTTATTCTCACAACATTTCGACCGATGTAACCTTCAAACTTCTTTAGGTCCGTCTTGTCGAACTCGATCATCTGTACGGAATTTGGAATGGAACAGTTTATTTAATCCACGTAAGTAGCTTGTGCTCGTCCCGTCAGTCATGGTTGGGCAGAAGTCTTAACTAATTTGTAATTGTATTCTTAGTATCGCCTGTATTGAAAATTGGCCCTTCAACCTAAAAAATATTGTCAGTTAGAATTTATTATGACTTAGCAATGTTATCCGTTACGCCATGGATACTTGTGAGAATAACTTCATGAGAAAAGTAGTCCGAATAATCCGAATTATGCAAATTATAAATCCTCATCAAAAGTTTTCCGAAACATAATATTAAATGTATAGTTATCAAAGTTACTTTTAGGCGGGAAATACACACACACAAATAAAGTTGAATCACAATTTTATTAATATATATTTTTATAACAGAAGAGAAGAAAACTTAGATATTCTAAACATTCTTATCAAATTCATCGATGTTTACTTGAAAGTTTAATGTTTACAATCATAATAATGTCAATAAGCGAAGCAACTAACGGTACATTTTACGAGTTTGTAGAACGATAAAGATGAGACAAAATAATAAAGCGCGAAATCTGAAAGGGAAACCTAGACAGAAGGGAAATAAAGTTGTTTTTCGAAAAAGCACATAGCTTGTAGCAACACTACATTCTAGTATATTATTACAGTTTCATATATATATATATATATATGTGTGTGTGTGTTATGTGATAATAATATATATATATATATATATATATATATATATATATATATATATATATATATATATATATATATTCCTTATAGTATCCGAAAATATTTCCAATTGCAAGGTTACAATGAGGTTGTATTACAAGATTGCATTCCGGTGACATATGAAAAAATCAATCCCAAACCATAATTTTCATTTATTGTTTTAATTTCTTTATTTTAATATTTCAGCGAATACATGTATTTTCTTACGCGCGTTTCACAGCAGCTTCAAGAGAAATATCTAATATTTAGTTTAACTTTGCTGATCATCAAAGCAATAGTTAATTTAATGGTAATAGGAAATGCAACTATATATATATATATATATATATATATATATATATATATATATATATAAACTGTTATATTTAAACAGGCGGTTTCGTCTTTTAAAGACTCATCAGTATAGATTTTACAACTGGTCTTTCTACATAGAGGTTCGAACCTACGACTCTCGGTCTTGTAACCCAACATCATTAACCTCTCGGCAGGCAGATTAGCTACGTGATTGCGATGTGAAAATACGTTTTTTTAATACAAACTCGTACTATTTTATTACATCTACAGTGTTCAACCCAGGGAAGCGTTACTGCACAGGCAATATACTTATTTTGTCCAAATAAAAGTGCTCTCCCTTAATTTAGAGGACGTTTTAAAAACTCTGTTCACACATCATTGAAGGCTTGAAGAAAGGAAAGGCTTCCGACAATTTTATACAGAATATCTTAATAAAATAGAATAAACGTAAAAATGAAATTCGGATTTAGTTTGCTTGTAAAATGACCCAATCAACTCAGCACAAAATAGTATGTTACACTCTTATTGGTTTATTCATTGTTATTTTTTATTTACCTTTTCACTTGTGTGCTTATGATTTTCCATCGACTGATTACAATCGTATACATATAAATAAAATATCATATGAATATATTAATAAATTAATTAAATTCAAGTATATTGATAAAATGAACTTAAAACCAATATTATTTTCAAAAGTGCTCAATACAAAGTAGAGCTTTATAAATAAGTAAACTTGTATAACATTAGAAACACCTACGCGAATTAACCAGCGTTTCCATGTTAGTATATCTCTACGGGCTGCAAGATAAACTAAATATTAAATTGTTCCAAAAGAAATCAGACAGAAAACACTTGAAATTGGTCCGTGAAAATTCACTTTTTACAAGGCCGTAGCTATCGGGGTGGTTGTGGCAAGACTCTTCTAAACCTGTTATCATCACTGACTAGCAGAAATTAACCCCTCCCCCACAACCCTTACACATTGGTTGGACATAGTTGTCAATCATATACATGCATAAAATACACACACACAACACAGTACGCATAAACCTTTCCTACCTCTCCCTACGCTCGCACGCTTAGACAATATATATACTCGAATCAATAGCAGGAAAGTTCAACCTAGATTCATACACACGCGCTCTCTCATCGACTAGACATAGATAGAAAAACAACTGCCTACACATGCATCTCACCATATATTCAATGTGTATATGTATAGATTATAGGGATAAAATTTGCAAGAGTACACGCATACGTTTACTTATTACACATGCAAATATTAATAAAAACTATACGTAGGTTTAAGGAAAAATCTATCTCAAATTACACAGTCACTTAAAACAATTTGAATTTTATTATATTAAACTGAGGTTTAATATATAAATTCATATCAAGACCCGTTAATTAGAAGATCTAATTGGTGTTTACAAAACCTATAGATGTCATACAAATAAGTATAAAAAAATAAATATTTTTGAAAAACTTAGTTTTCAAGAAAAGATAAAATCATAATCTTACCAAACCAAAATTCTGTAAAAGTAATATATATGCATTAAATAGGATATCCATAAATTGTATCACCATTTCACAAGTATGCAAATTAACACTACACTCAAACAAGCCGCACAATGTGATAAAACCGTATTGGCGATCTAAAAAACTATTAATAAATTTATATTTACTAGAGTATTATAACTTCAACTATTTTAATACGCTACTAAACCTTATGTCAATAATTCTCATTCTAATTTTGATTAAAATCAATTATATGATTTGGATTCTAGAAAATGGCTCAATTTTTAAGTTTCCACCTTAAGGGGTCTTAAGAAATAAACATTAAGGGGTCTTGTTTAATTATTGTCCACCAAATATGGATCAAATTTAATACACATTTGAAATATTGTAATTTTTAAACGAAAGGCTGTGCCCATATTACACCCCCTAAAATACTCCAAAGAAACTCAAAATTGGGGAACATTTATGAATTGAATGTAATAATTATTATAAACACATCACAGATATCTGAATTTTCATGAAGGGGCTTTCACCCTACGTAACATACCTAACATATATATATATATATATATATATATATATATATATATATATATATATATATATATATATATATATATATATATATATATATAGCGTAAATTGTCTCCCAAGTTGAATAAAGATTGATAAATGAGCCAGTGTTAACATGCTAAGGTTTTTTAAAATAAAATTCTCCGCGATGGAAGACTCGCATGTGTTGATTAGAACGTCCGTAAATAGGAACGTTCAATTCCTATTTTTTTTAGATATCTGCTTTAAACAGAGAGTGTTTGCTGGGATCAAGCATGATTACTATCTCACACTCATCCTCTATTGTCTATATAAAATACCGCCAGTTTGAAATACATAGTTTTTCTTCGTAGATCCCGTTATTCGGCTCTTTACTTTCAAATCATATATATGTATATATATATATATATATATATATATATATATATATAAACTAAACTTCAGCAAGTGAGAGTCATCACTCTTTGTACTAATGGCTATACATTTTTTCTGCAGGTAACTGCCAACTCGTGATGCGAAACCAATTATACAATTATCCGCGTATTGGATTGCGTAAAACAGACATAAAACAGGCCCTTTTACGCACTTACGTACTATTTCTGTTTCCTGTTTCCTGTTACATTGTTCAAACTACGATAGGAAGCTAACTATATAAAAAATCACCCTTCATTTTTTACGTACTAAAGTGTCGTACCAATTTCTCTTTTGAAATTCAACAATATCTGTCTCGCCTACCTACCTACCTACATACCTACCTACATACCTACCTACTTATCTATCTATCTATCTATCCATCTATCTATCTATCTATCTATCTATCTATCTATCTATCTATCTATCTATCTATCTATCTATCTATGATTCTATCTATAATACAGCAGTCAAATCATAGCTATAAATGCATGTTCCTCATTGTTGAACACTGTTAAAACGGCTGACAATCGTGACCGGCTCGTCATGATAGGATTTATTTTTCACTTATGACTTAAAATAAATGCTGCCTAAAAACAGCTGTGAACAACCATAATACCTTGGTCTATGCTCTTTATTTGGAACTTTATTTGAAATTTGGTTTGGATCGCGAAACCTCTCTCTCTATATATATAGCTCTATTCCACTAGATATTGAGGTATGCTGATATTTGCAAGTTGTTGATTTATATTTATAGTTATCTCATTGGAGATTTTTATATAATATAATTTGAGGGTTCATATATATATATATATATATATATATATATATATATATATATATATATATATATATGTAGATAGATAGATAGATAGATAGATAACATAGATCTAATGTAAACTTTGTTACATAATCATGTATTTGTGCTCCAAGAATTTTAGATAACAATAGTATGTTTACGATCGTTTCTGAGACGATATATATTTTTATTGTTTTTATTGATATCGGTTCTCTTAACCAGCACAGAGTTTAAAAAAAAATAAAAAGCATACAGACTACATTAAGGCGTTAGTATTTAACATCATATATATATATATATATATATATATATATATATATATATATATATAGGTGACTCTGAGAACCGGGGTCGTGCCTTATTACCATGAAATTATTACTCCCCTCCACTGATGAGAGCATAAGCTCAGAAAAACGTCGTCTGTAGATAAATATAATTTAATTTATATTTTAGAATATTATTATATGAGCCCCTTTAAAGAAATTAAAGTTGAGCACTGATGGGAGATATTAAAAAAATAGACATTCATTTAAGCTACAAAGCAAGGCTCCGATGAAGTTCGTTGGTCATATCGATTGTCTTGATATCCCGCCACAATTGGCATAAATATAACTTAATTTCCCCGCATCACGTGATAATTTCCAATGGTCTAGAGTATAGGGCGAGAACGTGCGGAGTCAAAGGTGATTCTGTGAACCGGGTTCGTTCCTTGTGACCGTCTGAAATTATCACTTCACTGCACTGATGAGAGCATAAGCTCGAAACGACGTCGTCTGTAGGTAAATATAATACAATATTTATTTATGAATATTATATATATATATATATATATATGTGTGTGTGTGTGTGTGTTTGTGTGTGTGTGTGTGTATAGATATTTTCGGCATTGGTTCATGTGGAGTCGCCGATTTTAAGCCGTCTTCACGGTACGCCAGCGCTGACGAAGTCCATCCCTGAAGAAGTTCGGAAGAGTCGAAGTGTTTTTGTCAACTAGACAGTACCGCTTTTCAGTTTAAACAGAAATATTATGCTACTGTTCTAAGACCAATCTATGGTGGTCCTCTCCTAACTGAATCTCAACTTGTCAGTTCTAACTTCTCATCTCAATCTCACTGTCTCAATCTGACTATTATCGCATTTCGTCGCGCTGTATAATATATTCGAGCAAGGTCTCCCGGCGTCTTCCGGATGAATCCTACTTGCCTCAGCCATCAAGCGATCCGATTGGTCGCCCGCTCACATCAGTCCACCTCAGAGGGCTGTACTTTTATTGTCAACTACTCGCCTCGCTCTAGTGACCCCCCCAAAATGGTAAAAAAAATTTTTTGGGTGGTTTTGTGCTAGTTTGGGTCTACTCTAAAACAAACTAAAAGTTGGACAAGATCTGTGTATGGGAAGTGTTAAATTTACAATATGACGTTGTTGGGTTTACAAGTCATTTTTCATTTACATATGATGCACTAACTCGGTCAGTTTCCATGATAAATGAATACATCTTGGAATTTTACCCAGGTTTTCAGGGTCAATCTTTCACATGAAAGTGTTACCAGTGATGTTAAATAAACGCTTATACAATAATAAGGGGTACCCCTACGCCCATTACCCTTGTTTCATCAACCCTGATTCACTTACGCCACAGTACTTTTTCTCCTCCTCATCATCTTCCACTGGATTATTTTTCATATTGTCACAATTCCGTCTTGGCACATTCTAGTCCATGCCTTCTGCAGGTACACCTGAGTGTACTACATCATTCTTCCGAATAGTTGCAATGAATTATCTGAATCAGTGCATCTGGAGAAGGTTTTTGTCAGTCATCACTGGAACAAGTTTGTTCTCTTCCACGTTCCACACACACTCAGATGGCACCATTTCATCACTACATTCCACCCATTCCATAACCTGATAGTAAGTCTGCAAAGAATGAAGTTTACAGGCAGACGGCGTTGGTGGTAGTCGTTCTGGCGTGACGAACTTTATAACTCTAGCAACTTTCTTGCAGATATATTGTATCTAATAGATGCCAGGGAATCCTTCTGATCCGCATTGAACAAAGCTACCATTGATTTACAACCATTAGTTTCCACAACATCCTGGCTTTGCTTTGGTAGAGAGAATGATTTTAAACAGTCTGTCATTGTCTTTTCATCTCTTGACGGTTCGTTGGAACTCTAACGTTATTCATATGTCAGCGTTGATAAGTTTCGCTACGCTTTTGAGAATTGCTCATCATCGGTCGGAGGTGAATTGTAGTATCTACAAAGAATGTCAGTTTTTAAAAATTAAATATCACAATGTTTGCGACACCACACGGCCTTTGGTTAACAAATAAAGAGTTACCATATAGACTTATCAGTTTTTCCTTGAAGTACTGATTTCCATACGCTGTTGATTTACTACCTCGTAAGTATGCTCCCATTTTAGCGACAATGTCCGATTTCATTATCTGTATTTCATCGTTTTCCTCCAAGAATACCCACACCCTTTCAAATGTTTGATCCTGATCGCTGTCTTTTGGTCTTCCATCTTTTCGTCATTTGGTTGATTCAACTGACGGAAGTTGACGGGAGTTTAGTAATGCAAACATATGTTTGCAAAAATAAAACTATTATTATGAGTAAAAAGCCTTATTTATTATTGAGCACTTTTATATACACACAGTAGATATTCTCCGGATTGTGGATACAAACTTAACCTGGATATATATATATATATATATCTTTTAATCCAAGATTTTAATTTAATGCATTCTTTTATACTATTATATTCTTTTGAAAGTTTAATCCTTAAACCCATATTACCTCCTTATCATTTTCTAGACGACACTATATATACACTTCAAAACATTTAACAGCCTAATATACGCTTCTAATAAACATTAAATCACTGGACTTGTATAGGGATATTTTTTAATTTTTTTCAATTTTAAATCTTAACTGTTACATACCACTCCAAAGCAAATAACGTATCCAAACAAGAGTGATACGTAAATTCACATTTCTGTAACAGGTGACAACATAAGCCGAAGAGAGCCGGATGGTTAAGTCCTTCTGAGCTTGAAACCAACGGTACAGATGTTGTACTAATTTTCTGTACAATATATATATATATATATATATATAACAGAGCGCCAGGATCATGAGAAAGATTTCGAGTGATTAAATTACTAGTATATATTTGGGAATCTGCAAACAGTGAATTAAAATTATGTTCACACGAATTATGAGATTGAGTTTGTCATCAGCAGAGATTGTTGGTATTTCTGGGCCCAGGTGAACAATAGTTTTAGGCTAATTTGCAGGCCTTGACCTAACGAGTTAAAAAAGGGATGTATGTAACATTATTCCTTTAAAACTTCTCTCGCTCTAGCTCTCTCTATTCCCCTATCTATGTATGTGCTCTTCCTCCTATCCCCTATTCCTTATTCTCACTCTTACCGCTCTTTCCTATATTCCCTCCCCCACCCTATCTTCTTACATCTCTCTCCAACCCCTTTCGTTATCTCTGGCAACTGTAAAAATTCGTTGACGAATTATTACTTATTATTTTATGATGTTTTCGGGGGTTTGTAAACATGGGCCCCGTAGGCCAGCTTTTTAGGGAAAACTAATGCATCCCATCTTAATGTCCCGTGTATATACAATTTCTATGCAGACTTTTATAGCAATAGGTTCATTACTACTTGGTGCTAGTTTAGTGTGGTCTGTAATTATGGGACCTGGTTGACCCCAAAAATGGATCTTTATCAAATTGTAAATAGCGTAGTTAGCTTTCTCCAGAACACTAACATGAGGTTCAGTCATAAAATATTTTATAAGTTTCACATACAATTTTTTTATAAAGAAAACACACAAACATAACACACATACACATATACATTAAGTTGTATATATATATATATATATATATATATATATATAAATAAATAAATGATTATATATATATATAATCATTTATTTGTCTGTTTATCTTCTTGAAGTATTTCTTTTTTTACTATTATCTCAATTCAACCCATAAAAATCATAAAAAAACGATAATATACCCCTGAAATTCTGTTATATATTTCATCCAATAGTTCACAACAATCTCTCTTTAATTCCTTATTCATAAAATTATTCCTGAATTCATTAAATTCCATCTGAACATGTTCTATACTACTGTTGCAAAATGTCTCCAAAATATATTATTCTATGGGCAAAAAATGGAAGTAATTGTAAAATTGATTGTCTGAATACAAATTAGAATAAGAGTGTTTGCTAATAGAGCTGAGGGATCAGGGTTCAATCTGTGCTCGAATCATACCAAAGAATCTAAAATGGTACATCATGATGCCCTCTTGCTCAAGTGGAGTAATTCAGCGAAAAGAATTGCACCCTCCCATACTTTTCGATATAGTAACCAACGAATAAATCGCTCTTGACTACGATTGATCTATTTATTATTTTATTAAATACAAAAGGATAGTTCCGTATAATTCGCAAGGCTTCACCTTAGCTTTAACTGCCCCCGTATACAAAGATAGGTAAGGTGGATAGTACGGATTTGAAGTAATAAAGGCAATTGCAGTGTGAGTTTCATCTTGCTAGAAATTAGTGTTTATATTCCCTGGCACACTCTCTGAGAAATAGATTCATAATGATTGGTAATCAAATATAAGTCACATGAAAACGTTTTCTTCGTTTTTCTACCGACAAAAAGAGCGTATTGACGACACCCGGAGAAATACACAAAAATGAACTTCCTAAAATAGGTCGATATGAATTCTGAAACTCAACGCAATTAAGACAGCAAAGTTTGTACACATGAATATCTCATTTATCCATTATTATACTAAATGTGGCTTAATATACGTTTGTTTCCCTCAGATTTTTTATTAGTATACATTTTAATAATGCTGCTAAAATACATGCTAATATATAATTTAAAAAAGTATATCCATATCTCTCTCTTCATCTCTGTCTACCCCTCTCTTCCCCTTTCTCTCTCTCTCTTTATATATATATATATATATATATATATATATATATATATATATATATATATATATATATATATATATATATATATATATATTTAGTCATCCACAGGCAGACTTTTTTCTGTATCACTGCTTTCCACTGCGACTAGACTACCACTCATCCAAGCCAGCGATCGAACCTTCAACCATATAGTCGGCAGTTTTATCTACTTGACTAACAAGACGGGCGCCGTTGGTAAGTGATATCTCAGTGTTTTAATATAAACATTGACCGCTACTTAACCGTGGTCTATTTGTTCATTTACAAAGAAACGTTTGTTTTTCCCAAATATGATCTGAGGTAAGGATCGGATTCTAATTCTGCCTTACGAGATCTAAGTTTTTTAACGGCTGTAGATCGATATCATCGACATGCCAGTGTCGCAGATTTTGTACATGTCTGTATGTATAAAAATAATCATATATATAAAAGCTCTATTTGAATTTGAGCACTTTTATAAGCCCGGTTGAAATTCTTTGGATTTTTATCCTGTGGATGTTTTTTTTTACTTGGATTAATATATATATATATATATATATATATATATATATATATATATATATATATATATATATATATATATATATATATACGCGCGTATTGGTGTTTAACCTGAACAATAATTAACGTTTTTTTTTGCAACTCCTCTGGATTACAGACATCTCAATGTTCACGCTTTAGAAACTAAATAGTTAAAATGCTTTCTCTGCATGCAACTACAAATGCCTAATTCGATACAACTTTTAAAATGTCTTCTGATGCAATTATCTACGTATTGCATTGCGCCAATCCGACATACCTTTTGAGCACTTACAGTTACGAAGCCCAGATGTCCATTGGGAGCTAACTAACCACGTCTTTAATCTCCCTTCCCGTTCACCGTACTAAAACGTCGTTTCGGCTTCTTTCCTCTTTCTCAAATACTAACTTTTTTTCACCAACACAAGGTCTCAACATGACAGCTCTTCCTGTTTCCAAACAAGCCGTAGCATAATTTCTTCCGCTGCATAATTTTTCTTTCCGTTTTTTAATTTCCTATGTATAGAGCTTTCCCTCCCTGGCGAATTCATAACATTCTTTGGGTTCAAGTGACAGCACATCTAGTCAATCCTCCAGTGTTTTCACCAAGACATTAAATAACTTGTTGTCTCCGCGGGCACTTATATCGGCTACTAGTTCCATGCAGTGGCGTTGATAAAGAGGGGGCGATGGATGGTGGCCCGGGCTTCGAAATATCGGTTAGGAACATTCAAACATGTTCAAACTATCTTCTTTTCTCATTAATATGACTTATATATGAATCTTTGGGGCATAGAACCAAAGAGTTGCACCCGTGCATCATCGGGGCATCACGAGACATCTGCACGCTACTGCGCCTATGTTTACTTCCAAGCAGATCAACTCAATTTCAACATAAGTTGATGTTTGAAAAAATCAAATAGGATCTTTGTCTTGTTTTTATTCTTCTTATATCTTGACAAACAAATCAAACAACATGGAACTTCTATGAAAAAAGTTTCTTTCCAAGAGTTTACAAGTTGACTACAACATGGTCTTATCAAGTCACGTGTCAATAAATGCATGTCGAACCGTCCAATTAAATAATCAAATTCTGCCCATCCCACTAATTGTTCCCAATCCTCTCATAGTATTGTTTATTATCCAACCGAAAATTTCATTGACCCATATCCTCGAGTAGCTTTTGACTATGCTAAGTTGTTAATCATTAGTATTAAAATAGGAACCATTAATTGTATATAATAGATTATATTACTATTATATATATATATATATATATATATATATATATATATATATATATATATATATATATATATATATATATATATATATATAGACTGTTTCGCTGTATCAAATCTCTTCAGTGCAGCTAGACTAAAACCTCTCCCTGGCCAAGGATCGTACCTTTAACCATCTAGCTAATAGTCGGCAGCTCTTACCAACAGGCCACTGAAAGAGCGATCGTAAATGATATCTACGATGTCTATTCATATAAACACCGGTAACTGCTTCCATCGTGCTCAATTTTTTTTTATTTACAGTGAGCTTTGCATTAACAGTAGACATCACCCAACGACAATGCTAGACTCGAGAAGTGGGGCTTATATATAGATATATACAATTATATATATATATATATATATATATATATATATATATATATATATATATATATATATATATATATATGATGTTTGCTTTGTTTATTATTTATGTACGTTACGTTTCGTCTTTCATAATCGGGACTGATCAGCATAGAGATATAACTATTCATTACTGGTCGCGCGATTCGAAAGCCCGGGCTCCGAGTATTTTTGCAACAATATATATATATATATATATATATATATATATATATATATATATATATATATATATATATGTATAAACCTCGCATAAAACTAGAAAAATGATGGATCCAATTATCCGGGCTGGCGACTGACGTGCATGGAGTGTCATCCTAGTAAAATTGGAAGAAACAGACTTGGTGGTTGAATGAGACTATTGATCAAGCTGTTAGAGAGAAGAGACGATGCTACAGATCATGGAAAATGGGTTGCGTACAACGGAGAGATTTTTCATCAAGTAAATCCCAAGTCGATATCTATAAGCTCGCAAAACAGATGCGCCGCGAACATCAAGATGTCTTGGGTGCAAAACCTACAAGGGACAACTCTGGTAAACTTACATTGGATGATGAAGGGGAAAAACAGTCATGGAAACAGCACAATGAACGCTTATTGAACGTTGAATTTCCATGGAACCCTGATGAGCTCTTCTTATGAACCTCCTGTGGAGGGTTCTTGAAGCCCCATCACTCAGGAGATGGTCACTTAAGCAATCCGTTAAATTAAAGCTGGTAAAGCAGCGGCGCCATCTGGTATAGTTGCTGAGATGCTGAAACCAACCGGTGGATTAGGGGCTAGTCTGGTGGAAAGAACATTTTGGAGCCATCATCAGAGAAGGACGCACACCTGAGAAATGGAAAGACAGCTACATAGTAAGTGTGTACAAAGGTAAGGGTGGTGCGTTAAATGGAGGGAACTACCGTGGACTCAAGCTTATTGATCACGTAATGACATTTTTGGAAAGAGTTGTTGAGCAGCTAGTAAGACAATAAGTACAGATTGCTGACATGCAGTTTGGTTTCATGCCCGATAGGAGCACCACATATGCAATTTTCATCATACGCCAAGTCATAGAAAAAAATCTAGCAGCAAACAAACCACTGTACATGGAATTTATAGATCTGGAAAAAGCTTTTGACCGTGTCCCCGGAAGGTTAATTAGGTGGGCTCTGCAAAAATTGGATGTTACAGAGTTGCTGATTCAAGTGATGATGTCTATGCATGCTAATGTACGTAGTCGGATACGAGTCGGTAACAGATACAGCGACAAATTTTATATTAAAGTAAGATTCTATCAAGGATCTGTCTTACGTCCCCTTCCATTCATTATTGTACTCGAGGCTCTATTACTAGAAATGTGTACCGGCTGCCCCTGAGAGCTCCGATATGACGACAACCTGGCGATCATTGATACTTCACTTCAATCACTCAATGAACGACTTGATAGATTGTAGAGCAGCATGGAGGAGAAAGGGTTCAGAGTCAACGTGGGTAAAACCGAGGTCATGATTGTTGGTCCCAATCTCAGCTTACTGAGGGAAACAAGAAAACATGTTTGAACAGGCGGCAACTCAATCATTTGCATCCACTGTTCAGGATAGGTCTACAAAAAGTACAGTGGCATAAAACGGCTCTCTCAGAACAGATCCTCACTTTAAGTGTTTGCGTGGCGTGGCGCAGGAAGACCGATAAATGGCAGACCACTGACAGAAGTTAATTTTGGTGACGACAAGCTTGAAGTGGTTACGGAATTCTGTTACATTGGAGACGTTCTGTCATCAGGTGGAGGCTGTGAACTCGCGGCAGCTACACGTTGCAAGTCTGCCTGGAGATAGTTTAGAGAGTTGTTGCGAATTGTGACAAACACACACTTGCCAACATCTACGAGAGGTCGTGTATACTACTCATGTCTCAGAAGTGTGCTAATGTAGAGTTCAGAAACTTGGGCTGTCTCTGTCGGCACACTAAAGAAACTGCACCGTAATGACAAGGCAATAGTCAGATAAATCTGTTTGGTGAATCCTGAACAGATCATACCTTTTGGGTCTCTGCTCGCACAAGTCAACTTGAAAAGTCTCGCGGACATCATGCAGAGGAGTAGAATGCGTTGGTTAGGAAACGTTGAGCGCAGCAATAACTGGATTGCTAATATCCGACAGTTGTATGTGCCAGAAGAGAAGACCACTACCTGCCGACTAAAGTTGTATTAGAAAGACGTGGTCAAACGTGAGACGAAAACCATGGGTATGGATTCCGTCAGACCTCACCATAGACAAGAATGGACGGGAAGACTTAGGTCAAGACTTGACAATCAGGCCTCACCTCCATGAAAGGAATAATAGTACCCTGATTTAACAAATAAACCGGTTGCTGATATATATATATATATATATATATATATATATATATATATATATATACAGCAGCAAGTCATGTTTATGTAAGCGTCATTAAAGACCACGGAGTTCTCTCTCTTCAACATCTTTCTTGTCCATTTCTCGACGCGGCGAGCGATTCCTCGGTTTTCGGGTGTTAACAGATTAAGTATGACCCACCGGTTAACACCCGAAAACCAAAAGATCGCTCACCGCGTCAAGAAATGGACAATAAAGATCGTGAAGAGAGAGAACTTCGTGGTCTTTAATGACGTTTGCATAAATATATATATATATATATATATATATATATATATATATATATATATATACATATATATATATATATATATATATATATATTAGTACATGTATTGTATTAGTTTCTGTAGATGTAAATCCGTTGACACCCCAGTGTTTATATAAAGTGCTCAATAACAAGTAGAACTTTTCTTTAGTAGAACTTTTGATTTATACAAACATTATTGGTTACATATGTGGATAAATGTTGCGGTTGTACTCTTCACAGAGAGTCAAGAAAAAAATAGAATGAACCCTAGGTTATAAAAATGATAAAAAAGATAGAAACTAATTGAAAGAGTTAACAAGTATAGAGTGTAATCCGATTCTGAGATTGACCGGTGAAAATTATAAACATATGTCATCCCCCCAGAAGATTTACTTAATGGGAAAGTTTTCCAAATTCATCTCACTTCCTTGACTGCTTTGGTCTGAAGAGGTTGACTCTCTGTGAAGAGTACAACCGAAATAATGTTTGTATAAATAAAAATTTATAGTATATATATATATATATATATATATATATATATATATATATATATATATATAGTAATATGTAGTTATAATAGCAATAAGTAGTAATATATAGGTATAAGTAGCAAGATAATACATCTAAAACATGAATAGGTCTAAGGCTCCTAATATTCATACTAGAATTTACTGCAAGAACCTGTGGCGCAATGGCTGACCTTCTAATCAATAAGAGCGGGTAACACTAAGAAAACAAAATACGAATTACTCAAGACTTCCACTAGGTCATGGATGACCGAACGAGAGAAAGTTACTACCGTGGATTAAATAAAGTGTCTTGTTAAAAATTACGTACATGGTTCGAGTTCGATAGAAATATTCCTGAGTTCAACCAGATGCACTATGATGTTGTGAGAAAAAGATCTCAACAGTAGTCCGAGTAATCCAAATAATACAAATTGCATTTATTTTGTCTGATTTTCAAAGTCAGACTCAAATAGCCTTTAAAAAAAAAAAGTAAACTTATCTTTGACTAACCGATTTTCATTTGGTTTGTTATAATATAAAAACGTACAATTTATTTACACAATTATTTAGTCCGGCCCGGATGACGACTAATATGAAACCTTTTTAAATAATCAGCTAAAAATAAAATAGCAGCAAGGCAGATAACTCATATTTGACGTTGAAGTATATAATCAGAGACGTTTACTTTACAAGTAAAATTTTATTTCTTGTTCAGAAGTATCCAAAGAAATTAAAATTAAAAACTAAAATGACTGCACACGGGCAACGTCGGGTGGATAGAGCTGGTGATGAATATATATACTATTTCGACCTTTTCATGGTAGCCTTGACAAAAAATAGTATACATCTTTTTTTATTTTTCAATATATTGTTTTGTTTTGTTCATGCATCCGGTTCCATTCGGTGACGCCTCTATTTGTTTTAGAGTGTTACAACTCCGCTTACAAGTACTGAATTATTCCTTCGCTGTTTTTCTTTATTTAGACCATAAAAAACTGAGGCCTAATGAATCTTTCATCGAGTAATTTCAAGATGCATATTTCGAAAATGCCAAAAATAGCATGCTGTCAAAAATGTACAAAAACAGTTGTTTACTTCTTAACGTATAAGTAACTTCACGAGGAAATAATAAACCGAAATACAAAAGAACAGCTCGATTATTATCACCAATCTAATGTTGGTTATGCATATTACATTTTGAAGCTCAATTCTCTAATGGTACAAAATAATTATTTGCAAATCATTTCTTTCTTTTAAATGTTTACATACAAATTATATTATAAAGACATTTCTATTACAAGAAATGGTCAGCACTTATGAAGGACAAAAAGATTGATGAGATGGATAGATGGTCAGGATCAAGTTACGTCCTAAAATAGGGCGCGGCTGCCACATCTGGGGAGGTGCCATTCACAGCAAGTTCGAATACTTGTTAACACTGAAGTTGAATACGACTAAGTTGTAATCTACAGGGAGGCAGCCCCGTGGCATGTGTTCCACAGACGGTAAGCCCTAGCAAGGAAGCTATGTTTGTGGAGATTCCACCCGATGTTAGGCACAGAAAGGAAGAAAGGCTTCTTTTCGTTGTGCTAAAAAACTGAGATATTTGTATGAATCTATTACGAGATACCAGAGATTAGATGGTAGTCAAGCATCTTCAATGGAAATAAAAATAGCAGAGAGAGAGAGAGAGAGAGAGAGAGAGAGAGAGAGAGAGAGAGAGAGAGTAGCGGTTTTTAATTAAATTATTTGGATTTATTACCTGATTTTTTAAACAGATTTACGTATAATTCAATTTTTTTGTTCTCTAAACTTGTTGAATTTATTCACATTTGTTTTATCAGACTTAAATCGTGCCTTTTAACCAATGGATCATCACTTATCAAAATCAAAAGCCACTCGAGGATGATAAGAGTTAATGAGATGGAATGATTGTCAGTTGAGAGATGAAGAACATTATGAAGGGATTGGGAATGATTAATGGATGGACCAAGTTCGAATACTTGTGAGGACGGTTCATAACAGGAATCTGTTGACAATGTATTTGAAGATGACCTTGTTTTAATCTGTAGTGAAGCAGTTCCGTTGTAATGTGTTCCACATATGGAAATCCCTTGTGAAGAAGCTATGTTTATGGTAAGCTATGTTTATGGTAATCCCGTCTGACACTAGGTACATGGAGGAAAAAAGGAAAGTTTATTTTTCGTTGCGGCAGAAAACGAGTTATTGCTGGGAATGTCTTACAATGAGGAAATCAGAGATTGGAACTAAGTCGAGCACCTGTTATGAGCATAACGATAGATTAAAGAAAGACTAGCAACGTTTCTTCCGTGAGATAAGTGCGGTAAGGAACAGAAGAGACATTCCCTCACTAGATTTCGGAGCTAATTTTAACCTCTGTCTAATGCTCTGGGTAGCACCTCCCCAGATGTGGCAGCAGTTCATCATCTTAGCACGTATCTGACTCTTATATAGGTAAAAGATTGCATCAAGAGTCATGTACTTCCTGAAGTGGTTGAATGATCCAACCATTTTCTCATCGGCCTTAACAACAGATTGGATGTACGTCTTCCATTTTAGATATGGAGTGAAAGTCAGTCCGTGGAGCTTACCGAAGCAAAAAGAGAATCATTTATTTCGACATGGCAAATATGATACTTTACATGAGTGTAAATACAGCGAATAAAGAAAGGCTTTTATTTCTATGAATAAACATATAGCACTGACAGTGAGATAAAAACGCCAAATTCATATTTAAAATAGCAGTACTATAGCTTTCTAATATACTGATCAGCTGTATGTTTTCGGTATTCTAAGGCTAACTAATTTGCATACTGCGTTGCAAAAGGACATCTCATTTATTAACTATTCATTCTTATTGTTTTCTAATTCAATGATTGTTTTGAATTTTGTATTACACATAATTATATTTATGTATATTAATTCGGCAAGATGATCTTTTCGGTACACCCGGCCTGGATAATTAATAGTTTGATCTTACTAGTTTGATATTTAGGATTAACTCGAAAACATTCGTCCTAATCTATTCAGACACACCATCTATTATTATAATACCAAAGTTGCGTTAATCAACGTTTGTTTTTATAAGGCTTGTTTCCTAAATATTTTAATTACAAAAAATACATGTAAAAATAATTCTTCAATTCTCGAATTGAGTTATGTTTGAAAAAAATCTAATTTAATTGTTCTAATTAGACGTTATTTTCTAATCAACTTACCAAGTAACTCATCGCTTACTATGTTTGAGTCTATCACGGTCATCTTAACTCGCTCTTATTTTATATGCTGTCTACAACCCTCGCTTCTGTTACTTTCTCTCTGTGTTTATTAACAGACAAGGGTAATTATCACCCCTCTGTTGTCGTCGCTTCAAGTAACCTACCCCTATTTCTTTTTATATTGACGAAGAGGTCCAGCGAGAAGGGTACTAATACTATTTAGTCGGTACGTGGATAAGGAAAGATAAAATAAAGAGAGAAATACTTATATATATATATATATATATATATATATATATAAAAAATGTGTGTGTGTGTGTATATATATTTCACAAAAAGTTTCAAGTTTGATTCAATGGAAAAAAAATAATACAAAAATTGTTTCTGCCCACTCCCAAAACATACATTTATTTGATAAACAAAAAAAATCGCACTATTTTCAAAAAGGCTTCATCAGTGTACAATTTTGATTAACCACAATAAAACCAACAGAAAAAACACATACAAGTGTTAACATTTTAAAGATATTCATTTAACTTATTTATCCCTTTTTCATTTTCTCTCAGACCAAAAAAAAATCTTTTTTAATTCTATTCATTTGCAGGTACGCGTTCAAAACAGATATGTCAATTAAATTTCTGTCAAAATGTCCATTATTAACCGAAAATAGTACATATATATATATATATATATATATATATATATATATATATATATATATATATATATATATATATATATATTGATTGAAAAAAGATGAAACGTATACGTCCGTAGATAATAAACAAAAACAAAATATTTTCATATTTGTCGCTCCTTAATTATTAGTAGAGCACTTTAGTCGTAGTGCAAATACAGCGTGACGTCATTTGCTTTATAATGCATCATTCCTTAATATAAGTAGAATGCCTGCGATGTCATCGCCGCTTATAAATGTATTTAATCTACCACTGTTTATCAGCCGTTCAGATATTGGCCGCGAGGTTTAAGACGTTGGGTTGGAGTTGAAAAATACTTATAATCCAGGGTTTCGAATCGTGTGACCAGTAGTGAATAGTCAAACTTCTACGCTGAAGAGTCTTGATTGAAAAAAGATGAAACGTATACGTCCGTAGATAATAAACAAAAACAAAATATTTTCATATATATATATATATATATATATATATATATATATATATATGTTTGTGTGATGTCCGGATGATTAAAAAATCATTATTTGATATTTCGGGAAAAGAAACTTCCTTTTGTCAAAAATAATCAATACCAGAAGAATTCCCCGACTATGCAGAGTTTAGTCATTTTCTCGCCCATGACTAAAATACCGGCATAATTTGCAGGTAGAAATACTGAATAAGCTGATAAGATTTTCCATATTTTGTTCTAGAGTGCAAGGGGTGGGTTGGGGTATTATGTATGTATGCTGTTTACTGTAAAATAAACAGAAAAAGCCCGGACGAATTTTACACCCCAAATGATTTTGTGCTTTCATTTTTTACAACATGTATATCGAGAGAACAACGGCGAATAAGAGAGATAACACGCTACTGCTATGAGTTATCTACACAACAAGGCTCCAGCTGCCTACATGACAAGCCGCCATCCTGATAATCAGCTAGAATCAAAGAATCGGCCCCGTAGTGTTACATATATTCGAGCTGTTATTTAAGAAAACATAATGTCAGTTGCATCCTTTTTGAAAAATAAAAATTGTTTTTTACTTTTATTCACGCCAAACAAGGCACATTGCTACTGAGACGTAAGGGGATACTGTGAATTATGGGCATCCTAAGTGGGCGTTATGCAACGAGATGGGAGTAGTGCAGCGAGATGTTTGTTGACATTACATTTAAATTACTGCATGTTAATATATCAATAAAAAGGGCAGCATGGAGATAACTCCAAAGCAATTGGCTCGAGGAAAGAATCTATTACAGTAAAACGCATTCCGGCATTTGGGAACCTCTACGGTGAAAGGGTGTGATTTTGCTGCTTATCGAGTCGGTCGGGGGTATTCATGTGGAGGGGGCACAAGTGCAACACGTTTGTCGGAGCACATTCCGCTGAAGCACTTGTAAAACAAGTTAATGGATGCAACATTGCGGCGGTGGGACAGGGACTGGAGCCAGTATGGGACCTTTTAGGTTAGAGGCTTTTTTGGACTTTGACTAAGAGGTAGAAATTAGTGGTTGGTGCACCAGCCCAGATGTGGCAACAATATTTCATGCATGGGCGAATGGTTGCTTTGTAGAGATATAGCATACTGGCAGGTGTTTTCTATCCCGGTAAAGGAAGCTCACATTCTTTGCAGCAGACTTGGCAGTATCTTCTATGTATTTGTTTCAATTCATGTTAGCTGTGAATGTTAGGTCGAAGAGTGAGAATGTTGGACCATCGGGGAGGGTGCTATCAGCCATCTAATACTAAAATAATTAACGTACACTGGATACAAAAAGAAGGAGTCGTCGTCGTCGTCGTCGTCATCATCATCATCACCATCATCATCATCATCATCTTCATCATCTTACACAAATAAAATCTATTAAAACACCAGGTATAAAATTTAAGGCACACCCTACCTAAACCGGCAATTGAGATTACTTGGATCACATCGGTAAATATACACAGACATGAAAGGGGTAATCAAAGACACCGCAAAAATAATTCATGCATCTTTAAAGTGTCTGCTTCCTTCGTCAACGCTAGCATTCGGAGCAGTACAAAGCAGTAGTTTAAGTTTGAAATATTGCTATTCTATACTAATTGACATGTTCTTGTGTTTCAGATATAAATATATCTATCATGTATCACATTTAAGTATGGTACCGGCCAAAGAACCATTAGAAATCTTGGAGGTGCAGAAAAGCCATATTATATGTTAATATGAAGATGGATTGAATCAGCCTCAAATTGATGCAAGTTTCTGGATTCCATTTTCACTGTTAACCGAATAATTTTCGCATTCATCAGCTGAGAAAATAATCAATATAAGCTTGCCAAGGCCCATCAGAACCCTCCGAATGTTGTCTCCAATATTATTGATAAGGGTGTGTATTTACTGCTTTCATGTCTATTTAATAACAATGACAATTGCTTCTGTATTTTCTATTGATTTTCCTAAGTCCATATCGAATTGACTTAATTATTTGTCGAAGTTATAACAAGAATAATAACAAGAACATTTCTTAACCTAGTCTCAGTTGTTTCGTTTCAACCGTTGTTGTGTAATTATTATAACACATTAAAGTCCACAGATCCTATTCCAACGTTGGGCGCTGCATGTTTTCCTCTTACGCGCTTCTGCGTAATCCTTCCCAACCGAGGAGAGCACCGCCTGCAAATAAGTTATTTAATACCTCGATAAAAAAGGACTAAGTCAATACAAAACTGTTGAAGATAGAAGAAGTTTATTCGCCTTGATCTTCGTTCTAATTCTCGAACCAGAATGGTGAGGGGAAAGTAGAGAGAGATCGATCATCACTGTTTAATAAGATTTTATCAGCACAGTTTTAAAACCACATTTCTACTGCTTCCAAGGAACTACCGACTTGTCTCATTCACTCTCTCTTTGAGCCATGTGACACCAGATTTGTTTGTATCAACTACCGCAGGCCCAGTAAGTTGACCGCGACTGAACTTTCATTTCTTGTTATTCTCGCCTAACCGTCTTATATACTAGTGAGTTTATTCGCCTAATATTTTACAATTTTTTTGCTTTAATTCAACCCTTATTTTCTCAAAATTCAAGTATAAACACGAAAACAACAGGGACAATCCTGACCTCATCCATCATGTAATCTGTTTTAATTCTGTCTTTATTTTGTCAAAGTTCGACCAAAAAACTGAATGCATTTTGGTTAAGTTACAGAAATCTTCACTTAAAATAAATCATTTCTGCCGAAAATTCTATAAGGAATATATAAAAGAATTTTGATCGATGACGTATCGATGTGTATCTAGCCTTGCTTCTATTGTCGTTGTTTGATGGCAAACACAAAATGGATTCTGTTTTCTGTTAAAGTCGGCAGTGATGCGTTACGCGCGGTCTTTGAAACAAGAAAGACACCATTTCAAAGCAACTGAGATTTTTCACGAATGGATTCGGTGTCCATCATTTAGAAGAGTCGATGCGTAGATAGATAGATTGATAGATAGATAGATAGATAGATTGATACATCTATCTATATATTAGATTTAATGTGAGCCACTATATAATTATTTCTATATTCCGACAACGCCGCAACCCACCCAAACAATGCACTTGACTTGGGTTTCGAATCCTAAGTTCGAATGTGTCTTACTGATGCACCCAAAGTAGGGCAAAACTCGAGTCTAAGGCTTCCGGCCTGTTACTTTCATTGTTTCTGTTGTCTGTGGTGTTGACGGATTAAAATTAGAACAATGTTAAAGATCTGTTAAAAGTCATAAATTAAGTAGGGACACTACTGTTAACGGGAATAGAACAGACGCTGAATTTAAAAGAAATAAAAGATAAACATGAACAAGATTAAGCATTACGGTTAATTACAAAAAGGGAGATGGAAAACGAAGCTGTTTACATCATCAGTATAGTTTATTGAGGAAAAATCGGGTATATCAAGTTTAACGTTTATTTATTTATTTATTATTAATAATATTAGGCATGTTGGGGGATAATCGTTTGGGTAAACCAACTGGTTATACCTATATCTTCCAGAACTAGAAGAGAAAAAAGTAGAAGGAAACGTAGAGAAGGAAACAGATAAATAAAAAAGAAAAAGAAATGGAACAAAAAGAAGAAAAGAGAAACAATAAAAAGAAACATAGTAAAAGAAGAAAAATGAGAGAAAGAAAGAGAAGAAGAAAAAAAGTACAATTTGGGAAGTAAAAAGAAAAAGAGAAAAAAGAAAAGAAACAAAAAGAAAACAGAAACAGACAAAGAGTAAAAAGAAAAAAAAAGGAAAAAAAAGAAAAAGAAGAAATGGAAAAAAGAAGAAAAAAAGTAGAAGTAAACAGAACAAAACTAAAAGAAAAGAGAAATGAAAAGAGGGATGAAAGCGAAGAAGAGAAAAAAGAAATAGTATAAGACAGCAGAGAAGTAGAAGTATATATAGAAGACAAAAAAGAATAAGAAAGAAAAGGAAAAAGAAGAAACGGAAAAGTAAGAAAAAAGCAGAAAAATAAAAAGAAGAAAACACTTATTTTTATTTTTCTTCTTTTATAAAAAATGAAGAAGTAAAAACTGAAAGAAAGAAAAAAAGAAAGCAAAGAAGAAGCGTAGATGTTGCTCCTTGTATAGATTGTCATCACTAAATCGAACTCTCTGAACATCGAGACAAATTCAGCTGAAAACGTTTTATGTTTAAGTTTTAAAGAAAGAAAAGACAAGGACGAGACGCGCGGTGAAAGGTTAAAGTTCAGTCGGATTAAAATAGCGCCATCTTTTGTTCGAACTGGGAAATGTTTTAAGACGTTCACTTGATGGCGTCAGGTGAAAATACCAAGTCTAGAAAAGCAAGCGTGCGTCCGTACCTGCGTAGGTAAGATGTCGGTCTGCGTGCGGATCCGCTTGGGAATAAGCGCCTCCGTTGTACGCATCTATATTTGTCTAGACACAATGGATCGTGTGGACTCGTGTATAAGTCGATCTCCAGCTTTGGTCGACTTTAATATATGAATATCTTGACCAAAAAGATATTGTTACATTGTGTGCATCGGTTTAGAATCATGCACACATTTTGTACACATTTATATTTTGTTTCAGAATTTTTGAGCTAAGTTGGTTCGCAACGTTTCGGACGATGTAACTTCCGACCTTCTTCAAGCGCAGCTTTTCAAACTCGGGAATATTCATATTAAACTCGGGAATTTCAAACTGAATTTCAAACTGAATTTTTATTTAATCAACGAAAGTAGTTTGTTCTCGGTTCGTCAGACAGAAAATATTATTCATATTTTCCTTTTCTTTCTTTTCCTGTTTCTCTTTTCTTTTTTTTCTATTTTTCTTTTTTCTGTTTCTCTTTTCTTTTTCTTGTCCCTTTTTCTTTCTCTTCTTTTTCTTCTTTTTTCTGTTTACTTCACTAATTACTCTTCTTTTTTTCTCTTTCTTTTTCCTTATCATTGTTTCATTTCGTTTTCCTCTTATTTGTATGTTTTCTTTACGCTTTCTTGCATAGTTGTTATTTTCATAATGTTTCGGTCGATGCAACCTCCGACCTTCTTCACGTGCAGCTTTCCGAACTTGTAAATCTTCATATCGAACTCGGGAAAATATACGGAATTTCAAACTGACCGGTAGATATGTTAAGTAATTTGAATCCTATTCTTGTTATTATCGCCTCTGAAGAGAATTGGACCTTCCTATTTAGTTGGCTCCCCCCCACAAGGGAAGAGTTAGACACAAGTTCTGTGTTTAATGTAAGGAAAATCCAGCTACCCAAAATAAGACATTCTGGAAAAGAGAAAACATTAAAATTGTCAACAGATTTATCTTTTGGACCCATGAACCGTATATACTTGTGTACACTTCCCATACTTACCTGGCACAGGGGTAAACCGTGCTACATTCTGACACCGGGGTATGGCTTACTCAGGTGCCCGAGCCTTGTGTTTAAATAAGGTATGGTTCGGTTCCCTTCTATGGGATGCACCCATCCAGGTATTAGTTTATTGCCTGTCAGCTGAGGCGCCTCTATCGAGATATGTCGACGTATATATATATATATATATATATATATATATATATATATATATATATATATATATATATATTTTTTAATGCAACTTTGATTCCTATATAATTTTATTACTAGCTACCATATTGCAGAATGGTTCTTGGATATAGTGTTTAGATAGTATTATTATTATTTTTATTTTTTTATTATTGTTATAATTAATGTTATTTGATATGCAAATTACTATATCATACGGTAGTCTTAAGGGTAATATATTATTATTATTATTATTTTATCATTATTATTATTTTTTTATGTATATATTAGTGATATTTTAAGCTGAATTATTTCGACACTTGATTATTGGGGAAATGGTCGTATAATCAGTACCATTGGAGAGCCATGAATATTAAAACTGTCCTGTTTTTAAATCTCCGAAACAGTTACATGGTAAACAGCTGATGATCCCCGTGTTAATATTAGACGCTTAAGGTTTCCTGTTTTTGTTTCACTCTTAGATAATTAACCCCCCTTTTTTATTTTTATTTATTTATTTATTTTTTTAATTTTTTTTTTATTTTTTTTTATTTTACTTATATTTTTTCATTTATTAATTTTCCAACGAATGTTAAGTCTGCAATATCTTGGATTTAGTTAGTTTGTCTGGGAATTTAAACTGCATTTTACTTTTTTTAATTTTTTTTTTTTTTTTTTTTTTTAATGACTCAAAGCTTCTTTAGACTATATATATATATATATTTATTAATTTATTTTGGTACAGAAAAATCAGTACAACATTCGTACCGTCAGTTTCAAGCACAGAAGGACTTAGCCATGAAATGACAACATAAACTGAAGTGAGACGGATGGCTAAGTCCTTCTGAGCATGAAACCGATGGTACGAATGTTGTACTAATTTTTCTGTACCAAAATAAATAAATATCATGCTCTTAATTTTTAATTTTAATTCTAAATTAATCGAGTACTCTGCTGGAATTTTTCCTGCTATATTACAAAGAAGTATATTACAGAAAATCAAAATAACATTGGTACCGTCGGGTTCAAATCAAAACAGAGGGGACCTATAGTTGGTCTGCTATACCGGACTCCTTTCAGCCTCTGTTTATGTCTGCCTACTCAGAAAATTGATGAATCAGTAAAACTAATAAAAATGAAAATAAAGCAGACGATCGAAAAATCATTAGAAAGTCACGCAACGCACGAGCCGCTATTTTCCGGGGAGGCGGACATAAACAGAGGCTGAAGAGAGCCCACTAAGGCAGACCAATTATAGATTCCTTTTGTTTTGATTTGAAACAGACGGTACCGATGTTTTTCTGATCTTCTGTAATATATATATATATATATATATATAAAGAGCTGTGATACAGCGAAACAATATGTATGCCTTTACACCCTTCTTGGTTTGAGAACTGTGGCAAGTAAAATCGCCAGCCATCAAAGCTTTTCGTAAAAGCAAATAGAGCACTCATCGATATCTGATATTGGTCATATAAACAGTAATATGCTCATTACCCCGCTTTACCGATAGAGCAGTGGGTAAAGGCTCGAACTTACAACACAATCGAGTTTCAATCAAAGCCTGAAACATTTGCTTGTTTAGCTATAATGAACAGCTGTGATATATTTATAGATGACTACATATATAAATACTTTTGTGATAACTCCCAGTGAGTAACTACTACTACTACTACTACTACTACTACTACTACTACTACTACTACTAATAATAATAATAATAAAGTGTCAAAAGAATTAACTTGATGTTCAAAAAGGAAAACTCCAACTAAAAACATCCAAAAGTTGAGACTACTATGAAACAATAATAATAATAATATGAACTAAAATGTTTCGATACCAAAACACGTAAAATGCTTACAATTTATGGAGCTTTTGAAAATAAAGGAGATGCAGATCGATTGTATCTACCTAGAGAGGAAGGTGGCTGAGGTCTACTTTGTGTTGCAGATGTTGTGAATATAGAAAAAGGTTGTTTATATAAATATATTTTTGAAAGTAATGAGATTCTTTTTCGTGAAGTGAAAAGAGAAGAAATATAAAAAAGGGGGTGAAAAAGAATCAAAGGTTACAAGAGAGAGGGTTAAAATTAGGAAAGAAACTACACAGTGTATTCTTAAAGAATACTGCATTTAGAAATATTTACAGCTGGAATTGGTTGGGCAGGGGTGATCTCAAAAGATCTACTGGGAGCACCTTAATGGCAGACCAGGAACAAGCCACTCGCACTTGGTCAATCAAGAATTACATTGACAAAACTACAGAATCACCAATATGCCGATTGTGTAATGAAAGAGAAGAAACCTTAGCGCATATTGTATCCGAATGCCCAATGCTAGTACAACATCAGTATAAAAAATGGAGACACGACAAAGTCGCTCAGGTACTACACTGGAATATATGCAAACTTCATGAATTGGACCACAAAAGAAGTGGTATGCGCATAAGCCAGAAGTGGTACAGGAGAACGACAATGTCAAATTGCTTTGGTACATGCGCATACAGACAAATAAGGTTCTTGAACATTCAAAACCCGACTTAATCTTTCTAAACAAAAACAAGAGAACTTGCTTAATCATTGATATTGTCTGCCCCTTCGACCCAGAGTGCAGGAGAAAGAACACGACAAGATAAATAAATATAAAGATCTACAATGGGAATTAGTTAGTCTATGGAAATCTAATAAAGTAAAAATAATTCCCGTTGTAATGGGGACGCTTGGAACCATAATAAAAAACCACAATAATTTGCTTAAAAAATTGACGAGACAATTTATTTTCCAATTCTGCAAAAGGCTTGCCTGTTAGAAACAGCAACAGTGTTAAGATACAGCTTGACTGTCTAAAGTCAAGGTAATTGACTTGATGTTAATTAACAGGTAAACTCTAACTAAACACATCCAAAAGTTGAGACTACTATGAAATAATAATAATAATAATAATAATAATAAGAAGAAGAATATAGAGCATGAAGAAAGTTAGTATACTACCAATAATCGTACGTGCACTAAGAACAATCCTAAATCCTGCCATCTTAAGGAAACTCTTTGAATGCGGAAACCAACCCGCATAAGCTACAAAAAGTAACCAGACACAAGGAATTTACAACAGGGAGAAAACAAAACCATACGAAGAACACCGCAACACGAATCAAGGAACAGAAACTGCAAGAAACATTACTTCATAATCCCCCCATAAATTACACCGGGTTCAGCTAACACCACGCAAAAATGAACCAAGGAAAAGAAATTACAAGAACCACTGTAAGCTCTCCTCCTTCCTCACCCACAAAAAATGGTGCTGGTCAAGGCTGATACCAGACACAATATTTGTAGAGGGTCTTGGAGGATAAGAAGACCGAGGAGGGACAGCACAAATCAGACCTCCACTGGAAAAGTGCGGAAAATGCTGGGACCTTGAGGAGGCTTAGTGCCACCCAAATCCCAGAGAGAAGACCAATGGTCCTTACCAGCGAGAAATCAATGGGAAGAGGCTGTTGCGATACCGCAAGGTTATTTGCGGTGGTTATTGAAAAGAGGTGAAGAATACTAGACATCTGGGGAGGCTTGTTGTCACTTAGACTCCAGGAAATACCACTGATTGTTCTCGGTGAGCAATCACTGACGATGATCTGTGTAAGAACTCGTAGCGAGTACAAATAATAATAATAATAATAATAATAATAATAATAATAATAATAATAATAATAATAATAATAATAATAATAATAATAATAATAATAATAATAACAAAAAAGAACTGGAAAAGCTGATAAATACAACCAGGATATTCAGCCAGGATATCCAAATGGAGTTTGGAATAGAAAAATGTGCACTGTTAGAGATTAAAAGAGGAAAACTGGAGACGACAGAAGGTATAGAACTTCCCAACCAAGAGGAGATGAGGGCGCTAGGAGAACAAGATACTTATAAATACCTGGGAGTTCTGGAAGCAGACACAATCAAATATACAGAAATGAAAGAGAAGATTGGAAAAGAATATCTACGAAGAACAAGGAAACTCTTAGAAACTAAACTATATAGCAGAAACCTAGTAAAAGGGATAAACACATGGGCTGTATCACTAATAAGATACCCTGGACCATTCATAGGCTGGACCAAAGAAGAACTCAGGCACCTTGACCAGAGGACTAGAAAACTAATGACTATGCACAATGCATTGCATCCAAAAGACGATACGGACAGACTCTACATGAAAAGAAATGAAGGAGGTAGAGGACTGGTAAGTATAGAAGACTGTGTGGAAGACACCAAAAAAGAGCTGGAGAAATATGTAACACAGAACACGGAAAGTCTGATCACCACAGCAAGAGACACCAGCCCAACAAACAACTCCGGAAGCACTGAAACCAGAAACAAAAAGACAAGAAAGGAAAAGTGGGAAGAAAAACAACTACATGGACGCTTTATAACACTCACAAGCGATGAAGCCAATGAAAACAGCTGGGCATGGCTAAGAAAAGGACACTTGAACAGAGAAACGGAATCTCTGCTGACGGCCGCACAGAACAATGCGATTAGGACAAACTTTATTAAAGCAAAGATAGATAAAACCCAGGAAAACAGCAAATGCCGATTGTGTGGACAAACGGACGAAACGATAAATGATATAATAAGTGAATGCAGCAAGCTAGCCCAAAAGGAATACAAGAACAGACATGACAGCGTGGGGAAAGAAGTACACCGTGCAAACAACTGAATTTTGAATATGCAAAAAAAACGGTACAAACACAAACCAGAAACTGTACTAGAAAACGAAAAACACCATATCATATGGGATATGAATGTACAAACAGACAAATCCATAACAGCAAGGAGACCGGATATGATAATAATCAACAAGAAAGAAAAATCCTGCAAAATCGTAGACGGAAAAAAGAGACGGAAAAAAGAAGCAAATATACTGAACTTGCCAGAGAATTAAAGGAATATGGAATATGAAGGAAGTCAGTATAACACCAATAATCATAGGAGCACTAGGAACAGTCCCCAAAAACATGGAGAAAAGACTAGGAGAAATAGGAATCAAAGGGATAACTGAGACCATACAGAGGACAGTAATGATCAAAACAGCTACAATCCTGAGAAATGTCCTCGAATGCGGAAACCAACCCACATAAGCAACGAATGGAGAACAAACACATGGAAGCACAAGACAACAGAACCGGGGAAAATACAACCGCACGAGAGAGGCGCAAGCAAAGGCTGACACCACGAAAATTATGGACAGAGGGTCGAGGAGGGTAAGCGCAAACCAGACCTCCACTGGAAGAGTGCGGACAGCTCTGGGACCTTGGGGAGGCTTGTTGCCACTCGGGCCCCAGAGGGGACCAATGGCCCTTATCAGCGGGAAATCGGTGGTAGGTGGCTGTTATTTATTATTATTATTATTGTTATTATTATTATTATTATTATTATTATTATTATTATTATTATTATTATTATTATTATTATTATTATTATTATTATTATTATTAAACTACTGACAATAACCAGTGACATAACTCACTGAGAAAGAAACAGTAGAAGTGGTACGCATTCAAGAAATTATGAAAGAGGACAAAACGAAATTATCATGCTTAATTAAACAAACACGATAAATAGTAAGAAAAAAACTCTTAAAGGGAAAAGCTTAATATACTAACACACTAAAAGACAATATTAAAGAAATATGCTGAGGACAAATCTCTAATAACGAGACTAAACATAGAATTAAAACCTCGGAAACGGAAGAGATGATGAGACTCCTCTCACATACACCAACAGACAGTAGCTTTTTTCCAAGAACTGCAGGCTTGTGGCACTGTCTTCCTTCTGACTGTTTTCCTCCTACCTATAGCCTTGTTCTTTTCAAGACTAAAGCCAATAGGCATCTCCTGTCTTTGCGATAATCATATTTCGTTTTTGTTAGCTCGATACCTCAAATGGCTTCATGCCTTGTCTAGAGCGATTTCCATTAGAACAAAATACAGGCATAACTGAGACTAAACATAATAACAAATCCCGCATAAAAGAATGGACCAACAAAGGCTAGACACGAAACTACGATGAGATTCTAAATCAATAAATAGAAAAAAAGAAGCTAAAACTGTAAACCATGCTAAAGAGATCAGCAAACGATAATAACAACCCCTTGAACACGAGTAAGCAACAGCTACAATCAACTCAGCCCAGACGTTCGGCTGTGAGAAACTTGACGAACCAGAAAGACCCGTTTTGTCCGCGTTCTTTTTATTAAAAAACAACAGACGATTTGATTGGAGCAGGTGCTAGTGTTATAGCAAGGATTAGTAGTGGATTGAGTAAGTTCAGGGTAATTCTGCCATTACTAATCAGCAGAGCGTTACCAGTTTTGACCAAGAGAAGAGTCTATTAGGCATGTGTACGCAGTGTAGTGATGTATGGAAGTGAAACTTGACCAGTAAAGGATGTAAACATACGTTGCATGGAGAGAAATGCTATGAGAATGATACGCTGGCTGTGCAACGCGAATCTTTGAGACAGGCTCAGATCTGATGACCTAAGAGGAAGATTAAACGGTATAGGGAGATGCGTGCAAAACAGGATGCTTCGATGGTATGGTCACGGGCCACGTTTAAAAAATGGATGAGTGTTTCTGGATTAGTAGATGTAAGGCAATTGAGGTAGCATGGTCAGTTCACGGGGGAAGGCTAAGGAAAACATGGGAGGAAGTGATAAAGATGGACTTGAACGAAAGGGGGATGAATAAGGAACTGGCCAGGGATAGGTTGGTTTAGAAGTCAATTTCTAAAAGCCGTCCAACACATGTCATGTGAAATTGACGTTAAACCGACTATGATGATGATGATGATGATGATGATGATGATGATGATGATGATGATGATGATTCTATTATTCTTATTTTGCGTACCATATTGCAGTAAGAGATATACTTCATTACCCATTAAAGGGTTAATATAAACATGAGAAATGCCATCTCTCACACGCTCATTTTAATTGCGTATTTTGAAATAAATATTAATGTGCTATTTATTTTCATCATGACTTTTTCGCATGTGGCCATCTCGATAGTCAATCGGTCATTGCTAAGCAGTGACAACATCTCTCGTCAACCCCATCGTTTCTCATTGGCACCAACTGCTGAGCTGTTAAGAAATTACCCCGCGTTGGTGTTCGTGTCAAATTCGTAGCCGATGAACGCGGAATAAATAAATGAATGTTGCATGATTGCAATATTCTTATTCCTTTGTTATATGTCAGGCGGATCTCGTTAGTATCTCGTTATGCACGCCCTCTCTTTAATTGCTACACACTCAGAACGATTAAGAAAATGAATTTTAAATTAAGAAAAGATCAAATTCAAATTTAAAACGATTGGAATAGAAATTCAAAAAGATGAATTTCAAATTAAGAAAAAATATCGACTACAAAGTTAAAACAGCTGAAATCAAATTTAAAAATATGAACTTCAAATTAAGAAAAAATAACATAAAATTAAAAAAGCCGAAATAGAAATTTAAATTTAAATTTAAGTTTAAAAATATCATTATATATTTAGTGTCAAATATCAAAGTGAAACGCTCGTAATTCTGGAGGATTTTGGAACAAAATTCGTTTAGAAGCGAAATGAAACGGACGTTTTAAAATGTAATATCATTCCTCACTGTTGACTCCACCAAGCACGGACGTCCACCCTACTGTTTTCTCCGGAAGTGGCTACTATTTTCTTCCCTTCTTCCCAATATGTCAACCCTATATGTGTTTGTACTTGCATGACATTTTTCTTTATATTATCATCCTGATGAAGTCTTATAAATAAAGACGAAACGTTGATGTACACATAAAAAAAACATCCCTTTTTGGTTTTCCTTTTTCATTTTCCCATTACGTCGGATTACCTTCATCCTTCTCTTCCCATATATATATATATATATATATATATATATATATATATATATATATATATATATATATATATATATATATATGTGTGTGTGTGTGTGTGTGTATAAGATAATGATGATGGTTTATTACTAGTAATATATATATATATATATTTATTTAGTATATTTAATATATATTTATTTGAATAAATGGTAAAGTGATTCTACTCACAAAATATCAGGGCGAACATAAATATTAAATATTTTTGTTTATTTTATATTTAATATTTATGTCCGCCATGATGTTTTATTAATAGAATCCCATCATTTTAAAAGAATAAAACGAAGATCACGCATTTTTACCTTCTTTTTCAGCACATATATGTTATATGAAGAATCTAAAAAAACAAACATTTTTCATTCTTATACGTCAACAAATAATAAATAAATAAAAAATATATAAATATTTATATATGTTTCACATTGATTTTATATATATATATATATATATATATATATATATATATATATATATATATATATATATATTGATAACTTGAATTTAAAACCAATATTTTTTCAAAAGTGCTCAATACAAATTAGAGCTTTCATGAATAAAATTAAATACAAATTTCAATCGACCAGCCAACCCAGCCAGTAATATGATTATGCTGGGAAATGTTTGAACCAATGTGTGTATACTAGTAATAACTATCCCTTATAATATGTGTATGTAAATAATTTATGTACGGTTTATAGTGTGTGAAAGGTGAATATACTAATGTCTGGAACAGTATGCCGTCTTTCCAGGCTCTAGGCTTTATTTTTGTTCCTTTCGGATGGTTGGTGAACTTATTGCTTGTCACACGAGACGTCATCGTTTGTTGAAGAAGTGCCGACGGTACTATATAGACTTTTTTGTTCCAACTCTGTAGTGTTCTTTTTGGGGAGCTGGATTTGTAACATTTATAACCAACTTTCTGTCTAATTTTGCTCTCGTGTTTAAGTAAATAAACCGGAACCGACAGACACACGTCTCTCATATTAATATAGATAGATACGCGCAAATAATTATTGTTATTTGTTCTTGTTCTGGCATTTTCGTATCTTTTTTCCTTTGATGTGTGTTACAATTGAAACCTTTTTGGTCTACTTGGCGATCTAGCCTTGTTATATCCCTGATCGGCCCTCGGTCAAATCGAATGATTTCGTTCGGCCAATATTATGTACGTAAAGCTGAAGCAAAGGGTCATCCCGTGTCATGCAGGGAAACCACCTTGGAGCAGAAGGCACGGACAAAACAAAAATGGAAATATATAAACCCGCGAGGCAGGAACAAGTATAAAGGATGGGAAAAGATAAAAATGCATCCACGGGTGCACAGCTTTGGGATTCGGCACTAATGTGTGTGTGTGTTTGGGAAAGGGTCACCCAACTTCAAAGAACCCTTTACCTTGTAGAATAGAATAAAAATGATCACATGAAAAGAGGATTACATCACGCGCGCGCGCACACACACACATATATATATATATATATATATATATATATATATATATATATATATATATATATACGTATATTATGATACTTGTGCTTCTTTTTTGCGTGTCTTTGAAATATGTGGTCATATGACAGTTTCTCACTTATTTATGCAGACGTTTGCATTAGTGTTGTACTATGCAAAATCTTTCAAGCTGGACATTATGATACTGATGACGCTGATAGCCAGAAACATGTGTCCATGGATTACCTTGATGTACGTATAAATTAATAATATATATATATATATATATATATATATATATATATATATATATACGTATCTGTATATATATATATTTAAACAATAGAACATTTGCTTCTCGTAACGATGTCTTTATTCATTTTGTGTAAAAAAATCAGTTCTTTACGGACGTTTCGTCATCACTTAGACAACTAGACTACAAAGTTGTATATCTTGGACTTTATATGAGTGGGACTTAATAGAAAGAAAGCCCAAAATCATGTCCAAAAACATAAGAAAAAAATAATTACAAAACTCACATTTATAAACATTTCTATATGTATGTTCATTAGGAACGTAAAAATAAGATTCCGTTTACTTTCAATAAATGAACGACATATTGCACACACACCTGGTTAGCAAACATATGTATAGTTTTTCTTAACATTGGAGGTTTAAATCAGATTGCAACAAACTATAAAATATAAAAAAGTCGGATCTTCTAGCAACTCATTGGGAACAGTCTCTACCATCGGCGATAGTATCTGTGTTGCGTTATGGGTGTGAAGGAGTTCTGTTTTCGAGACTGATATTACAAGGTTGTCATTAGAAAAGCGGGAAATTTGAGCAAAGGCTACAATTCAATTTCTTTAGCAATCTACTCCTGATTTCATTGTAGCGGAGGATTGGCCATCAAAAAGTTCAGACTAAAATGCCATGGTTGCTGTGTTTGGAGCTTGTTATTAACAGAAACAGAAATTTCGACCCGAAATAGACTTTGAAAACGTGCTTGGCAAGAGCTTGGAATGATATCCCACAGGTTACTCTTCAGTACGCCACGGACTACATTTTGAGCATGTGTGAGTGTATTATAATAGAAGTAAATATATATATATATATATATATATATATATATATATATATATATTTACTTCTATTATATATATATATATATATATATATATATATATATATATATATATATCCTTTTCCACAAGTAATTGAGCACTCTGGTTATTTATCCTATAAGACTAAATTTGAATTTTGCTTTTTTGTTTGTTTTCTTGCTATTTTTTATCCTTGTGCATCAAAATTATGACGTCGCAAAATGGTGAAGTCACTAAAGGGTAACGTCATCTAGTAAATCAGAGATAGGGGATAACCGGACAGAGTAGACGAATGCTGTAGATAGTGGGAGGAAGAGCAAATAATGGCAATAAAGAGTGAATTATACGAAATATGATAAGAGAAATTGAATAGTTCAAATGAATAAAGAGAGAGAAATATGAGACAGAGAGGAGAAAGCCAGCGAAAAGAGAAAAGGGGGGGGGGCGAGAGATAAGGTAAGAGATAGGGTCTATTACAACATCACAATGGATTCTAAAATTCTTTCAATCTGTACATGAATGGTTTATATGGTGGGAGGAAATACGAATTAAGTAACAAAAGGATAATGATTAGGAAAATAGAGAAATAGGTAGAGAAATTTAATGAGGTGAATAATTAAAAGAGAAATAGAGAGATGAGAGAAAAAGAACATAAAAAGAAGAAATATAAAGAGAGAAAGAGGAAGAGGGTGTATAGAAGGTAATAGGTGGAAAAGAGAGGAATAAGAGAAGAAAAGAGAGGAAGGAGATGCCCTATTATGACATCACAATATACTCTGAAGTCCTTTGAGTCGGTACATGGATGTTTTTGATGGCCAGAGCAAGAACGCTTAACGTAAATAAAAGGGCGAAGAATATACATTATTGATGTAAATAATTAAAAGAAAGAGAGAGAGAGAGAGTGTGTGAGAGATAAATAGAAGTGAGATATGAGAAAAGGAAACAGGAAATATATGTAGGCGAGACATAGTGGGCAGAAGGATTTTGGGATTTTATAATTTCAAAAATATTCAACTCGGCTAAAAATTATAAATTTCTTCAAATTTGAAAAATAAATCCTTATGAATATTATACATAGCTTTAATACTTCGGACATTCTACTGTCCTTTATCAAGAATAGTTATTTTTTATGAAAACAAATAGACACCATTTAGAAACAGCTGCACATCGGTTACATTTACGGTTAGTTTTTGTTTCGATCTTCCTTTTCATTTCATTCTTCTTTAACAATGGTCAATACATGCAACAGCATATGAAAACAAAAGACCGTTATAAAAAAACCCAATTACTTTGTAATACTACAAAATTACTATATTTATGACTTCTATGCTATTGGTTTCAAGGCAGAGTCGAAATCTTTATGAGTGACAACATTTCGGTCCGTCTATTGTTGAATCGAAAGCATGAACTATAATATCTATCTTCCAAAGCTGACGATATAATGGAGTTTAATGTTGCCTGCCCGACACATTGCGACTCTGCCTTAATACCAATGGTATCAAACCAAGGCAATTCTGATCTGACATTTAGGGATCTTTACTGGAGGCAAGATTTCCGATCATTCAGCTCTGCTGCTAACACTTCGCTTTCATTGCTCCGAGAAAATTCCATTCTGAAAAGGGATTCTAACACATATTTTTTTATTTTTTCATTTTATTTTTACTTCAATTCACCCAAAACAAGGCACACATGCTACTGTGAATTAGGGGCCAACTTTATAGGGGCTCATAAGTAAGTAGTTGTTATGAGAGATGCTTGTTCACATTACATTTAAATTACTGCATGCTGGTACAGTCGGAAAACAGGGAGCATGGTGTGCCTTTTAACTGCAAGTTGAAAGCTTTCCGGTATCTGGCGACCTACAGTGAAGGGGCGTGATTTTTTTGGCCGGGTTAATCGGGGTTATTTTCGTTGAGGGGGCACAAGTGAAGCAAGTTCACCGGAGCTTACTCCGTGGAAATACTTGTAAAACAACTACAAGGATGCAACATTGCGGCGATGGAACAGGGGCTGGAGCTTGGTAGACAGTGTGGGAACTATTAGGTTAAATACACTTTCTGTGACCTTGTCCCAAAAGAGAGAGAATAGTGTTTTATACTCCAGCCAGATGTAAAAACAATACTCCATGCATAGGAAAATGGTGGCTTTATATAGATATAAGATACTGGCAGGTGTGAGAAGTTTTACTAGCCCGGTAAAGGGAGCCTACCTTATTTGCAGCAGACTTGGTAGTATCTTCTATGTATTTATTCCAATTCATATTTCCGGTAAATTTTAGACCAACGAGTTTTAAAGTAGGACTCTTGGGAAAGGGTACTATCAGCCATGGCAATCGGTGGTTGGAAAGGTTTCTTATAATTGTTAAAGGAAAGGAGATTTGTATTGGAAGCATTACATTTAAGTATTCATTTATGGTCTCATTCCACTATAGACTGGATGTCATTTTCTAAGGGTTCAGTCAATATCTTAGATATATGTGGGTTCGATTTGCCCTCATATTTAACTAAAAAGGGTGTCTATATGAAAAGAAAACCTTAAAAATGATTATGGCATGAATCGTTTATAAAACATATAAAAATAACTAGCAAATATAACTTACGAAATTAAAACACTATGAACTATTGTTTTACGTTTTTCATTAATCAGAAACTGACACCTGAAATAGCTCATATTCTTACAAAGCTGTTTAATCCGTTACTTAAAGGAGAAATGCTTTCAATCACTTTAGAAAAATCGTCTGCTCATGCTTTAGATCGGTCTTCTGCGTCTCAGAGGAATCAGTCTCTGGTGCGTCATGAGTACGCTGTTTGAATCTGATCAATAAAAAAGTCGTCAACCATCTCAGCAAAAACAATCTATTCAGTGAGAAGCAATAGGGATTTCGTCCTGCAAGATAACTGCAGATGAGCTACTGCAATATCACACAGGATCAGTGAATCAATTGACGAAGGCTTTATCTCTAGAGCAATAGCTCTTGACATATCAAAGTCTTTTGATGAGATTTGGCACAAAGATTTTTTTCACAATCTAGCTACATATGGAATAGCTGGAAATGTCTTTTCAACTATCAAATCTTTTATCTCGGATACGTTTATCAAAGTAGTCGTTGATGGGCAAACGTCAAAAGCACATAGTATCAATGCCGGCGTGCCTCAGGGACCTATTCTGGGCCCAACCCTATTCCTGATTATCACCAATGATCTCCCAAATCACATTCTAAGTTCATTCGTTGACATTTATGCAGATGACACAACGATCTATAGCAACACTTATTACTGACCAAAACATCTCTATTACTCTCTCTTCCGACCTGAAGCATGTAGTTCAATAGGGGAAAAAGTGGCTGGTTACATTTAAAACACCATCAATGCTCCGATATTCACTTTGCCTGAATTGAAATGGCTCTCCCATTGAAGAAGCACTCACTTGCTTTTATAATCACCTGGGACTGACTTTTATGCCAAACATCAAATGGAAGACGTATATCAAATATATTTCTAAGGTCGCTGGACAAATGGTTGGATCATTCTACCGCTCCATAAATTATCTCACTCTTGACGTAATCCTCTACGTGTATCAGATTCAAATACGTTTTAAGATGAAATAGCCACACCTAGAGACGGGCCACCCAAAGCACAATTTCCTGCCTTGACAGAGTACAAAATCGACTTCGATATCTAGTGGGGGATGTCCTCTTCTCTTACATAAAACTCTTTCTCACTGAAGAGAGGTTGCTAGTCTTTCTCTACTCTATCAATATTTACACGGTAGGTGCTCGAGTGAATTCCAGTCTATGCCCCCTTCCATGTAAGACATTTACATCAATAGCTCGTCTAACTACAACAACTGTAAATAATTTTCCTTTTCCCTCAGTGTACCTAAAACTAAACGGAACTTCCAAAAGCGAATTTTCTTCCCCCAAAACTACCTGTCTATGAAACACAGTGCCACGGGGCTGCTTCCACAGTTGCCTATAGCATGGTTGTTTTCAAGTCCAATGTTAAATTCTTGTTGACCCGTCCTCTTAAACAATCTTATTTCTGGTCAGTGTTAATCATCCTCACGTTGTTGTTTCACTGCCCCCTGACAAACCCATTAACTCTTATGCTCATGTTGCCTTTGGACCTTCATAATTGGTGAATCGTTAGTACATTAAAAAATAATTTTAAAAATAGCAGCGAAAAATAGTTATAAGAAATTTCAATTTTGACTTTTAAATCCGAATGTAATTTATGACATAATACCGTATCTCAACTGAAATGAATTTAAAGGGATAGAATCCCCTTTTGAAATGAACTTTTCTCAGAAGAATTAGTTTGAAGCGTTTGCAGCTAATCAGATTGACTAAAACTCGTTTCTACCGTAAAACATCTCAAATGTTAGATCTCTCGGCCTGTTATAGGGATAGCCTTGTATCAAATAAATATACCTGTTACAACTGTAACTGCGCCCTTTATATTCTGTTCCTCACAACAATACGAAATATGTGTAATAGACTACAATCAACCAGTTGAGCCATAAACACTACTCATATTTGTCCACTTTGATTACCTTTGAAACTTCATAAAATGTGACATATCTTTTAAAAATTATTCTGAAACTGAAAATTATAAGTGTCTACTTCTATATTATCTTTATGAATACAATAGAAGTAAATAACCCTAATTTTAGCTATCTAATTTACATGCGTGTTTACGGTGTGTGCGAACATACGATTTAAATTAGCTGAAAAGAGAGAGAGGGTCACTATTTATTTAAAGGCTTACAGAGAGTGAGAGTAATACATAGATAGCTAAGTGAGAGATGAGTGAATTTTAAATTAATTACAAATCACGGGCAATTAGAAAACTTAAATCGAATTTTTTTCAAACATAATTCAACCCAAGATCTAATGGATATTTTAGAATGTATTTTGTGTTATTTAAGTGTATAGGCAGACTGCCACCGTACAGAAATTTCACTATCCATTTATGGCCTGCGACGATCCGTGACATTTCCGGTCGACGTCGTTTCGCCTTTCGCCGGATACCGAGCCTTTGGTGCTGGTAGGCGTACGCAGGGAACACGGCAGTCGCGATATATGGACGAACAGACTTAAAGACACTAAAAATAAGTAAGAAACATACAAAGTAAAGGACGAGTGTGTATATCTAAGCGTAATTCATAGATACAGACAGACTGCGCTAGATATACACCGACGAACAAAGATGGTAGATATAATTAAACATGAAGATAATATATATATATATATATATATATATATATATATATATATATATATATATATATATATATCTTTGATAAATAATATTAAATTATTTTTATACTAGCAGGAAAACTAGACGTAGCTCGAAGTTGAGTAAGGATTACTACTATGTACATTTTCACGATACTAATAACACCATATTAATTTCTTTGTTTTACTGTCCCTCTCCTCCTGTTTCGCCCCCTAATATAGTTGGAAGAGGCTGAAATGTTCGAAAACTCTCCCAATTCGTGCCTTATACATATGGTATACATTTCATTAACATCAGATATACGTATTTGAAGTTTTGAGGCGGTGCTGCCCCTATGGGTTACTTAGAGGTGGACACACTTAAATATACGGCACATAGAGCGTAATGTATAGATTCGAGACACCTTCCATTGTCTTCCCCGGAGAAGTTTATACGTATGAAATAAATTTCATCAAAATAATATATATTTTAAGTTTTAAATGAGGTTCGGCATCAATAGCTCCCTTAAGTTAAGGGGTACTTAGAGATTCAAAACCACTTCCATTGTCTTCCCCAGAATTGTTTTACACAGGATTTACATTTCATAGAAATAGTATATATTTGAAGTTTATAGAGCGGTATGCGCTCATAGGCCCCCTAGGGGTGCATTTAGAGATTTTGGAAAACTTCCATTGTCTTGTCTGATAAACTTTACATAAGAATAAAGTATAAGATTTTATGTAGATTATCTAACCTTTCTTTCTATAGGGAATATATAGACATCAGAGAAACACACGTACATACATATTGACACATAGATATTGCTTTTTGAATATGTAATAGCAGGGTTACTCTACGTTGCCCGGGTTAGAATGTGTGATAGCCTAATATGCAACATTATATTAAGGAGAGTTTAATTCAACAGCAACCTTGATGTTGCCAGCTAGATATCTTTTTCACTAAGCTATTAAAATATTTATTAATACTCTTAAACTAACGCTTAAATTACTTACTTACATTATATAGCATGTTAGAATAGTCCCGAGTTCCTTTAAGGGTCAGTTAGAGACGCAGAACTACTTCCATTTTGTTCACATGCAAATGTTACATGTCAATACACTTATATACACACTGACTAGTATGTCTTCGTTTTTAAGGGCATACATGCAAACAGACAGAGATATGTTCTCCTTTATATATATATATATATATATATATATATATATATATATATATATATATATATATATATATATATTAAACAAAGTGTTACAACAACATCCGGACCAAGGTTTCAGATCCGAGAAAATCGGACCTTCATCAGCGGAGTCGTATAGCTTAATGAGTGAGAACAACCGCCAGGAATTTTAAAATATTGTCTGTTGGAAAGATGGAACACTTTTAGATTTAAAATTGTCACGTGCGTGGAATATACGTTGTCAGTTAGGGAAAGGTTTCAGATCAAAACAACAGCGACGCTGTACATAGAAAAAGCAAGAAATTAAATGGGAATAACGTTAACAGTTGGACAGATAGGAAACTAGCAGGTTTAAATTGTCACGTGCGTGGAATTACGTAGCCCGTTATGGAAAGGATTCAAATTTAACTAATAGAGACGCTATATATGTTATCGAAAGTAAATGGAGATAACGTTAAAAATAAAAATAAAATTAATATTAAGTTAAAAATTATATTGAAATAATATGCTAATGTAATAATATATAACTAAAAATATTGAATAATAAATCATTAAAATTAAACTTAATTAAATAAATTGTAATCACACTATTTATAAATTTATAATGTCCTAAGGGTACTAATCATAAACTTTTTTAAGGTACTAATAATAAAAAGGGGGGGGGGAATAAAGAAAGATGTAAAAGAATGATGAAGAAAAATAAAGAAAAATGAAGAAAAATAAAGATGAAATAAATACACTGTTAGATAAAATAAAGGATAACATAAAATTGTGTAAAAATAAAAATAAAAGATAAAAGGCAAGAGAAGGAAAAATGGGGATATGGGGTACTCCACATTAGAAATTTTAAATTAGAATTAAAAATTAAAAAAAAGTTACATACATAAATATAAAAAACAATCCATAATTAAAACATGCAATAAGAGAAATCTAGTTTAGGGCCACAGTCAGGATACCATACAGTTCAATCCGAAATTCGGAAGCCGAATCCATTATCGTAAAATCCAAAATCCTAAAAGTCCGTATTCTGGGTATTACGAAATACGGTATATATATATATATATATATATATATATATATATATATATATATATATATATATATATATATATATATATATATAGTGTAAAGTATAAAGGTATACTCAAAAAAGAACAAAAGGGAAATACCAGTAGAGTGCTCAATTAAATTAAATTAAGAGCGTTTAAATGTACGCGATGAGGTTTTTAAGGGCTGTATACATCGTAAACAAGCACTCCTTATTTATTGAATGGATTGAGTGACTTAAGCCTTCCTAGAGCCCTACATACATTTTTCAGACACTTATATACTTCTACTGCAGACTTCTCATTCTACGAACCTGATCACAATTCTCTTTTTGTTCTTTTCTCCATTTTTTCCCTCTTTCTTCTTTAAATTTTAATATTCTAATTTTTAAATTTTATTTTTCGAATTTTTATTTATTTTTATATATTGATTTTTATTTATGTATTGATTTTTATTTATATATTGATCTTTTTTATTTTTTTATTTACACATGCATACGTGTGTATATATATGTATATATATATATGCATATATATATATGTGTGTGTATGTATATGTGTATGTACGTGTGTATGTATATATTTATTTTTTAATTTTTTATTTATATATTGATTTTTTATTTTTTATTTATATATTGATTTTTTATTTATATATTGATTTTTTATTTATATATTGATTTTTTATTTTTTATTTATATATTGATTTTTTATTTATATATTTATTTATTTATATATTGATTTTTGATTTTTGATTTATATTTTTATTTTTATTTATATTTTTATTTACATTTTGATTTTTTGATTTTTTATTTATATATTATTATTTTTTATTTATATATCGAATTTTTATTTATATATTGATTTTTTTATTTTATTCATATATTGATTTTTTATTTATATATTGATTTTTTATTTATATATTGATTTTTTATTTATATATTGATTTTTGATTTTTGATTTTTATTTATATATTGATTTTTTATTTATATATTTATTCATATTTATATTTTTACTTTAATTTGATATTTATTAATTGAAACAATCGTGAATTATATATACATATATATATTTTATATAATAATTAATAGTTACCTCCCCTTTTTAGATAATTTAATTAATTAGAGTTGCGTACCTTTAATTATGTTCTACATATAAAAATAATAATTTATTTACTCTTAATTAATTTTTTTATTATTATAAATTTAATTTAATTTAATTTTATTTTTCCCTTCTTTCTTTCTTTCTTTCTTTCTTACTCTCTTTTCTTGCTTTCTTTCTTCCTTTCTTTCTCGTTCTTTACTTCTAAATATAGAATCTCTTACTTAACGGCTATTTTTCTGATCTAAGCGTCTCGCCGGCCCTCCATTTCAAATTCTGTGTGCATAGCGTTTCATAACGGTTATAAGTGTTTTTTGAAGAAATTCCATCATTTACTATTTCAGACTATGCTGAAGAAGACGGAATCGGGAATTAAACCCGTTTCTTGTCAGAAACCACTGGTCCATGTCTGATTAAAATCTGTATTTAAAAATAATATATATATATATATATATATATATATATATATATATATCGATATCTCTAGGTATACAGAGAGCTATAAAGCGAGAAAGAGAAAGAGAAAGAGGGAGATATGGGCGGATAGACAGACAGCAGACACACAGACTGACAGACATACAGACAGAAAGGCGTCCCGTACTAAATATACCCAAATTCTTAACAGAACATTTCATTATATTAGAAAAAGAAAAATATATTGTTTTATTTCATATAACTTTATTTTAAAAAATCGCGGGTACAATCGAAACTGTACACCTGATTTTTTCAGTCTGCCACTTTCTCAAATAGTCGATTATAAAATGACACTCATAAAAAATCGGGTACCTCTCATTTGTGACTTGTCCGTGCCGCTCTATCCTTCTGATGACTGGGGGGATATCTGCCAGGATGTACAGGTCGGTGGTGTTAGTGGGCTTTAGGAACCCAGTAATACATCTGCAGCTCTCGTTAAGAGTGGGTTCCAGGTTTTTAGCATGGATGGATCTTTCCCACACTGGACTGGCATATTCTTCAGTAGAGAAGCTGAGGACAAGGGATGTGGCACGTAGTGTCTTGGGACATGTACCCCATCTGGTGTTACTGAGTTTGCGAAGGATGTTGTTGCGAGTGCTCACTTTTGCCCTGTTTTTCATGATGTAGGTTTTGAATGTAAGGCATCTGTTAAGTGTGACACCGAGGTAGACAGGGTACTTAGAGTGTGACAGTGTTGTTCAACACCAAGACACATTCAGTTGGCGCTAAACTTCCTTGTTTCTCGGGTGGAAAGAGCAAACTTGTGCTTTTGCTTGGTTAGCACATAAATGGTGCTCTTCACAGTAGGTTGTTAATCCTCAATACTAGTGAAGTCTGTACATTAGGCGGTAATGCACATGTTATCTGCATATGCAAAACGACGGGTGACATCATCTCTGGGTTGGTCGTTCGTATAAATGTTATATTGAAGTGGGAAAAGCACGCTGCCTTGTGAGAGGCCATTCTTCTACTGCACCATCTGCTGCGTTTCCCACTTAATTCCACGAAGAATCTGCGCTTCTGCAGCATGGCTTCCATTAGCTCTGTTAGGTCGGTGTATTTTGTGATCTCCAGGATCTTACATAGATGTCATCTGTGGTTGACTGTATTGTAGGCAGCAGACAAGTCTTCGAAAACAGCACCGGCATTCTGTCCTCCCTCAAATCCATCCTCAATGTGTTGAGTGAGGTTGACGAGTTTGCTGGTTGTCGCCTTGCCTAGACGGAATCCTGTTTGGTCTGGGATGATCTTCTCGTCTATGGATGGTGTAATCCTGTTCAGTATCAGGCGCTCAAACAGCTTGTATGTGTGACATAGAAGTGATATTATCCGGAAACTTTTAGGATAAGACGGGTCCTTTCCAGGGTTAGTACATGTGCCTTGAGCCAGATGTTTGGATCCTTATGTGTAGCCATACAGTTATTGAATAGGTTGAAAAGCTATTCCTTAATTTGTTCTGCAAAGTACTTGATCAGCAGTGTTGCGATGTTATCCGTACCAACTGCTTTCCCTGGTTTCAAACTATGTATTCGTGTTTCTAGTTCAGTCATAGTGAAAGGTCGTGTGAAGCCTGAGTTTGCCTGGTACGTTTTTCGGTATAGTTTGTTTTTTTGTTGTCGTTTCTTATGCCCTTTCCCATTCAGCAGAAGTTGGTGAGTGACTTTTTCAGCAGTGGTCTTGCAGTGTTCTTTGTATGTCTTCGGATTACCTAAGAGTTTGCGGATGAGAGCCCATGCCTTGCTGTTCTTTGACATGTCCGTTGTCTCTATCAGAGTATTCCAGATGTTTTGGTGCTCTTGTGAGATACTGATCAACAGCTGTTCTTCTGTAATTATGGTTTCTTCAGAGAATGGATCAGATTCGAACGTAGTGATGCACTCATTATAATGTTCAGCATTCTCATTAGAAATTAAGACCTTTAACCGTACACCATTGAGCTACTACATAAATCTTTGTGTCAACTTAAAGAAATCTATATAAATTACACGCAAAATAAATATCTGTTATTTTCTTTATAAATGAAGCAGTTATCCACGAACACGTGCTTCGCCGCTACTGACAATGACAGGATTCGAACCCTTGTTCCCAAGAACTGTAATCAAGTGCGTTAACCATAACGCCACAAAGCCTATATTGGAATGATGTTCATCTCCGCCGTCGCTTTTCGCGGTATCTGTTTTTCGCACCCTCTCAACAACACCTGCACTCCGATCAGTTTAGGGCCTATCAGAACGCTGGTCACTCTCCGCTTATGTGTGGCCATTTTTGAATTGGTTGAACCACTCCATTCATTTGTGTTGCACATCGCCTCTTCTCTAAACACCTGAATCTAACGTGACGGCGGAGATGAACAACATTCCAAAAAGAAAACTTCCAGAGGTGTTTCCGGCAGCAGATGGATTGGTGGGCTTAGTGTTTGCAAGCACAAGGGGCTTACTTTGAAGGGGATAATGGTCCTAACCCTGTCACGTATTTAACATATTTGTTCGGGCCTAAGGTCAGATACGTTTTAGACAAAGTTTTATATATATATATATACATATATACATATATATATACATATATATATATATATATATATATATATATATATATATATATATATATATATATATATATATATATATATATATATATAAATATAAGCAAGCGTTGTTGAATGCAACGGAATTTTGGCATTTGTTCATTTTTAGTGAAATTCTCGAGGCGTCGAGGAAGCTTTCTTGTCTCCAGTGGTAGCCGGTATAATATGTCTCTAGAGCATCGACGCATCCAGAATATCACTAAAAAAAATCACAAACGCGAAAATTATGCGTCATTCAACAACGCTTTCTTAAATAATGACTTACTTCTTTAATATATATATATATATATATATATATATATATATATATATATATATATATATATATGTGTGTGTGTGTGTGTATATATATATATTTATTAGACGACCTGTAAATTGTTGCATCAGTATTTGTTATATTGCGCAATCTCTCAGTGTTTGCTCCGTACTCTCTCTTATCTTTCTCTTTCCAATCCCCTTCACACCTCTTTTTCACCTTATTTCTCTTTTGTTACCTATCTCTGTGACGTAATCCATTGTGCACAGATACAAATCAGCAAAAAAATAACAAACAATACTCACAAAGTTTAATATGTATACAAGTCTCCCAGATAAGACGAAAGAAACGAAACAAATAAAAAATGAATGGATAAAGAAATAAACGAATAAAAGTACAGAGAGATTGAAGAAACTAAAGAAGGAAAAGTATAAAAGAATTAAGGGAAAAAGAAAGAAAGAAAAAAAGATGGGAGTAAAGAAATAAAGAATAAGAATGAAAAAAAGAAGAAGAAGCAAGGAATGATAGAAAAGAGAAGAAAACATAAAATAAAGAAAACAAAGGAAGAAAAACGAACGACAGAAAAGAAAGAAGGGCGGTAAAAAGGATAGAAAAGACACAAAAAGATAGAAAAGACACAAAACAGCGGGTGAAGAAAAAAAATGAAATTTGAAAAAAAACGAAACAAAAATAAAAATGTCATCAGATTTCTTCTAAATGGGTCGCCATTTTTATTTTTCCTTACTCTATCGGCTAACGTTTTTTTTCATTTTTTATCAATCTGATTTGGTTGCGTGACGGCAGAGAGTGACTTGTTTCTCTCCGCAATGAAAACGAAATAAAATGAACGGAAATATAAAACAGGAGACAAAATAACAAAACCAATCAATATAATAATAATGATAAAATAAAAATAAAAATAATAATAAAAAGGCAACAAATTCTCTTGATTTTCCTCCGAACGTTGGACAACCGCCGACCAGACGTGTGGACGCCAACTGTCTATAAATAAACGAATAAAGAACAATGTCGTCTTCCCTTCATACTCTAATATTCAACATCCCACCCTCACAGATCGTAAACTTCCCTCTATCTCTCTCTAACTAAAACAAAAAAAAAATGCAACCCTGAAGATAACAAGTCAATTGCTTGGCATTCAAAATATCGATGGCGGCCAAGTACTTGACGATCGTTCATTCATTGTAGTTTTATTTTTAAATTTCTTTTCAAATCTTTTTTTCGTAACCTTGTTGAAATGCTTAAAGCAAGGAACTTTGCGTTTACTTGTGATAGAAAACGACGGAGTACAGCATATATGCGGCAGATTTTAAATGAGGTCGATTCCAGAGTTCATTGGCACAATCACGTACCTCATATATATATATACATACATATGTATATATATATATATATATATATATATATATATATATATATATGAAGAGTTCGAATGCAAATCGCGATGAACGCTATTTTACAAAATCACAAAGCTGTCCCTACAAAAAGTGTTCCATTTCAACACTCGACGATACCCCAAACCTATGTGTTACATAATATGATACCGAAATAATTTCTTTTTGATTTCAATCAAAATCAGCTTCAATTCGACGTCTAGATTTAATATATCTGTGTTTTTATTGTGTAAGATCTCAATTTAAACAAATTGGATTCATTGCGTTTTGCGTTCGAACCTTTCATATATATATATATATATATATATATATATATATATATATATATATATATATAATATTTTTTATAAATATTAATTATTTTTATCTACAGACCTGAGTGGTTTATAATATATGCAATCATCAGTTAATCTAAGGATTCGAAACCATTCACAAGTCACCTTCGACTCTTACCCCAAGGCCACCATCAATCGAGACGGACTGAAGGGAATTTAAAGTCTATAATGTAAAATCGGCGAACAAGCATACCAAGGGAGTGTTCAACGTAGCCTTAGTTTGACTGCTTGTTTATAAATTCACCTAGATGCTCATCCTTGTATTTAAGGGAGCGATAACTATATTATTTTTATAAATATTAATTATATTTACTTGCAAACACTAGTGTTTCATACTATATGATATCATCAGTGTAGGAAATGTTAATTACTGCTGGTCTAAGGATTCAAACCAATTCACAAACTCACCTTTGACTCTGCAGGCTGAGCTCTTGACCCCAGACCACCATCAATAAACACGGACTAAAGGAATTTAAAGTCTATAATGTCAATTGGGCGAACAAGTATATATATATATATATATATATATATATATATATATATATATATATATATATATATATATATATATATATATATACTACCTGGCTTCATAGACTCGCTATCGCGTTTCAAAGTTCGCTATATGAAATATTTAGAACATTAATAATAAACATTTCATTCATAACTGTGTTGTTAACATGAAACTAAATCTTTCTCATTTATTCATATAGATGGATAAACATTAACATTCTGGTAATTTTGTTACACATTTATTTATTTTTCAAGTGTGACAGTAAAGAAAGGAAAAGAAAAAAGAAATCATGTTTGCTATTCACTTGCAATTGAGAAATAGATCACCATTTGTTTAAAATCAAGTTGGCCATACTCAAGAAAGAAACATTTGAACACAAATGCTAGATCTTTGGTCAGGATATAAAAAAAATATTGCATGACAGAAGTATGTGTTGCATTAAAATCAAAACAATATTTGAATAAAAAAAACAACAAATAATAGTTAATTATTAAAATATTAAAAAAAAAATCAATATGAAAATTAGTTACTCTTTCGACTGATATCATATATACATAAGCAGTATATAAAAAAGATGGCGCATCTATTGTGTGAAGTTGAATTAACTTGAAATAAGGCGTTTACACTTCACCGTTAGTGCGACAATGAGCCTAAATTTCGCATGTATTTATTTAGAAACATATTTCTGAAGACAAGTTAATTGGTTGGTTGGTTTTACGGCATGCCAACCGTCGTTTGGCTATATTATTAGATAGGTCACTCTAGGATTAGGGCCAAAATGATTGTTGCTTAGACGATGATCGCCGTCACGAGAAAGTTTTTTAAACAATAAATGGAATGGGTAGAAGATTATTAACGAGGATCTCATTTTTCAAGAGGACGGCTCGAGAAGTAGTTGTTTACATTAGACTTCAATACAGCGATGCTGTAATCGGTTGGGAAGCAGACTTGTGGTATCGTTTCCAACAGATAGGATGTTCTAACAAAGATACTTTGTTCATAGAAGAGTTGTTTAGTATTTGGTACAGAGAGAGAGAGAGAGAGAGGGGGGAGAGAGACAGAGACAGAGACGAAGAGAGAGACGAAGAGAGAAAGGACATTTATTTGCTGTGGTTGTAGCCAGACGAGTCATTGCTGTAAATGTTTTAATAGTGTATTTAATCTTTTCTGTATCGGGTCAGTGAAGGAGAAATCATTCTAGAGTAAGGCTATTTTTATTTTTGTCCCAATGCAGGGTGCCCTTTTAGGGGGAGGTGGATTTTCCCTATATAAAAAACCGACTTTTTGTCTAACTCTTCCCTCGTAGAGAGACAAAGAAATAGCGACTCGTTATGTGTATGTTTAGAAGCGTGTGTGTTCGAATATAAGTGGACTAGTGTGGACTGCCACCAATCGTGAAATACGCAGTCGTGTATGCCATTCTGTCATTCTTTCGTTCTATGGTTACCACATAATCTTGTGCCATTCGCTGTTCATTGTAACCTCTTACGAGTTAAGTCGTGATGAAACGGACAGATGAAAATACGCAGGGACACATGCTCACATCTCATTATTATGCTTATTTATGAAATGTTTTCGCTTAACTATCTTTGTTTTATTCACTTGGTTTGTTCTAAGCTAATATATATCGAGCCGTTTCGGAAGTTTTTAGACGAGGATTGATAATTTGGATTATTTTTATTATTGTTCTCATTGTGGATGTTATTCTCACAAAGTTTTTGCCGATGTAACCTCTGATCTTCTTTAGGTGTGTGCTGTCGAACTCGGGAATCTTTATGTTGAACGCGGGATTCTCTAGAGAATTTTGAACGGGACTCTTTATTTAATCCACGGGGTTCTCTCGTTCCGTCAGCCATGAACGGGTAGAAGTCTTAAGTAATTCTAAATTATATTCTTAGTATCGGCTTCACTGAGGATCGAACGTTCAATATCCATTCATACGTTGTGCCACGGGTCCATATACCCGTATTGCCACGGATAAAGTGCTAAATTATAATCAGTTAAAAGTTAGAATCTTCTGGAGCATGAAGGTTCAATTCTGAGTAATAAAGAAAAAGAAAAGACGAACCGCCACAGAATTAATCACTTTACGTTCAACAAATCTTTCTCGAATGGCAGTAATTCTTCGTTTACAAAAACAAAGGAATCATTAATTATTCTTGTAAGTTTGCAGACTTTTGCCTTATTTTCCTGTTCACTTGCATTTTTCATGAATCGGAATTGATTTCTTTCGTTATCCATAGATTTAGATAATAGCATCTACTCTTTTCGTGCAAATTCTATGCCCACGTGTGCATTTCTGATGCTGTTTTTAGTAGTATTATCATTATGTATGTATTATCCTTCATCATACATTGTAAACTTCAACAACCCCCGCTAACTAACAATAACCTTGATCTAACCCCTCAAATTCTCTAATCTTCTCCACCTAACAATTTCAACTGAACTTTGGCCAAGAGCTTGAGCATGCAAACTGAAACTACTCCCGATACTACAAATAACACAAATACTATAATAACAACTCCATACAAAATACACACTTACATTGTGGATAGTGCCTTTCCCATCAAGACCCGAATGTCAAACTATATCTTCTCTTTCAAACACAATAACAACAATGACAATGCACCTCTCTATCCAATGTAATAAATAACTTTAACCGCAAAAGCACTGCCTACTCCCTACATTGGTCAATGTTAAAAAAGGTCTAAAAAGGATCCACCTTCTGCCAACTAGGTACATTACAAAAAATTATGATAGCTACAGCAGCTAAAAGCAACAAATATTATTAACTCTAAAAACGAACTTATCTCAAATTGCCCGCACAAGCAAAACTTTAAATACATTAATTTCATTTGACATCCCTCCTCCCAACTAACAACCCATTCTATTTTATAATTTGTTAACTTTTTAACTCTTCATCTTTCCATATATATATATATATATATATATATATATATATATATATATATATATATATATATATATATATATGCAAAGTTTCAAATTATCGTTTACTGTCTTTTACAATTTTCTTTTATCCCAATAATGTTAATTTTTTGTTTCACCATAATGAGTTTGCTAATTGATGGAGATAAATTATAGAAACCATTTCGTTGCTTGATGATGTTGGAGTTTGTGATGAGTGCTGCTTCAAGTAATCTGCGTCGAGATTTATTTGATACGTATTTAATGATTTTAGCCTGTTCAAATTAAAATGAGTGGTCGTGTTGTGCAACGTGCGAGAAAAGTGCGCTGAGGGAGTTGCTATTTCTAATGTCTCTTTTGTGTTAAGCGAGCCTTATACCTTTTGTGTTTGAGTGTAACACGTGGGAGTGAAACATGTGCTCAAACACGCGAGATGAAAAACTACCAGTTAACATGAGAAGCTGGACAGATCTCTCCAAAATTAGATATCTTTCTCACTGCTTCGCTTCCTCTCTTTCACCTTCTCTCTCTCTCTCTCTCTATCTCTCTCTCTCTCTCTCTCTATATATATATATATATATATATATATATATTTTTCAGAGAATGTCAGTTATCTATATGCACCTTCAGATTTAAGTCTTTTGAAAAACTCTTTTCGAGTTAACTACAAAAATCAATCATCAACTTGCAAACACCGGTTGTTCAACATTTAGTGAGATAGAGCTAAGTATATGTAAGGTTTTTATGATTATCTTATCGTAACAGTGTTTGGTATGTATCCCTAAAAACACAACAAATTTCGAAAAAGTTCTATTTTCACCAAAACTAAACCAAAACTCAAGAATAAATCCATTGTCAAATACCTCGGCGAGTTGTTAAATTATTTCCACATCAAATTACATATTTTGTAACCCAGGAAATAAACGAAGTATTCATGCTATTTGTAATACAAAAACTGCCAGTCATTTAACGAGTCATTTTCTGACGCTGTTCCGAGTAGGTTCGATGTTTGGAAAAAAAAAGAAAATGTTTGTAGATTTTACATCATTGTAATAGAAAGCGAAATGGGATAGTAAATAGAAAATGTAAAAGTATACAAAATATATAGAGAAGAATACTAGAAGTCAATTAAGATAATGTAATATATTTACACATTTTTATATTTCCGGAATAGAATCCCTTCATCAAATATTACCTTGTTGTTTTTGTAACGTTATTACAACTTACACATTTATAATATGTTTACAATATTAGCATGGTGCTAAACTAATGAGAAACATGTATAAACATTTGTATATTATTTCAGCACTTTAGCCTCGTAAATTATAGATATCAGCGTATATATATATATATTACATGGACGGCGGCACCGTGGGGGGGATCAAGCTTGCCCCCCACTTTACGGTCATCGATAATTAAGTTGATATGCATGTGTTTAATTTTATCTAATTAGCTTATCTATTAATTGATTATTGGTCTTATATTGTCATCATTACAATATAAGACCGACAATCAATTTTATCTAGAATTTGGCGAAAACCAAGCGAAATGGGTGAGTTTTTGTTAAAAGATTCCTATTCTATAGGTATATTTACGGACTTTCATTTTCTTCTCCAAAATATCAGCAGCCCGAAGCAAAACACGTGAAGCTTGAATTAAACTGATTTTGGCATTTCTTTAGTTTAGCTGTGAGTCACAATTCATTTGCTTTCCTATTTTGAAGACAGCGGCAGAAAATCAACCGGAATAACAGAATTAGAAGTTTTTATACAAAATCTTCTTCTTTTCTTCTTCTTTTCTTTTTTTATATATAAAGTAGAGAGTATTTGTCCCTTGTACATATTTGCTTCATAGGAAAATAACCCCATCCATCACAGGCTACTAAACTCACCAATTCATTACACTTATTCACCCGATGCTTGTTATAGTAAATTTTCATTATTTTTCACCAACAAACACTAAATATTACATTTGGCCCACCATCTACGACTCTCCGCCAAACCAACCCCATATAGGTGGTAGCAAAACCTTTTCTCCCTAACAATTGTGTACTGTCACTCCACTCATCGACACTGGGAACTAATAAACACAGTTTAATTTTCACAAAAGACTCCGTTCTTATTTATTATTTGCCTGGTATTAATTTACTACATAATATAAAGCAATACGCAAATACTTAATGACCGCTCCCGTTCACTCCGATGATTTTCCGCGAATATCAGATTACGTTATTTCTATTTCTACCTATGACTTCTATATTTATATACATTCCGGAATTAATTTGATGGTAGGTTGGGATTATCATAATCCATGGTTAGCCTTCTCATCGACGAAGGTAATTCTGAGATGAAGTATTATCTCGATGCCCAAGGTTTTCAATGCTTCAACATGCACACATTTGTTTCTGACAGTCTTGGTGATAGACAGGATGATGTTGGTGTTACTCATGAACGTTTTAAAATTTTTGCGATCGACGCTGTTACGGATGAGAGAACATCCGTAAAAGCGATTTTGAGGGCTGAAAAATCTGTTGCAAAGCGGACCATTATTTGTATTTCCTCCACTCACACATGATGCATCCATTAATATACCGGTGATTTTTCGGATTGCATCGATACATTCTTTTTTCGCATTGTTGAGGATCCGCATAATATCCAAAGTTATTAATTCTATCTTCCCTCCAGTCCTTTTGCCCACAGAACAACCGATACAGTATCTTTTGAGCAAAGTCCAATGAACGTATTTGAAGTGAAGAACAGAGAAACAATGCAAATCCACCTTGTTAATACGCTTCCAACGAGCTATTCCAATTCCAATACATACATTTATACTTTTATACTTAATACATTTAAAATTTTATACTTTTTACTTTTTTACTTTTATATGCACCTTGCCAGTTAATACTTTTAACTTTATGTATTCTCTATATTTGATAAACCAATTGATTCTTGAATTTTGTCATTTTTACTAGAAGCGACTTGCTGATATGTTTCAAATGAGCCATCAAGCAGTGTCAGAAAATAATTTCATGTCTAGATTAAGTCCAAAAAGGTGTATTTGGCCCAAAATTACCAAATATGGTAATTTGGGCCCAGGCCCCCCCCCCAATTGAAATTTCTGTTTGTTCTTTTTTCACAAGAAGCGACTTACTAATATGCTTCCAACAAGAGCTCAACCACTATCAAAAGATCATTTCATGTTTAAATTATGTTAAAAAAGGTATTTTGGTCCAAAATGCCCAAATATGGTAGTTTGGACACAGACGCCAAAATTTTTTTTTTTTTAATGTTTCTTTATCTATCACCAAGAGTATTCCATTCCACTTCTAACAAGCCATCACCCACTACCAGGCGATCATTTTAAACCAAAATATGCCCCAAACAGTGATTTTTTCCCTAATATGCCCAAATAAGGTAATTTGAGCCCAGACGTAAAAAATTGAAATGATTTGAATTTTTCTTTTTCTATCACAAAGAGAATTCCATTCCGCTTATAACGAACCCCCCACTTTCATAACTGTCCCGCCGGCCCTGTTATATATATATATAGTCTCGGAAGTTTCTAAACCATTAAAACTAAAAATAATTAAAAAAAAAAAAATTAAAAAAAACAAACCTTTAAGTCCCAAGTCGTTCAGTGGAAAATCACTCATGTAAGTCAATTTAGTTTTTACAGTTATTATATTAGTAAGCTTCTAACATTATTTAAGGGATCATCAGTTGTTTACCATGAAAAACTGTTTCGGGATTTTAAAAACAAGGCAGTGTTTAAAAAAGAAGAATAAAGAGAAAAAATCGGCAGTTAAGCTTAACTGCCGATTTTTTCTCTTTATTCTTCTTTTTTAACTCACAGCGTTTCCAATTGGCGTTCATAAGCTAACCGTCTATTCTTTATCTCTTTCTTCTTCTTCTTTTTTTTTACTCACAGCGTTTCTAATCAGCATTCATAAGCTAACTGCCGATTTTTTCTCTTTCTTCTTCGCTTTTTTTAAACTCATAGCGTTTCCAATTGGCGTTCATAAGCTGTCGATCTTTTCCTCTTTCTTCTTCTTTTTTAATATTTCTTTCTTTCTTTAACCCTTTCTACTTTTTATATAATTAGTATGTGTGTTATATATATACGTTTATACATATTCTACATTATTTTTATTTAGATAGCTTTGGATTTGCTCTATCAATTTATTTTGATTTATTTATACCCCCTAAGATCAATAGTTTACTAAACAAAAGAGTTGAACTCATGTTAAAATGTTTATACATGCGCCGGTTTCTAATTAGTTTAACAGCAGACTTATATCATATGCAAATAATTAATATATATATATATATATATATATATATATATATATATATATATATATATATACGAGCTTCGTTAAAGATCACGGAGCTCTCGTTTAACAATTTTCTCGTTAATCTCTCGACGCGGAAGCTTGTATAAATAACGACTTGCTGCTTAACTATAAATATATATATATATATATATATATATATATATATATATATATATATATGTATGTGTGTGTGTGTGTGTGTTTGTGTGTGTGTGTGTGTGTGGATTTTTCTTTTCTCTTCCATTCTTCTAATTATTATTTGTCTACTATTTTTCGTTCTACGATAAGCATTAAAAACTTACATTTTTGTAGATTTTTATCAATTCATAATTATTCTATTCTTGAAAATAGTTTTCATTTAAAAAAATATTTTCGATGAATCTGAAAATCTATATGTGATATTTTTCTGGATTTTTGTCATCTTTATGATAATTTTTTTTTATTAATTTATTTGCTTGTTTAAAAAATGATGTTTTTCAATTTACTAATTTCTTTCGCAATTTACTGCAATTAAGATATATATATATATATATATATATATATATATATATATATATATATATATATATATATATACATAAGGATTCTTTAGAATTCAAACACATATACATATGAACATACACACACGTAATCACCCCCTTATAATTTAGATCCGTTGGGACATTTTTTACATATACAAAAATGACAGTTGTAAATCGCCATGATAACTTGAGTTATAATTATGCCTTTTCAAATTGCCCGATGTCGCCAGCTCGATATCCATTTTGTCTAATACTTTTTTTTATTTCAGCCAATTCAGAAATATATATATATATATATATATATATATATATATATATATATATATATATATATATATATATATATATATATATGTGTGTGTGTGTGTGTGTGTGTGTGTGTGTGTGTGTGCGTAAAAGATAAGCATAAGATTTCTGTGAGTTGATTCCTATCCGTCTAAAATTTAATCTCTAACTATATGCGAAAACGGAAAACAAATATGGATATTTTAAAGACGCGTCCATTCAATTTGCCCGTTGAACGATGAAAGTGATATTTACAATTTAAGCGTGACAGACAAACCAACCGAGCGAGTAACACCCTTATCAAGATGACCGGACCAATCCTGCTGTAAGACCACATCTGCAAATGTAATCGATTTTGTTCACAAATCGATTTGCGATGAATAAATTCTCAAAGAAATAATGATGCAGACATTTCGATCAACAAAGTGAATAATTCATTTGTCTGAATTCATATACAGGGTGACGCCTCCCCAAATCTCACCCATAAAATCGTTGATAAAATCCACAATTATTTCTGCAATCCAACCATATTTGGTACTAATAAACTTCAGTTTATATTTGAATTGACCACCGAGTTTTAGTCAGGAATTCGCAACATTCTTTCATTTCTGGACGTTCAATGATAAACACGCCGGAGTACGACGTGCAAAATTGTCTATAAGTCTTTCCTTGGTCTTTTGGCTCGGAGCAAATTGCACTATCTGTTCTGATACTATACTACATCTTGTTGTTCTTGGTCAGCAAATGAAAAATCCTTCTAGACTGAGGCAATTCTTATTTTTGTTCCAACCCAGAGTGCCTTTTGCGAGGAAGCTGGTTTTTCCCTACATTGAAAATCGACCTTGTGTCTAACTTTGCCCTCGTTGGGAGGCAAGTAAATAGGAACTCTGGCACATTTAATTGTTGGCACTGTCCTATGACGATCCTTTTCAGTTCAGGAATAGTCTTATGAGTTTTTTGATAGATATTATCTTTGAAGTAACCCTACAGATAAACATATCAGGTGTTAAGGTTCGGTGAGTCTGGATGTCATTCCGGATCACATCTCCTACTGATGACTCGATCACCAAAGTGCACCCGCATATGACAGAACGGCGATAAAGCAAATACTGTTAGACATTCAGCACTGAAGTTTGATGGACAAATCAGGAATAGAGGAATTGCTCCAAATATGGTTGGATTGTAGGAAGGATTGTACATTTTCTTAACGATTCTATAGGCGGGATCTTTTGTCACCTTATATTACAAACGGGGTCTATGGAAATTCCACAATTGCTTTCTTCATCCATTTACATGTTTTCCTTGGCACGATTACAGGCTTGGTCCGGGTGAAGGCCGGTTTTACAAAGATTATTATGCAGCGCATCTGTCCATCTCATCATCAGCGATCTCGGCGACTTTTAATGTGAAAGCAAGTTTCGCAATTATGTCGTCGTTGCCCCTCAGCACATGTCCAAACCATATGAGCTAACATTACCTCATCTTGTCTTTGATCGGTGCGATTCCGTAGCGCCTTTGGATGTCGTCTGGTGGAGCAGTGTAATTACCGAGATCCAGCGGGGCGTTTTGGTTTCCATAACGGCGAATGTTCGCTCAACCATCCTCGCTGTTTGTAAGCACTTGGCGCTGTACAAAGCAACTGATCTCGCAACAGTCCGGTAGATCTTCACCATAGAAGATGCCAATGGTGGTGCGCCATTTAAGCCACGTCGCATTGGTGCGCGCAGCGACTTATCCGAGGATGTTGCCGTCATCGTTGAATGTCGAGCCGAGATATTTGAAGGCGTGCGTTCGTGGAAGATCGTGTTTGTCGACTTGGATGGTACCGTGTTCTTCTTTAACGGTGGTTAAACAGGCCGTCTTCTCGATATTGATTGGCAAAGTAAACTGCACCTGCTTGTCTTTCCAGGACTGAGCATGTTGCAAATTAGATTTACTCTTTGAGGCGAGCAGAACATCATCCGCGTACAAAAGTGACCAAGGCACGAGCCGGTGCAAGTCTTAATGACGGCGTTCATAACAAGAATGAAGAGCAGTGGGGAGAGGGTCGAGCCTTTGTGTACTTACTTTTAATAATGATGATAATAATCTTCTCGAAATAATAAATGTATGTCAGAATAAATAATATAAAGAACATATTGTCTCTTTCTTCTTCCGTAAATTTAATAGCCAAAACAATTTTTGAAATAAACAAAACAAATATGTCTCTATTTTATTTATTTAAAATCGTAACAATTTAGATGTATTAAAATTAAAAGAAATTAAAGAAAGTTAAAAAAAAACCCTGTTCAAATCGACAACGATGACAGAATTCTTTTGATGAAGTATTAGTCGATTCTAGAACAATTCATTTTAAAATGGATAACATCTAAATGTTTGTCAATAGCAACAACAGATACTCATCAATTTCTTTTTTTTTGTTTCTAAACTTCGGATTATCTCATTTAAGCGATCAGATTATGTCATTAAAAAAATGTATGTGAAAGGTGATGACGCACGTACACACGGAGGTATAAGTGTGTTATTATACATACTAGAGTATTCATTCGGCAAAAATGACGAAGATACATGTTACATTTTTTCCGAAAAATAAATCAAGCATTGAAAAAAAAACAAAAAAACTTTTTTATCATAATGAAATACATTTCCCTTAGAACAGTTACATGAAAATTAGCTTCATCGCGGTGTTCGTTTATTACTTCTTCAGATTCAACGATCACGTGCATTTGTAACTATTTATATAATTCTTCAAATCAGCTGCTCCTGGTGTTATATACAATAGTATCTCTTTCTAAATTCATACGGGACTAGGATATTTCTCAGTTAGAAAATTAGCAGCTTGAAGATTGCCAGGTCGGAAAATGCACATTGGAAAATTGCCACTACGGAATATTGACACTGCCAAAATAAAATATTTATCATAGATAGTTTAACTAAATGAAGATAATTCCAGTTGAAATAGTTAATTCCTACCCATTACTAAATGAGATTTGGTATTTGTCTGTCGAACGTAGAACTATACTATTACTTTTGCTATTGTACTTCGATTACTAATGGGGATTTTGTAGTTGTCTGTTAAAAGCCGAAACTATACTATCACTTCTATTCATTTTGCTATTGCATTACTAATACTAATGGAGATTTTGTATCTGTCTGTCTAAAGCTGAAACTTTACCATCACTTTTATTAATTGTACTATTGTACTTCTATTACTTATGGAGATTTGGTATCTGTCTGTCTAAAGCCGAAACTTTACTATTACGTCTATTAATTGAATTACTGTACTTGTATTACGAATAGAAATTTGCTATCTGTCTATCTGAAGCAGCAACTCTGCTATTACTTCTATTAAGTGTACTATTGTACTTCTATTGTTGATAAAGGTTTGATATATGTGTGTATAACGCTGACACTATACTGTTACTGCTATTGATTATAGTATTTTATTATCCTTTAATGATCAATTTTATTCTGTTGTAATGAGACCATTCTTCCAGGCATGACTTCCGCCTTATTTTTGTAGGATGGGACCAGTAGTTTATTCCCTGTTCTCTGATCATGATACCATCCTCCCAGGGAGTGCCTTCTTTTTTTAGTGTAGTATCTGTGCTGTTTTATGATACCATACTTTCTGACATTATCTACTCCGTTATAGCGTATGTCAACAAGATATACAGTCGGCTGTTCATTATAAAACCCAACTCTTACATTATATATATATATATATATATATATATATATATATATATATATATATATATATATATATATATATTTATATATACTAGCAAAAATACGCTTCCTCCGTTCGCATACTTTAGATAGTCTTTAGACCAAAACTATCATTTCTCTTTTATAAGTGTTTATTTCAGTATTTTAAATGTAACATAAATAATTAGAATATTAGTGGCATAAGGTTATTCTTTATTTTATATTTTTACAAATGGGCCACCCTTATCAAATTCCCTGAGCCACTTGCGGATAAGGATTAATGAGATTGTCAGTTGGACGAGGATCACCACCAGAGAAGAAATGGAAACACTGGATGGAATGGGCAGAAGATTTCTTAAAAGGAATTGATTATGTAAGAGGACGGCTCAACAAGTATTTGTTTACATTAGACTTGAAGACGACCATGCTTTAGTCGATTGGGGAGCAGACTCGGGATATATCTTGTTCCACAGATCGGATGTTCAGGGAAAGAAACTTTGTTCGTAGAAATTCAGTTTAGCTTTTGATACATAAAGGGAGGAATGGAAGTCCATTGATGTTGTTGTAGCTAAGCGATTTCCTCCTGTGAATGTTTTACTGGGGGGGGGCACGGCAGGGATTGGAATTCTGTACACCACCTACCACGAACATAACTATATAGCAGAGAGAGGCTAGGCACATATCTTCTGGCCGAAAAAGGTTGTCTGTGGTGAAGCGGTATTTATGTATAGCAAATCAGCTTCAATCTATAAACATTGGTTGATACGAACATGACATCTTTTTACCAAATAATAGTAAATAGTTCGGGATTAGAACACGTGTAAATCAAGGTTTTTAATGAATAAAACCTCATTAAAATTACTGTAGCAGGATTACACGTGGAATATATGAATTGCGAAAAAAGAATATTTCTTTTCCGAAATTAAAGTTAAGATATTAAGTTAACATGTAAAAAACGTGACGTGAGAAAAACAGGAAATCGAAAGGAAGTACGTGGTCAATAAAGTCTAGTCTTGCTCCCGTAAGGTTTAGATCTGAAAGAGACTAGAAGTGTTCCGGTTTCTCCCCTCCCCTACTTAGCACGGTATGGGAAGAGTCGTTTTATGTATCATGCAAAGAGCAATTTAAAAGATAGTAATATTAAACCTTAAACAATAAGTACTGTTGTTATTAAGACATAACGAATAAATTTTACCACTAATAATTGGAATAAGAATAAGGCAGAAAACCTTACATATACAACTATTCTACATTAGCCTCGAAAGAAAGTGTCACATAAATATATTCAAAACCTTAAGAAAACGTAAAGAACTGGCAATTTTCTCAATGGTAATTTCACCCCGGGGAACTTTCCACCAGACAATCTTTTACCTGGTGATTATCCAACTGGGAATTTTCAGTGCCCGATTTATATATTTATATATATATATATATATATATATATGACGTCACTTGCTTTATAATGCATCATTCATTCTTTAATAGAAGTAGAATGCCTGGACATCAAGCCGCTTTTATATGTGTTAAATTATCATTGTTTTATTCAAATATTGGCCGCGCGGTTAGCGACGTTGGATTTAAGTTGAAAAATACTTGTAATCCAGGGTTTCGAATCGTACGACCGATAGTGAATAGTCATATCTCTATGCTGATGAGTCTCTATTGAAAAGGGACGAAACGTATACGTACATAGATAATAAACAATAACAAATATTGTATATATATATATATATATATATATACACGATTTAAAAATTTCAAATCTTCACCGTTCATTCATCCGAACGAAGAAAATAAGCGTTTTCATAACTCTCTGAAAATCTGACTCCGTGCGATAGATTCAGGATTGAGTTTTGATTAGTATTCAGTCATTCAAGGAGGGAGGATAACGCATGACTGTTGTCCGCTTTCTGTATTTTCCATGAACTTTATGCACGATATTGTAGTTCATCGAAAAAATTATCATTATGTATTCTCTGAATTTGTAATCTAATTTTCATCGAGCTTCACATTTGAATAATTTGAGATGTCCTATTAAAGAATATATATCAATATAATATACAGGGTGTTTTAAAAGTCTTGGGAACATTACAAATGCGTATATCTCATGAACTATTCCAGGTAGAAAAATGAAACTGGTGCCATTTTAAAGCTTGCTTAATAAAGCTTTTGGTCATACTAATGATTTTTGTGTTATCTTTCCAGGTGCAGTAATGGCGTTCTCTAAACAAGACAAGGCATTTTGCGTCCTCCAATTTGCAAAGACTGAATCGTGGACATGTGTTCAGCGTGCATTTCGCAGGAAATTTAAAAAGAAGCCCCTAGAAGGAAATCCATTGTCAGATGGCATGCTAAATTTGTGAAAGATGGGTGTTTGTGCCCAAGTAAGCGAACAGGTCGCCCTTCAACTTCAGAAGATGCAGTTGAGCAAGTTCGGACAGCCTTTCAGCGGAGCCCCCGTAAATCAGTGAGAAGAGCCAGCAGGGAACTTCAGCTTGCTCCAGCAACTGTCTGGCGTGTCTTAAGGAAACGACTGCAAATGGTACCTTACAAGCTCAAGTTGGTCCAAAAGTTGAAGGACACTGATAAGCCACTTCGCCGTGACTTTTGCATTGCAATGCAAGAGAAGTTGGAAGATAACGGCTTTGATGACCGGCTTGTTTTTAGCGATGAGGCGACCTTCCATCTGAATGGCAAAGTTAACAAGCATAACACTCGCATATGGGGTACTGAGAATCCTCATGAACTTCTTGAGCACGAGCGAGATTCACCAAAAGTGAACGTGTTTTGTGCAATTTCCAAGAAAGGTGTCTATGGACCGTTCTTCTTTGAAGAGGCAACTATCACTGGTGAATCCTATCTCAACATGCTGGAAGACTGGTTAATGGCTCAGTTGGAACAAGCAGAATCTGATGACTTCATTTTTCAACAAGATGGTGCACCACCACACTGGAGTCTTAGAGTAAGGCAGTTTCTTAACACAAGGCTGCCTGGTAGATGGATTGGGAGATCTTGGCGAGGTGATGACGTTCTCATGCCCTGGCCTCCTAGGTCTCCAGATCTTACCCCGTGTGACTTTTTCCTTTGGGGCTTTGTCAAGCAACAAGTCTATGTGCCGCCCCTTCCAAGAGATATTGACGAACTAAAGGCTCGAGTAACGGCAGTTGTGGGAACCATTGACGTCAAGATGCTGGAACGCGTTTGGCAGGAAATGGACTATCGACTAGATGTCTGCCGTGTGACGAATGGTGCTCATATTGAGCAACTTTGAAGATTCCCCACAAAACTTGAAACTTTAACCTTTCCAACGGTACCAATTTCATTTTTCAACTCCTAATAGTTTTTGAGTTATTAAAAATCGTTATGTTCCCAAGACTTTTGAAACACCCTGTATATTATCTAGATAAACGTAAGCATATATATATAAATATATATATATATATATATATATATATATATATATATATATTTATATATATATATATATAATTGTTTCATGTATATACACATAATATCATAAGGTGATATTCTATTTTGTGTATAACTTTTCAGTATAAACTTCAACAGTGCTCAATACGTGAGTAGAGCTTAGTAGTATAATTTAGCCTGATAATTTACTGCGGGAATAAAACATGGACACCCTTCTGAAGCTTTCTTGCCATAATATAATTCTTCACTATATATATATATATATATATATATATATATATATATATATATATATATATATATATATATATATATATATATATATATATATATATATTGCAGCTACACAACGTGCATTATTATAGTTTATAATGAAGTCTGTATGGTGTCTATCTGTAACAATAACTATGTCATATTTCTGAAAGACAGAACAACGTTTCAAAGATTGTTTTATTCTGAAACACTGATAATTATTTGTCCTATTTTCATCCCATTGCTTCTATCCTCTTTCACCAAACTACGAGTAGATTAAGAGGGTTGAATACATTTTAAAGCCATGCTAAGACAACTAGTCTAGCAGAAGAAAAAACTATGAAATTACAACTCCGACAGGTCTCTGTCACGTGGGACATCGTGAAAGTGTACACTGCCAGATCAAAAGAGTGGGTTCTTTTTTTCCGAAATACACAATTCATTTAAATTAAGTGAAATACGTCCTAAGATTGAGTACTGCTATCACATATAAGGAGGTGCCGCTCAGAGCACCTTTCCTGCATGACAGAGTACAAAACCGACTTCGAAATCTAGTAGGGGATGATCTCTATTCTTCCATACAGTCTCCCTCTCTCTCTCTCTCTCTCTCTCTATCTCTCTCTCACACACACATAAGAGATGTTGCTAGTTTTTCTTTTCTCTGCCGTTATTTTCATGGCAGGTGCTCGACTGAGCTCAAATCTATGGCCCCCCTCTTGTAAAACATTCACAATAAGAACCCGCCTAGCTACTACCACTGTCAATGATTTCCCTTTCTCCCTTTGCGTGTCAAAGATGAATCGAAACTTCTTTCTTAGAACTGCTCGTCTGTGGAACATAGTGCCGCGAGCCTGCTTCCCTGTCGTCGTCTTCAAGTCTAATGTAAACAAGTTCTTGTAAAACCGTTCTCGAAAATAATAATTTTCTGCTTTGCTGCAATTATCGTGCCGGTGAACACGATGTTGTCTCTGCATCTACCAGTCAACTATTTAACCCCTATCCTTGAGTCAAACTGTTTAATTTTTATCCTCGAGTCAAACTCTTTAACTTTTATTCTCGAGTCAAACTCTTTAACTTTTATTCTTGAGTCAAACTCTTTAACCCCTATCCTCGAGTCAAACTGTTTAATTTTTATCCTCGAGTCAAACTCTTTAACTTTTATTCTCGAGTCAAACTCTTTAACCCCTATCCTCGAGTCAAACTGTTTAATTTTTATCCTCGAGTCAAACTATTTAACTTTTATTCTTGAGTCAAACTCTTTAACTTTTATCCCCCAGTCAAACTGTTTAATTTTTATCCTCTAGTCAAACTCTTTAACTTTTATTCTCGAGTCAAACTCTTTAACCCCTATCCTCGAGTCAAACTGTTTAATTTTTATCCTCGAGTCAAACTATTTAACTTTTATCCTTGAGTCAAACTCTTTAACTTTTATCCCCCAGTCAAACTCTTTAACCCCTATCCTCGAGTCCAACTCTTTAACCTTTATCCTCGAGTAGCCTTTGTGTCTTGATAAGCGGTGATCTTTAATGTAAAAAATTTCAACTGTCATCCTCCTGATCGACGGATTTCCGACTACACTCTGGGTTATACTACAATAAACATGTATAGACATATAACTTGAACATAGTATGCGATACTCCTTGTTCCCAGACCGCAATACATCTGTGTCTGAAGTTCTATTCTGTCAACATGTTGCAAATTTCCATGTGAATAGTTCGTCGCTCAACTTTTTTTGTTTCGTTCGCTCTGGTAGGAATTTATAAAATGAGATAAAATTAGTTGATGCCATCGTGTTTTTGCGGAGATGGGTGCAGTGTCAGATTATGAGATTTTGTTCTTGTTATTATTCTTGCTATGTTGTTGTTGTTCGTTTTCTTCTTCTTCTTCTTCTTCTTCTTCTTCTTTTTCTTTTTCTTCGTCTTCTTCTTATTGTTATTATTGTTAGTAGTAGTAGTAATAATAGCAGTAGTAGTAGTATTCGTATCTACACAGTTTTAACATTAGTCATTACTACTGATTGGTCACTGACAAAAACAGACAGTGTTCTCTGGAATCCGAGTGATAACAAGTCTTCCCAGATTTCAAGCAGTATCCGTGTCTTTTGATTATTGTTGTTCTCGCATCAGCCGTTATCATAAATTTCGCCATCTGTTTCTTCTTTTCATTATTATTATTATTATTATTATTATTATTATTATTATTATTATTATTATTATTATTATTCACTTATTATTATTATTATTATTATTATTATTATTATTATTATTATTATTATTATTATTATTATTATTATTATTATTATTATTATTATTATTATTCACTTTTAATTGGAGTTCAAAGTTCGTTTTACAACCTTTTGCTTCATCTACTTTATTGTTAACCTTTTCGAATGGCAAAGTCTGGAAGAATTCTGCCATAATTAATATAAATGGAATGTAAAGAATTCTTGAAGAACGTGAGACCATTCGTAGATTCGGGCAATCTCTTAAATTAATGACCTGTGTAAAAGAGTTTTTTCTTAATGTTTCACTTGCCGCCTTAAAGCGATCGAAGGAGTTTCATAAACTATCTATCTAATTTCGGTTATAACTATCGCTATCGCTTACCCTCTCTCTATATATATCTATTTATCCATCTCTTTATATATATATATATATATATATATATATATATATATATATATATATATACAACTCTCCCTCCACAAATACACATGCACACACACACACACCTATATATATATATATATATATATATATATATATATATTTAAAATATTTATCTCATTAATTTTATATCTATTGACTTATCAATTTTAATGTATATATATATATATATATATATATATATATATATATATATATATATGAAAGAGTGTTGTTTCCTCAAATGAAACAACACCTTTTCAAATCGAAAGACATTTCTTCAAATGGATTTACATATCTGATGAGAGTGGACCACCGCTTGAAACGCGTTAAATTATAAAATGATAAAATAACAAAATAATAAATAAATGTTAAAAAAAACTTTTTACAAATGTTGGTAGCCCAATTCTTTTACATATATATATATATATATATATATATATATATATATATATATATATATATATATATATATATATATGTTTTGAGGTATAAAACTTATAAATACATTTAAAAATGATACGCGAAAATCTCTCTAAAGCCCTATCGACTGTCATATGGTCAGGAGAAAATCGATAGTTTTAATTAATAATATTGTCGAAAGTAAGAGCAAATGGGGAAGTTGAAATTCCAAAATTATATATATATATATATATATATATATATATATATATATATATATATATATACATATATATATATAGAGAGAGAGAGAGAGAGAGAGAGAGAGAGAGAGAGAGAGAGAGAGAGAGAGAACAATTAGAACAATTCAAAAGTTGTTTCCATCCTATTTCCGGGAAAATGTATTGTTTTAGCACGACAATGCCTCAGATCACAATGCAACATTAATCAAAACACCGTTGAATGATAACTCGTTTCAGACAATGTTCAGACCTGGACAAAATTATGAGCTTAACCCAAGCCCGATTAAAAGAAAATTGGTTGGTAGAAACTTTGCAAACAAAAAATCACTCTGGGAGGAAGTAAAGAAATAGTGGGGAAATATCACCCCGCAAGAAGCTGACAGACAGCATGCATAAAAGAATAGCCTTGTTACGGAAGGTTAATGGAAAATCTATTTAAATGCTAATTTGGTGATTTTGTAATTTTTTTCAAAACAAATATTAAAAATCAGCCTACCTCATTGTTTTTTTTTTGGGGGGGGGGCGGCACTGTATATATAAAGCAATAATAAGTAATTAAAAGATGCTTATCTAACCATATTGCTGCAGTTTCATGGAAGATCCGATTGCCAGAAGTGTATTTTCATAACATACGTCAATATATATTTGACTGAAGTTCAAACTAGCTAGAATCGAAATTTAACATTAATTTATACAAGACGGACGTGATAAGAATACACTTCTGACGATCGGATCTAACGTCCAACTGTAATAAAGTTTTTAAATTATCTCCTTTTCAGTAGTTATTATTGTTATTATTATAACGCTCTAGCTGGAAGAATAACGTCTGTTGTCTTTGATCGTCGTTGTACTGATTCCGAGAAATTGATTTCCCATGTCACACACACACACACACACACACACACACACACACACACACACACACACACACACATATATATATATTTAAGTACACATTGTAAAACATAACAGTACTCTCTGCTTGATTATACCTTTTTTCTAATAATTTTTTTGTGTTAAAGTCGAAATAAATAATGAATGCTCCATATGTATCACAAGCATTTTACATTCTTCGTCGAATTATCTCCAGATTACAAAAAGCAAAAAATAACAAAAAGCTAGAGAAAAGAAGAGAATAAAAAGAAACAGCAGATAACACCATATGTGAATTCAACAAAACAGACCAGGACATTTCCAGAAGTAACTGCCCTGGAACTGTCCTGGTATATATATATATATATATATATATATATATATATATATATATTAGATGTACCTACCCTGTGTTACTCTAGAGTAAAAGACAAACTGATTGAATGACAGTGTGTTCTTATTTATCACAGACTGTGTTAGAATTGGCCGGTCTTTCCAATTGATGACTCGTGTAAAGTGTTTGTTCCACTTTTTTATTCCCAGCCTCGAGGCGACAGCGATGTTTTATTTGAATGACCCGTGGATTCTTTACCGGATTAAAGGTCGACGACTGCATGTCTAAACAAATAAAAACATAAAATCCAAAACAAAGGTAGGTGCCCGATAATTATATGCACTTCTATGTATAGATTGAGTTAATAAAACAATGACCTAAACATTCCGATTCAGTTTGACTAATTTTATGAGGACCATCATCTTATTAAACGTTGTCAAAGGAATTTCATTGCCGTTTTCTTTCGTTTTCCTTTACAAATCACCCTTTTATATTTACGAGCTTAAAAAATACGCAGACAGACGTGACGTCACATTACTATGGCGAAATTAATCGTTCTTTCTGATTGGCCAGTAAAATAAAAAGTCATGCTCAAATACAAACGATGTAGTAAAATAATGAGTAATATCGATTTAAATTAAAACTTTTTCATTTCAATTATATTAACAAAAGAGAAAAAAAACATTTTTTTCCATATTTCTTGCCAGTTCCCGGAGTAAAGAAAAAACGTTTTACTCAACCACCATAATGTAAAATATGTAGGCTTGTTTTAAAAATAAACCTCAAGTTCGTTTACGTGTCATCGCTCGATTTTTTACTACATAAGAAGAAACACATACAGAGACAGAGACATAGACACACACGCACACACTTATATATATATATATATATATATATATATATATATATATATATATATATATATGAAATTGTGTTTTGAAGCCAAACAATGCTTAACTTTTGTTTTTAAAAATATTTATTTATTTAAATCTAACTCAGTTTCGGCTTAATAAATCATCGTCAGGAATAGTAACATTGTTTTCTAATTCTTTATTTTCGTGACGTGATAGTATGTGTCTTCCGATCATTTTTCATCGATGAAATCGCGTTTGACTAATTTGGCACATCTATTTAACAACTCTCCGATTGACTCCAATAATTTTGTTATGAGACAGACCCATTCCAAGATTGTGAAATCTTTTAAATCCAATAACGATATCTATATTTGCAAACCATATAAGGGTGCCGGAGTAGTTGTGCTAAATCGTTAAGACTGCATCAAGAGAATTTTTAACATTTTTGATGATCGATCAACATTTTATAAGATCGGCCCTGTTGAGACATCCGATAATACTTATAGAAATGAGATTAACTTGCAGAAGCGATTATTATAGTTCTAGAAGAAGGGTTGGCTAAAGATACCTATGACCGAATAAGACCTTCTGGTTCGCAACGGCCAAGATTATATGGCCTCCCAAAAATACATAAGGAAGAGGTCCCACTCAGGCCCATATTATGTATGGTAGGGTCTGCTGAACATTCCTTGGCCAAATGGCTTCTTGAAATTTAGCAACTGGTACGTGATTCTTATAATGCCCATTGCATTTTCGATTCTTTCCGGTTTGTTGGTCGTTTGCATGAAGTAAAATCCAATGCCGACAATCGATTTATGTGCCCCATTTGACGTTGTCAATCTTTTCACAAATGTTTCAGTTGGAGGAGACTATTCGTATCTGTCCTAACACCTTATATGTCCCTCTTTATTTCCCTAAGAAAATATTTGTTGAATTAATGTTGTTGTTTACGAAAGCTGTTCATTTAGCTATAACAAAATCATGTATAGCCATATTGATGGAGTGTCAATGGGGAGTCCTTTAGCCCTGGCATTACAGCCATTTTGTTGGCTATCATGAGAGCATATTGTTTAACTCAGTTCCTAAGAGTAGTGTCTATTTCAGGTATGTTGACGACACTTTTTAAAAATTTCTCCTCTCATAGTTAAGCTATCATTTTCTATAAAAAGCTGAATTTACTTCATAATGCTTTAAGTTTCACTATGGAAGTCAAGAAAGATACTTGTATTGAAGACATCCACAAACGGGAGGTTTGTGGATGTCTTTATTGAGCGATCCAGAGGAGAGTTCCTAAGTAGCGTTTATCGCAAACCCACATTTACGGATCTCTACTTGAATTGATGCTCTTTTGCACCAACATCTAGAAAGTTAGGTTTAATTTATACCTTGTGCACCGTACCCACATGATTTGTTCTCCTAACAGACATCATTCGGAATTGGATAAGGTAAGGGAAATCCTTATCAGTGTAGAACCATGTTGCCCCACTCGACGACCATCAACCCCAACGTTGTATACCTTCAAAGGACCACGCTGTCTGAAACTACCACCCCCACACATCCGACTACTTATATTGTACTGCCAATTTAGCGTTTTTCTCGCTAGATCTGGAAATTCCTGCTCTGAATCTAACTAGTAAAAATTGCATCTAGCGGCTAGTGTTTTTTTTTCAAATTAAATCTTTTTTTAAATTCAATTCTTTTAAAATATTTCCTAAATTTAAATTAAATACAAATAAGTGAACCCTACCAATTTCAGTGACATAAAAATATAAAAATATCTATAGAAAGCATGAAATACTAAGTATAATCGTAATAATTTTATATAGGTTACGAACAGTTAAACTCTAGCGGTTTTCCGATCTAGCGGGCTTTGAAAACGTATGTACTCTCTCTCTCTCTCTCTCTCTCTCTCTCTCTCTCTCTCTCTCTCTCTCTCTCTCTCTCTTACTCTTTGTCGCAACTTAATCGCTACCGGTAAAAAATGTTTCAATTACAATTATAAAAAATAAAACACCTTTTCATCGAAACAGAATAAAAAAAAACAATGTTTTAAAGAGCCGATTTTTTTTGCGGCGGAGTTAAAAGAAGAGAAACCCGCCCCACTTACCTCTCTCTCTCTTTATCAATTTCTTTTTTGTGGGAGTCCGTGTGTGTTACTTTTTTGTTTCTTTCTTCGTTTCTTTCTTTTTTTAATCTCGGTTTGTTTTCGTCTGCGCCCGGAATCTTTACTTTGTTTTGCTTTCATTTTTCGTTCTGTTTTTTTTTCTTTAATTCTTTTCGATCAATTTCTTTTTTCTTTCGCTTCAACTGAAGTCTGCTCTCTTCTATGCCTCTTTCTGTCTTTCTCTTCTTGTAAGGGTCGATTCTTTGTCAAACGACATCAGTTTTACAACCTTTTTGTGTCTATTTTCTTTTGCTTGCAAGGGTCGACCGAGGTAATCGGCTCCAATTGTAGAATCATTTTTTGTCTCTATTTTTTCTTCCTTTTTTTAATGTGAGCTCTTGCGTTTGCCCTTTCTCTTTGTTTTTCCTTGTTTTCTCTACCCTCCTGTTGTCTTCTTAGGCTCATCCTGGTCACGGCACCAATTGTAGAACCATGTTGCCCCACCGACGACCGCCAACCCAAACGTTGTGTGTCCGTGGTCTTCTTCTTTGTCTTCATCGTCTAGCCGAGTCGTCTATCCACTGACGAATCGTCGAGGGCACAGCGCTGGTCCACAAGTTAAATAAAAGAAACACAACTCTCGAGAAAGAACACAAACACATATATGTTGTGTATAATTTAGTTTGAACTATGAGTGTGTGTGACACCGTCGCGAACTGTCGAGACCCCCATTGTCGTTGCTCAAGTCGTCAGCTAATCTCATCGTTTTCCAGGTCCGATCCGCTCTCTCGGGAGGTTCGATCCTAACTGCCCGGCTTCTCTACGAAACCCAAACTCGTTAACTTCTTGTCATAAACCTTACTGTCGTCAACTGTCGTAAAAATAACCTACCTTACTGCAGTCAGATGTCGTAACACACTGCCACTCTTAAATGTCGTGTCCGGTATTCTTTTCTTAGTCACCTGTCCTGAACAATGGGAACCGACCACTCCTGCATTTACTTTTGTCTCTGTCGATGAGTCACTTCCTATCCTCGCGGCCTTCACTACTGACCACTCTCGAACTTTCTTTTGTCTCTGTCGATGAGTCACTTCCTATCCTCGCGCCTTTCATTGTATCACATTAGTAACGGCTATCCAGACGACTTAATCTCGGACTGCATCAAGAAAAAAGTTGCGGAATTTAAGTCTCCCAGACGTTTTGGTCCACCAATATGTCCAGTTTATCTCAAACTTCCTTAGATTAGTGGCATTAGTCAGGAGTTGGGCAAGCAAATAACCAAAAGTGTAACTAGTTGTTTTTTATTCTGTTGCTTTATGTTTGGTTTTGAGCACAAGATCTGTTTTTCGGTCTTTTTCAAAAGATAATGTACCTTATTTAAAAATCAGTAATATTATTTATGAATTCAAATGCCAGTTATATTGGGATAACGAAAATGTATTTAGAGACCCGAATAAACCAGAATATCCAATTCAAAATTAAACAGGGAAAACCTGGTTCCTTGTGCCATACTTCTTTTTCGGATTTAGAATCAGCTATTGGCCAGAATTTAGCTGACAATGCATGCCGTGGTTTAAGGTCTTACACAGGGCGGATTCCACCTCTCAGTGTCATATCGCGTTTGCTGGTAGCATACCAGTCAAGGTTTCGATCTCGAAAATCAGTTCAGCAGAAACTGAGGCACTTCGGTGGCCTTTTATCTGTCGAGATTAGGTATTTGTCCTGGGTAGTCCTGAGAGGTCCACCCTCCTCGGCCTTGTCTCCCCTCTTTGTGGTGGAGTACGTTTATTGCTTACTGTCTGAGACGCCCCGACGGGGAATACTTACGGGGCAACCCAGGCAATTTTATAAAGGCCAGAGTGCTCCTTCTTTAAGAGCGCGTGCTTGATTCTCCCCACCTTCCGGCCTGGTGCCACATCTTCCGGCCTAGTATCACATCTTTGTGCGGTGGGAAGGTAGTAAATACCGGCGGATTCCATTTCTCATTTGAAAATATTGGATTATTCCGTCGCTATCTCCTTGCGAAAACATTCTCTTTGCAAACAGAAGGATTTCGTAGAGTCGTTGATCCTCTCTGGGGAAAGTTAGTTGGTCAAAACCCCCACCCCTTTAAAACTCTGCATTTAAACGTTTTTACTGGATTTATTGAATTAAATTTATTTTACACGCTTATTCTGATCGGCAGTTAATTGCCCCATTCTTGCTCTTGTGAATTTCATTTTACATTTTGTATTCCACCGATTTCTCCTGATCAGATATTGGACGAAAGAGCTCTTGAGACCAAATTTCTGGAGACTAAAATTCCGCTTTTATTTTAAAAAAATTATATATGTTGTACTTTGAAACATATTTATATATACAGAGTTAAATATGAATTTCTTATCGGGGTTCGGACCGTTTGACCGGTAGCGATTGTCTCCTTCCATACTGATGACTGCAGGTTTGGAATAAAACAGATGTCTATATGGTTTAATTTGAAATACATTATTTATAAATAATTATATATATGTCGGGATTTGAGTTGCAAAATACTCCTAGCCTGGGGTTTCGAACCACGCGACGAGTAGTGAATAGTTATATCTCTATGCTGATGAGTCCCGATTAAAAAGAACGAAACGTATACGTACATTGATAATAAACAAAAAACAAATATTTATTATTATTTGTAGCCCATAGAAAACTCTCTAGATGGGCACTGTAAGTGTAGTATTAACACACCATGACGTCGCTAGCTATAAATGCATCGTTCCTTTCATTTAGTTGAACGCTCTTATGACGTCAAGCCGCTGAAATAAGTTTTAAAATTATCACTGTTTATTTAGCTGGCCGAATGGTTCAACGTGTCGGGATTTGAGTAGTAAAATATTATGTATTATATATGTATATATATATATTTCTTTAAGGAAGATTTTAAGTTAAAGAACTCAATTATTGCTATATTTCGAAGAGAGTACATAACACATATTTGATTAATAAAAAACATATTATGATACTCTGGGCTATATTATATACTGCATATAAAATGAAGCTCAATTCTTATCATGTTATTTCAAACACACCTTATATAATCTAATTCAGTAGAATAAACAAATACGACACAATTAATATGTTGTAATCATGCTTTAAAAATCAATACTCAACAATATTTCTCCACGTGTTTCAGACACCTCTATTATCACTATTACACCTGAATAAAAATTGACGAATTTCTGATTGTCCTCTTCAGGACGTATTGTTTATCAATTCAGAAAATTTCGGATGAATTGATCTAATATAGCACTTTTTTCTCATAGTGACATGGCAAACAGGTGAGCTTAATATAAAGTCGCAAACACGAGTACTCATGGAGAAATATTGAATGTTGATTTTTGGAGTAAGATTACAAAATATTTATCATGTCATAAGCTTTGTATTCTACGAAAGTTATATATATATATATATATATATATATATATATATATATATATATATATATATTATAGATAAGTAGGTACAAATTTATCACATATTCATTACTTTGCAATGATCATGCTCCGAAAAGTTTACTAACAACAATATTTTTCCCTGCGTACATATGTTCCGAAATTTCAAATTTTCATCATCCATAACAGGGCAGAAGATTGACAATCATATGAATCACTTCGCCAGCACTATATTTCTTGATCAATACGATATGAGCAATATACACTTGATTTTTTAAATACTTATAAAAGAAACCTACTTTGTCACTATGATATTTGTCACTATGATATTTGTCACTATGATATGGCAAATACGTGGAGAAAATAATGTTACATAAAGTTCAAAGATATATTTTTTATTACGGATAAATACAATTTCTGATAAAGTACAGGTCAAGATAAACTTGTAAATGTTCTATATTAGAATTTACTCCAATACAAAGTAGTTTAAATTATTAAGACAAATTATTAACCTGGATTTTAAATGGTTTTCATAATAAAAACACTTATGTACACAGATATAGTAAAAGCTCTAGTTTAGAGTCTGTAGTTCGCTGCCCTTAGCGTTCAAGCTACGAGGTCTTCTCCCTGGATAAGTATGTTCATAGTATATATAAAGTACGATACGTATTGAATGTTTATGAGGGGGTTGACTTACATGTTTTCGTATCTTAAATAGTGATGATGAAACGTACTGTAAATAAATGTATCCCATTAAGAATTAATAAAGACATGGCCACTGAAATCTAATTTTCTATTGTTTATTTATACATGCTGTGGAGTTAATAAATAATATATATTTAGCTTAAACCATGAAAATCTGACTATGAATAATAAATATATACATTTATATATATTTAAACACACACATAAACACACACACACACACACACACAGGGCGACTAATAATAACATTTTCTGCATCTTAATAACTTAGGAAGTGAGACAATCGAAGTAGTAGTGAGCAAAAAAAACAACGAACATGGCAATCACAAATAAAAATAATTACATAAAAATACATTAAATATTTAGGTGATAAAAATCGTACATATTTCTAGATATTTCTTGGTCTGATGGTAAAACGCTGGACTATAGACATCAATATCGAAGATTCGATCCTTGTCTTAATTAGCCATGCTGATGACGGCTGTGAGCCAGAAACACGTATCCATGGATTACTTTTATGTACGTATAAAATTAATAAAAATATATATATTAACGAAAAATACGTTCTATAAATTAAGAGCGACTAATAATGCAATTTTCTGCATATTAATCACTTAGGAAGTGAGACAATCGAAGTAGTAGTGAGCAAAATAACAAAACAACGAACGCTGCAATCATCAATCAAAATAATTACATAAAAATACACACATCTTTTTATTTTGAAATTCACAAATTCTGATGATAAAGTATATCTTCGAAAATTAAATTGAAAACAAAAGTTAATAAAACTAAAATGCATTGTATGGCGTTCTAATTGCTTATTATTATTTTTAATAATTAATATTACCATGTAAACAATGCTTTCTAACCTAGGACAACATTACTTATATATATATATATATATATATATATATATATATATATATATATATATATATATATATATATATATATATATAGTCTTTCAACTTGAAAACTTTTAAAGAAGTTCTTTAAAAGTGTGTTTAGTCTCAATCCCTTTCTTTCAAAACCCCTCTATTTTCTAAGTCAGACATTTATCAGCAATTGCTATGATAGTTTGTTCTCTAGAATTTACGCCGGTCTTCACACAGAATGTTTATCTTACGAGTACTATAATATTAATGCTCTTGTAGTAATCATCAGTTGTTTGCCATGAGAACTGTTCCTATTTACTTGCCTCCCCACCAGGACAGAGTTAGATACGATGTCGATTCTTAATGTAGGGAAATCCAGCTCCCCAAAAAGGGGTAACTTAGATTGGGAAGAAAGTAAACCATTCTCAGCGCAGAAGCAGCAGCACATTTACTACACTGCTTCTAGCCCCAAATCCGTCTTTCGGGGATGTAATATATATACACACATACATATATGCGTGTATATATATATATATATATATATATATATATATATATATATATATATATATATATATATATATATATATATATTGTTTGTCTATGTGTTAGTTTATCCGTATTATCCAATTGATGTAAGAATTTTTGTTTCGATCCCCTCTCCGTCTTTTTCACTATCTCCCGTTTATATGTCAGTTTGTCGCCTAGTCGCGCCGTTTGTATCCCAATTCCATTCAGCCAAAACAGATCCAACACACGTGGCTCGTGAATCTCCTACGTGCCACTCTGTTCCAAACGAGCGGCATTCCAATCCACCACGAAAAACCACTTGAAGTTTGCAACATTATTATTGGAAATCAATAATCCGATAATAAATCCCCTCTTTTCGGACGGAATCACCTTCTTTCATCCCACGGGTCAGTGTAGCAACTTCGTTTTCTGAAAACGATCAACTGAACGGGATAGACAATAAATTTAATTGATGATTTTAGAGAAAATATTTCCTGCGAACGTCATGTTCGGTAAAAACAATGCGAACGTGGGGGAATCTACAAAGCATTATGCCCTTTGGACTTTACTCCCTTTCATCTACTACTACTACTACTACTACTACTACTACTACTACTACTACTACTACTACGATTACTATATTATCCGCTTACAAATTGTTACAGTCGATGGGGAATTATGGAATTTGTCCCTTCTCATCTTTTTGTTGCCCTTCTTCTTCCTCTTCTTCTAGTTTTTTCTTATTTTGTCCTTTCCTTCTTCTTAACATCCGCATCTTCTTCTTCTTCTTTTGATTTTCTTCGTCTTCTTTTTTTCTTCGTCTTCTTCTTCTTCTTCTTCTTCGTCTCTTCTTTGTTCATCTTTCTTCTTGTTATTATTATTTCTTCCTTTTGTTCTTCTTCACATTCCGTACTTTTACTTATTATTTATTGTTGTTCTTCTTCTTCATCTTCATCTTTTCTTTGTATTCGTTTGTTTTCTTCTTTCTTTTGTTCTTTCTTTTTCTTTTTCCTTTTTTCTCCTTCTTTTTCTCCTTTATCTTTTTGTTCATTATCTTTTACTGTTTTTATTCTTGTTGTTATTCATCTCCGTCTTTTGATTCTTCTTCTCCTTCTTCTTCTTTTTCACACCAGCTTCTTCCTTTTCTTCATCTTATTATTTTCCTTCTTATTCTATTTCTTCTGGTGTTGTCTCTTTTTTTATTCCTTCTTTTTTCTTTCTACGGGTTCTATTTGTTGTTGTTGTTGTTGTTGTTGTGGTTCTTCTTCTTCTCCTTTTTTCTTCTTCTCTTCCTTATTTCGTTCGTGTCCTTGGACTTGTGCTTATTTTTCATTTGTAAAGAGGGATAAATCGATAATGATCGGAAGCAACACGGACAAAGACTGAAGTTATTTCGGATTTGTCCTAATGGACAAGTTACTCTACCAAGACTATTGTAATATTTTATCTATATCTCAACGTGTAGGGTTAGATATAAGAACATTTTTCTATCCGTCTGTATGTGTGGCCAGCTTTAATTAACAACTGGAATATTAAAATGAAACATATATCGGAGCGCAGAATTCTTACCGGATATAAAGCAACCAGGATACGAAAAAATGAAGATGAATAAAAAAGACAGAAACATGTGGCCTTCAATGACTTCACACTGGAGTATTATTCCAAAATCTCTATTTGTGTCATGAGAAAAGTAATATTAGGGACAATAAGCGTTGTTGAGTAGTACATCCTTTTGTATGAAAGAATGGTATCAGAAATGAAAATTTGGTTGTAGGAAGAATGTAGATAATAATAAACTTACAATTTACAGGAATAATGTGACTATCATTCAGACCAAAAGCCGCTTATGTAATTACAGATAGACAACAGCATATACACATAATGATTAGTTGCAAATATAATGTAAAAAGGTGTGTTGAACATTTTTGTTAAATAAGTAACTTTTTTATCTGCAGGCTGTCATAGATTAATAAATGTACTTTTTTATGGAGAACAAAAGTAACTGAAACTCTAAATGGATTTTAATGAAAAATGGTTCCATGTTAGCAAAGTTCCAATTCGGAACAAGTATTATTTAAGAAAAACAGGCGGAATACAACATTCTATTGCAAAGAACAATGGTTTACGAAAAAACAGAAAAATGGCTAGTCAAATAAAATATTAGTTTATCGGATGACAAACTCTAAGAATCCGACAAGATAAATTCATATATATATATATATATCATTTGTTATTGTTTTTGTTTTGGCGATAACGACCGGTGCTTTTACAGTGCGTTTTTATTTTTCGTTACCCTTACCGGTGAGGCATTCTGATGACGTCTTATAGCCAGGAACGCGCGGCCATGTCTAACTTTTGTGCACGCAAAAATTTAATTTGTAAATTATTATAAAAAAATCATATACAATAAGTTGTTTTATAAATTAAATAATTAATTTTAAAAATAGCCCCTCTGCTTGGGCCGTGGCATTTCTCGTTTTGTATACTCGTCTTAGAACGGCCGTGGCAGTTCTCGTTTTATCACTCGTCATTTTTAACACCATAAATCATACAGTTTGCATACATTTAAATTTCTTCCTCGCCGCGTAGAGGGTGCGTGTCGTCCAGTGGTTGTCATCTTTTTTCTCTTCCGTACTGTCATGAATCTCGCCGCTACAACAAAAACTTCATGACCGACTCAATCGACAAACAATCCTTTTTAAACTTTCAATTCTTTTTATTACAGGCGTTAGTTATCTATCGGCTTGGAGATATTCACCAACGTCGAGAGAGAGAGAGAGCGAGAGAGAGAGAGAGAGAGAGAGAGAGAGAGAGCAAATTACTGCTTTCTTAATTACTTATCAATTATGTCTTAACCATTCGTGGAGGGGGGAACATAGATCTTTCGCCTGTATTTTCTTAGGGAAATAATCCCCCTAATCAAATAGCGGACTACATCCTAAATCACGTCTGATAGGTTCGCCTCCAAAACCCAGACAGCTAAAACTCGCTTCCCACGAAGAACAAGTGACGTCACGGATCCCACTTCTTCCCACGCAAACACCCGTGACGTCACAGAGCCTCTATCGCAGGTCCACATTGATCTGAGGTCTCGTCACGCGATGACCCTGTCACGTCTGTGAGCTCCGACTGGGAGAACAGCCCTTATTCTGCACTCGACTGCACGAGTCCACCCGCACTAATTCGCGCAAGTCAAACCAACGATTTCCAACAGATACATCCATTCCCATAGGGCCATTATATAATATCTCTCTCTCTCTCTCTCTCTCTCTCTCTCTCTCTCTCTATATATATATATATATATATATATATATATAACCATCCACAGAAAACGATTTAGTTGTATGACAGCTCCTAAGTACGTCTAGACTCGAAAATGCCTCAAATTTAGATCGAAACCCAACCGTTTTATGAAACATTCGTACTTTTTAGCCAGATCGATAAAAACACATGCTACATAGTAAATAACATTTTACTGTCAGTATAGGCATTATAAGTTGCCGAGAGTACTCCATTAATTTATGAAAATCTTTGCATTATCGTTATTGATAGTAGGTGATTTCCCTTACAAAATTACTAAATGCAAGGAAATGGGGTATAAGAAGTCAACAACATACACACTCCTTCGCTCTATCACACCTCTGCAATGTGGTTAGACTCGCAAGTGTTTCAAACGATAGAATAATTCAGCATCTTCATAGTAAGTTTTCTTCGCGAAATCTATATTTGTGAACTTTATATATGCGCGAAAGTCTTTGCAAAATAAAAATAGTATGTTATTATTATAACATATTATTATTTCAACATGTCAACATTCAAGGTAGACTAAACAAGTATTTAAGGGGTGTTACCCCTGGCTTTCTATATGCATGCTTCTGCTTTTAATATAATACATGGGAAATAAATAAATGTTAAATAGATCTAACATATACAGTTAACATGTCGGATTTTCACAGTCAGTTCCCCTAAAACAACCGCCTTGACATATCTATACTTGATTCGCACTAGACTATTTAAAAAAAATCGTTCTTGTTATTGGCACGAATATATTTTATTTCTCTGTTTCTGAAAATACTTATTTCGGCTATTAAAACAGAATGAAGACATCGGCTGGAGTTTTATGTCATACCCAGGACTAATTGTATGTAACCCATGGATAGGACGCTGACAGATACTACCATTTACAGTCATAGTTGACCTGGGAGTAATAGCAACTAAAGGTTGACTTTACCCCCTCAAAGTTCCTAAATGTGGGTTTGAGCACCGGATGCACTTTTATGTTATAATAAAAAATAGCCTGGCGTGTAGTATGCACATAGTAGTAAGCAGGGCTTTATCCGCTCTAATAGTTCAGGAACGACACCTTCTCCCTCTCCTAAAAAGAAGCTGCTCCTTTCCCCGCTCCATGTGTACCTTAAAATAACCAGTTGAAAAAAATCAACATATTTCCAACATTATTTGTCTCTTCACTGCGGGATGAAAATAAACCCTATGCTCTTTGACTCCAGCACCCCGGAGCGCGCCCCTTTCTGTAAGGCTATGGTATTAAGTGTAAATATGTGCGACTCTACAATCCACAAAGCTAGAAAATTAGGACAAAGATCGAGTAGAGTTTCATGTTATACTGAGGACTGATACTATTACACACATATGTAGGACGCAGACGTGTACTACCAGATTTGATTCGAGTTAACCTGAAACTGATTGCAACAAAGGGGTGACTCTACACGCCATACATCCCCCAACATTAGAGTATCACGAGGGGGTGGATTTCGTGTAATACATAAGACAGTTGATTGGGCAGAAACATAGAGTAAATCAAATTAAATGTATTTTGCAAAAACACAGCATAGTGCAACAAGCTATATAAAGAGCCAGATGGTAGATATTTACATCCACATACAGTCTGAATGTTTGTCCAAGGCCGCTTTAAAACTGTATATGGTAGTTAGCGTCACTACCTCCTCTGTAATGTTGTTCCAGGGAGCCGAAACATGCACACAGAATGCTGACTTTCTTCTATTGAGCTGAAAGCGACGGTGGTACATCTTTGCGAGTGCCCGCGGAGACCACAACATGGAGCTGGGGTGAAAAACTCATCGAAAAGTAGATTTAAACTCCCGTTGATGATAGACGCCGGAACAAATTCTCATCGCATACTCCCGTGCACAAGTGACAACAGATTAAGTTATTCGAGCCGATCTTTCAGGTAAGCGTGGAGAGTCCTGTCACCATCCTGATTGCCAACCGTTGAACACGCTCCAGGTATACGATCTCTCTTTGTAGATAAGTTTTTGTTGCTTGGATGGCATAGTCAAGAATGGACCGCAACAGAGTTATGTATAAGGGACATAAAGTGGCTGCTGTTATGTTGAGAAAGGATGTCCGGATCAGGTAAAAAAAAATTTGCCTGGCTTTTATACATGTCCACAACCATACAAATGCATATCGCACTAGCGACAATATTAAGTGATTGAGGTAGAACACTAATAGTAGGGTAGTAGATGGAGAGCCGATAGGAATATGATTGTGTTATGCGGCGTTTAGCGGTGAAGCCAAGCTTGAAGACCAGGACCAGACTTTGTTCAGTTGATAGTTGATAAGGTAATAAAATAGGTCGACAGATTTGGACAAGATGGATTTCGAAGTTAACGTGTGAAATAAGGGCGTCTACCAAGTATATTTGAGCCAGTTAGGACATTTTTTCATTTTTTTATTTACCCGATGGATGAAGGATTGGCGGGTACTACAACTCCGGATTAGAATAGACCTTGGAGTAATAGCAACCAAGGGGTGACACCGCACTTTCGAAAGCTTTTTAATTCGGAATGATACTTACCGGATGCGTTTTATGCCTACCCTATTTTGCAAACGTATCAACTATTCAAGCTCCCCTACATAAACCGTGCTGGTTATGGCAAAAAACTGCACGCAATGGTAAGCCCCAATTTGTGAGCTTTGGGGAGTTTAGAGTCATCTCTCTTAGCTATTTCCATCCCCAGTTCCACTCCGACCTGGAGTCGTCTTACCTGTAAATGACCACTCTATGGGTTAAATAGAA
>OY744522.1:106288293-106335793 GCA_963556195.1 Sepiola atlantica | reverse complement strand
TAAAAAGTATGCTACAAAAACAAACGTTTGGACAGTAATAAAATTAATGAATTCAAACTTTCGCATCTAATGTTATTTCCTCTTTGATGTCGCTGTATATACACCCAAATATCCAACTTTCTTTTCGCACCTATTCGATAAAAATTTATATGAAAGCTTGTGTACATGCAGCTTCAGTAGCGGTTCACTCTGTTACATTTTTTGGCACACTGGACCGGTTATTCTCGTTCTTTTCTGCATCTACACATCGCTGGGACATCTTGATTCAGTTGACCGGTCTAAGTATCAAACGGACTGTGGATACTAGATGGAGTAGTCGAGCAGATGCTCTTAATAATAACATTATGAAGACAAAGAAAAGAAAACTACATCGGACTATTCTCTCCTTGATAGATCCATGTTATTTGGCGAAAATTCGGACTTTAACAACAACGACAAAAAAGTAAATAAAAATGATTTTATCATTTCATAACATTTTCAGGTTTTCAAATGTTCTCATTTAAATTTATTATTATATAAAATTATAGTATAAAATTTCATATTTTTTGTTAACTTTTGTTTTTTTTAATTTTTTTCTCTACTTTCTATTTTTACCCTCTCAAAATGCCGCCCCCTCAGGTGTGCCGCCCGGGGCGGCCCGCCCCCTCGCCCCCCCTAGCTACGCCAGTGCCTACATGTAATATGACATCGAATTTCCTTCACTTTGAACTCATATATACATTCTTAAACTATGTTTCAATGTGTCTGCTTTAATTTGAAAAAACGAATACATCAACTCATCCCCTCTTTCTAATATGCTATGTAAATGAGTGTGTTGGTATGCTATTCTATTAGTGCTGTCTATATGCCTTTGATTCAGTGTCTATATCCGGTGATGACGATGCTCTAAGATAGTAACAATAAAAACACATGGTCTCTGAAACGATCATACACTATTCTATTGTGTTGATTTCTTGGAACAGAAACTGACCATGTAAATGTGTTTACATATATATCTATTTTGTATATATATATATATATATATATATATATATATATATATATATATATATATATATACATTGTATATGGAGTTTTTTTTGGTTTTTTACCTGCGGGGTATAGGAAATACCCGACTAGTACACGGACGCAGGCTATTTTTACCCCTCTCGGAGTGTTGTACCCGCCAGACCTTGTAAGACTATCCATCTAAGAGAAGGAAATCTCTGACAAAAACCTTGCTACCAGCTACTTACGCCGTGGCAGTAAACCGTTGGGAGGGAGGCCTCCTTAGTCCTGATCGACAACTTTCCTAGAGTTGGAATCTCGAACAAAATATCCGGTTTGTAAACCTAAAATTGCTTAAGGAGTAGATAGGTTCTGCCTATCGCCGGCCCTTGCACTCCTTCTTTGTTTATTAGTCAGGTGCCGAGGTAACAGCGCTGGGACGCGTCTAAACATTCAGTGCCTAGCCTTGTTTCCATACTAGGACAATGAACGCCGTTCTCTTTCTCTCTATTTGAGCAACTTGGGGAAAGTTTTTTCGTCACTAAGTCTTACATGACCAGTCTGGGTCTCCCTTGTTCCGACAGGTTTGACAGCTGGTCTGGTTGCTGTTTCCGACTGAAAGCAAAGAGCCCAAGCTCTTGGGTAGCGCCAAGAACGGCTGCTCCATCATCAGTTGCATGATACCGTGGGTAGTTGTATGTGCCATGTCGCGCATGGAAAGACACCCTGCAATTATCTCCGGTGGGCTTTCCCGAGGCAACAACTCCCATGGACCAGGTCGTGACTAATGGCTGGTTGTGGGAGCTTATTGACACTAAACAAGTACCCACCTTGGCCAACCCACTCTATAATCAAAACAAACATGATCTTACAAAAAATAAAATCAAACCAAAACCAGACACCCAACAAAAACCACTTTCGCCTCCGCCCTTGAGGCTCGCATTCACAAATATCCGGGGACTTAGAACTAACATCAACGACGTAGAAACCTTTCTCCTGACAAACTCCCCGGATATCCTAGCTCTAAGTGAAACTAACCTTCAATCGTCAATCTCCTCTCACCACTTTGAACTGACTGTCTATCTCCCACTCTACCGTAAATACTCTGACAAACATATGCACGGGCTAGGAGTTTATGTTCGGAACACCCTCCCCCTGACTAGAGAACATAGATTAGAATCAGATGACCACGACTACATGTGCTATAGATTGACTTTACATCACAGCGTCAGTTACTTATATTTCTTATACCGCTCATCGTAGACCCAGGACTGTAATCTGCTAAACTCTGTCTCTGAAAGCATAGATAAACCACTCTTAATTTACTCGAATGCCTAGATACATGTATTTGGGGATTTAAATGCCCACCACCGCGACTGGTTGGGGTTCTCCAGCCTTACTGACGCAGCCGGCAACTCTACGTATAATTTCTCCTTAGCTCACTCCCTCTCTCAGACTGTCGATTTTCCGACCCGCATCCCCGATCGAGTAGACCAACAAGTCTCACTTCTAGACCTTTTCTTGACCTCAATTCTCGAGGCTTGTGTGACTAAAATCTATAGCCCACTCGGGAATGTTGATCACATTGTGCTAATGATACATTTCATTCTAAAAAGTCGTCAAAAAGCTGATGAACCGTTGCTCAAAACAACAAGATACTACGAGCAGGCTGATTTTGACTCAATCAGAGATCACATCAGTGACGGCCCATGGAGGGAAACCTTCTCACTCCCTGCCGACCAGTGTGCAAACGAATTAACTGAATGGGTCAAAGCAGGCATTGAAGCCTATGTCCTCATGCGTAAATTCTTTAGCAAGCCCCACTCTCCTCAATGGTTCACCTCGGAATGTGCAGCTGCCATTTCTGACAGGCAACAAGCATTCCGTAAATTCGGCCGCCATAAGTCAGCTACTAATAGATATTAATTTATAGAGTCAAGAAATAATTACAAGGCCGTGATAGGTGAAGCGAAGAGAAGGTATAATGAGTTAACAAAAAAACGTATCCAGTCACAGAAACAAGGTACTCGTGATTTCTAGAAAATCTACAGTAGTGTAGTGAATAATGGTCAATCAACGATTCCCCACTATCAAACCACAATGATGTCATTTGCACGGCTACTGATAAGGCTGAACTACTTGCCCAGCGCTTCGCTTCTAACTCTACTTTGGACTCAGATACCCCCCACCCCGCCCCCAAATTCCCTTTGCGTACCGAAGCCACACTTGATAACCTGGTCATCACCCCATCCCAGGTCAGAGACATCATAAAAAATCTCGACACCTCCAAAGCTTGTGGGTCTGATCTTATACCTGTAATAGTTATAAAGAAATGATCTGCTGAACTGGCCCCTGTCCTCTCCAAACTCTACAATAAATGCCTTGCTGAATCTTGCTTCCCCGATAGCTGGGAAATTGCCTCTGTGGTACTGTCAACAAAAATTCCGGGAATAGAACCGATCCTCAGAACTACCGCACAATCAGTCTGCTGCCGATCTTTGCTAAAATCTTTGAATCCTTAATCAATCTAGCGATAGTACGGCACTTAGTTAATGCTAAACTTCTTTCTGACCGCCAGTATGGATTTAGACAAGCACGCTCTACTGCAGACATCCTAACGGTCATCTCTGAACGCATGTAGCATACACTCGACAAGGCAGGAGAAGCTATATATCCAAGGCCTTTGACAAGGTATGGCATAAAGCGCTTCTCCTGAAAATACGCTCATACGGTATTACTGGACAATTACTTTATATAATTAGATCCTTCCTAAACAAAAGAAAAATCGAGATTGTCCTCGATGGCCGTTCATCTAAGCAACACGATATAAATGCTGGTGTACCCCAGGGATCTATCCTTGGACCTTTGTTGTTCCTGATCTATATAAACGATCTCCCTGATGACATAGAGTCTGAGATTGATTTATTTGCTTACGACACCACGCTTTACTCTCGCCATGTTGGCAAAGCCGACGCGATCTTATCCGAGGCATTGGCTGAATCTTTAGAAAATGACCTCCAGACTGTAGTGGATTAGGGTCATAAATGGTTGATACCTTTTAATGCCGCTAAGACAAAGCTCCTTTCCTTTCAATAACTACAAGGAACCTATCCAACCACCGATTGTCATGGCAAATAACACCGTACCCGAGAGTTCATCATTCAAACTCCTCGGCCTAACCTTCACAGGTAACATAAATTGGAACAAATACATTAAATACATTGCCAACACTGCCGCAAAGAAGGTTGGATCCCTCTACCGTGCTAGTAAACTCCTCACACCTGACATTATCCTGTATCTCTACAAAGCCACCATCCGCTCATGCATGAATATTGTTGTCACATCTGGGCTGGTGCATCATCTATTAGTCCTTCCCTCATTGACAAGGTCTAAAAAAGAATCGCAAACCTAATAGGCCCATCACTGTCAACCAAGCTCCAGTCCCTGTCCCATCGCCGCAATGTAGCATCCTTGTGCTTGTTTTACAAATACTTCAATGAATTATGCTCCGATGAATTGGCCACTCTGGTGCCCCCTCGACGTAAATTCACTAGACTAAGTCGACAATCAACTAAATCTCATTCATTCACTGTGGAGGTCCCAGATGTCGGAGAGCCTTCTACTCAAATAGCTTCTTTCCTCGTGCTGCTGACACCTGGAACTTCCTCCCTGACTCCTGTTTCCCCGACAGTACAGACATGCAGAAATTAAAAACTAATATAAACAGAGATCTTGCTTCGCAGATGCCAATTTTGGTTGACCCCCCCAATCTTCTCCCCTTTTTTTCTCAGTAGCCCCTTACGTCTACAGTGAACGCCTGCTTTGTTTGGGGTGAACTATGTTAAAAAAAAATATCATGAAATGAAATGCCGTGAAAAACAAGATGTGTGAAAAAAGACAAACAGAAAAAAAAACAAATTTAAATACAGAAAAATTAAACGAGAGATTTTACCGGTTTTGTTCTGATTTTAAATTTATTCGATAACTGCACACACATAGAAAAAGAAGTACGCACAAAAAAGCCGTTATTGGGACGTGTTTAACTATCTTGTTTGTGTTGGTAAATACAAGATTTTATAATTGTAGCGGTTTCACCAATATAAAACATCGAACATGCGGCACATTTTATTTTGTAAATACAGACTAGCGAAAAGGTGTCCTTAGAAAAATTAATCTTACATATTTATCCCCAATAATCTTATATCTATTTCCGTAGAAAAACAATTCAAATCTGACATAAAAATAGTAATATCAACCTCTAAAATAATTGAGAATTTACTCAACACCAAACCTCGTCACCAAATTCCTCCTACAAACACCTTATCCCCAGCCGGCATTTACAAAATAAAATATGCCGCATATCCGATGTTTTATATGTGTGAAACGGCCAAACATATACAATCCCGCATTTACGAACACAAACAGGATTAAAGTAACTTTTCCTTTTTACTACATTTGATTCATACTTTCCATTTCTGTTTCTTCTTACCCTCCCGTCTTTCGCATTTTAACATCTTTCCACACGCGTTTTATTATTCTTTTTCCATATAGTTAAAACACGTGCTAATGACGTCTTTTTGTGCGTTCTTCGGTTTCCTACGTTTTTACCGTCATTGAATAAATTTAAAACATTCACTTCTTCTTCGAACGAAACCAGTAAAATCTCTCGTTTCTTGATGATTTTTCCTTGATTTAAAGTTGCTGTTTTTTTTCTCGTTTGTCTTTTTACCACATAACTATATATATATATATATATATAGATAGATATAGATAATAAAAATGGAATGTTCAGAAATGTTATGCCATCCTACTGTTGGAAAAAGTAATGAAAAAGAATTATTTAATATCGTGCCATTCGAACTCAAACCATTTGGGTTGTCAATATAAACCTTTAACTGCTACACATAATGAGTGAACCGCTTATTACGATTTCTATTCTTATTTTATAAGAGTCATATCTTTAGAAATGTGGTCACTGAGTTTGAACTATGGGTACAATAAGATATATGTCTTCTGTTGGAATAAATAGGAGAAAAGTAAAGTAATTTAAGTTACGTAAAAATGTGTAAGTTTTCTTTTTTCTAATAAAATAAATATTTTAAATGAACATTCATTTTTAAATTAATTACTACTAAACATTTTATGAAGATCAGATAATTCGGTTAAATTGAATGTGCTCACTGTGTCCTGGCAGCCAAATCTGAGGTCGAATTTTTTGACCGGTGCTAGTGTAAAAAAAAGAAGAATTTGCCCGGCGCCGTCGTATAGAAACCAATTTCTTCTGCAATATTCTACAGAATATTGAATACGTAATAGCTACGATGTTTAATTTGTTAAAAATGTAAAATTTTAATATATTTAAATTTTGTGTAGAAAAATTTCCATTTAGAAAACAGTTTGATTTAATTATTTGTTAATAATTGTTTTTTAATATATTAAAATTTTGTAAATAATTGATAATTAAACTATTTGTTAACGCATATTTTAAAAATATATTTTTGATTCCAACAAATTGATAATTAAATCAAGTTGTTGGAATCAAAAATATATTTAAAATATTTAATTAAAAATTACAATTTGCTGAAAACAAATTATTATTTGCAAAAAACGCAAAAATACTTGCCGTTTATTTTTCGTTTTGTTTCAAATATAATGGAGGATTTTTTTTTGTGCTAACACCAGCAAAAATATTTGACTTCATATTTGGCCGCCATGACCTAAAATTTAACTGATAATTCTCTGATTTTCTTGATGATTTTTATCAATCGGGGTATTAATCTGTTGGTTAAAAACCAAATAAATTACACTTTCATTGGCCGTCCATAGTATACATCCTCTGATAAATCGATTATACATATCTTTCATTTATGAATAAATGCTTAAAATGTCATTAGAATCTGAGAATTCCCTGATATTTACTGATTTAAACAGTGATGCAGGGTTGGACAATTGTTTACATTTTAAATTACGGTCGTTGTCAAAGTTGGACATCGCCGACATGTTGAATATTTCGCCAGTTAAACATGTTTAAAGAGTGTCGAGTCTATCTGTTTCATATTTATTTTATTAAGATCACGTTTCGTTAAAATATCACGCATTGGGAGTTTAACTTGGCATTTCACAGCTTGTGTTTACACAACGCTAGAAAATTAATTTCCAAAAATGTAGCTAATTCCACCAGAATTCGTCACCGTTTTTTCGATCAGCGCACATGTTTCGTGTGTTTGGATTAATAATTATTTCACCTCTTTAATCTCATATTCGGTGATTCTTTACGATATTAACATGTAAAATGAATCCAAATCCGTCAAACATTTATTTATAAAAAATCAACCTTTTATAGTTCTCTAATTTTCTTGTGGTCTGGGTGACCGTTGGGACGACAAAGATGTCCGGATCTTCTGCCTTCCTGGGCGTTCTACTCAGCACCATACCTGTCATCTCATCTCTTTCTTTGTCTGCTCCTTCCTGTACAATTATTTGCAGTATTGTCTTTGCGAGACCTGTTAAAGTAACGGAATGTTCAAATAACCAATACTTTATCTCCATCTCTCCGGAACACTATCCAAGTCTACTCCTTCTCCTCCTCCTCCTCCTCCTCCTCCTCCTCCTACTACTACTACTACTACTACTACTACTACTAATAATAATAATAATTTCTACGCCCATTTATTTATGAAAACCAGACTGCTTGTTTCTTTTATTGTTTCCGTGAAGAGTAGATGACATCAGCGTTTTTTCACGTAATCCACTAAAAGAGAGGTGGGATAGTCGTACACGGTGGATCATGTCACTAATAGATGACGTCATCCATTAAAACAGAGATGAGGTTAACCGTGCAAAAACAAACAGACAAACATGAGTGTTAGTAGTATAATAGATACACTCTCCAGGCGTTACCCGGGAATACAGAAGAAATGACTGGCTTTTTTACAAGGAAACGGAATTTCATTTTGGGGACTTTAATTTCGTAATCAAATTATTTTGTAAAACAGGAATTAAATATTTTGTTTTAGTATTTGATATTTAATTGATTAATATCAAGGAAATAATGTATAATTAATGTAGACAAGTATTAAAAAATTGTTATTTTAGTTAGTATTGCCTGTACTGAAGATTGATCCTTCAATCTCCAGAATACTGTCACTTACATGTCCTTATGATTAGGTAGTGCAACGGACTAAGACTTTAGTTCGTAATTACGTATAGATTACCGAATTCGATATAAATATTTCCGAGTTCGGCAAGGCGTAGCTGAAGTTACATCAGTTGAAACGTTGTGAGAATAGCATCCAAGATAGAATAGTAGTCCGAATGATCCAAATAATACTAATTGTTAAGTATCTGCTATGAAACAAGTTTCTTATATTCAACCACATACAGCAAACCTTTTTCCTTTTTCTCTTCTATCCTTAATCTTTGATTGTAGACCTGTCATCGCCTTAAGCAGGATGTGATATTTATATCGCCGGTTCTTACAAAGCACTTCAGTGCGTTAAACAGCGTTGATAATAACAGCTGGATAGGGTGCCGCTTCACTTGACCCCTGCACTTAACCACAGTGGCTCAGGTTAGCCAGATAACGGGTATCGATTTTCAGTTAGCGTAATCTGATTAACCACTAAATGATTCGCCCGCTTTTATAAAAACTGACAGCCGCTTCGTAGCAGGTCGGTGGGGGCAGGTGTAAACGACAAAGTAAATAAGGTAAAACAGGATGTGAACATGGAGACATCGAATGCACAAGCAAAAACGAATTGAGATAACGATCCAGTGAGAGAATAAACGCGCATACCTCTAGGAAAACATTACGATTGACCCTTTCTTCATATAATAGAAAGAAAGACAGAAAGAAAAAAATCTCACCGACTGTTTGAAAAAGTTCCAGTGTTGTTTGTGGAACAACGACCTGTAAGAATAAAAATATGTTTTTGTTTACTTTTCTTGCTCTAATTTGGTCTTTTGTATTTCGTCTAACATGACTAGGTCGGGGATCACACTAAAACCGATGATGTACCGTTTGTAGTGTATCTTGCGTAGTTTCTGACTTTTATCTTGATACACAGAGAACGAATTATGATTTGACTTTATCCATTATGTTATCCGATGAAGTCAATAATTAAGCATGGATTCAGTTGAAGCCCCAATATGCAATTCATGGAACTGTTAATAAAATTCACAATCCTTTTTTGCAATACACACATATTTGATACAAATCAACCTGAGCCTATTCCTGACTTACCCGCTAGTAGTACTAAATAATTTTGGATTGCAGAAAAGATTGTGAATTTTATTATCGATTCTATGGATGGTAATGTTTTTTTTTGGGGAGGGGGTCGATGGTCACCATGTCTTAAATAAAAGAAGTACATTTCAAAGGTTTGTTCTTAAAAGATCGTTATTACAACATTATTAAAATAATTATTCAGTATCTACTCTCAAACCAGCGCATATCCAACAATAGCCGACGTATGTGTTATTTCACTACTACCCGTAAACATTGATGTCGGCGTTGTCAGTATCTGAAGTGCCGAGGAGTATTTATATCGTCAGCTCTTAGGAAACACTTAAGCGCGTTAAACAGCTTTGATAATTAGAACCGGATAAGACGGTACTTAAAGATGGCTAATATACACACGCTTCACGCCTGCATCTATACAATCAGTACCGGCGCTAAGGGCCTATTCTTTTCTAAAATAATATGTGATACTATCCCTCTACAATTAGACTACTATCTATAAACAAGTGGATTCATTTTTTTAATCACCAAGGATCAGACGAGTAGCGCATTTTGGCTAAATAGAAAAATTCTACTCGGCGAGAACTTCCGGTTTCGAAACCGGAAATTGACAAACGTTGTTTATTAAAAAAAAAGTTACCCATTATATTTTAGGACATATATTTTTTTTTTTGGGGGGGGGGGGGGTAATTAATATATGTTTTAAATTATTAACACATAAGAAAATTAAACACGTTTTTATATACTTTTTAGGCGATTACGTGTGGTTTTACGATTTTGTCACTAGGACTTAGCGTTAGTGGTAAAATAAATTTGGTTAACTCTTTTAACAAAATGTTTACAAACAAGTGAAATTAAAAACATCGCCAAAATCTAAGCGGTATAAAATGGTGAAGGGTTGTTTTTCGATAAACAGCGATTGTTAATTTCCGATTTCAAAATCAGAAGCCGTCGCCAAGTAGAACCCATCTTACACACATTTTAATCAAATGTGCAGCATATATTCAATGCATTTATATCTATGTATATACAATTATACCTATGTTTTTTTACCATCGGGCTCACCGTTTATCGAGGCCAAGAGCCACACGAGGATAAGTGTTAAAAAGAGTGGAAGGAATGCCAGCAAAAAGATGAGGAACACTGTGAGAGTACGAACTTCGTTTGATTATTTTAGGGGACAATCTATGAAAATAATTTGTTGACATTGAATTTAAAGACAACCAAGTTGTAATCAGCAGGGATGCAGTCCTGCGGTAATGTATTCCATAAGTGGGAAACCCTTGCAAAAAGTTCGGTTGTAGGAAATTCCTCCTGATGCTAGACACATAGACAGAGACAGAGAAGTCTTTTTTCAGTGTGGTTGAAGACGAGGTCTTGCTGTGAATGACTTACAAGGAAGAACCAAAGACTGGAGCTCAGTCGAGCATCTTCCATGGAAAGAAGGATAGCGGATATGTAAACTAGCAACGCCTCTTCTGTGAGAAAGGAGCTGTAGGGATGAGAAGAGATCACCCCTTTATGTGAGTTTTCTGTCTTAAGTTTTTTTCCTATATAATTTAATAACACAAAATACATGGTAAAATAAACCTTAGTTCTGGTATTGAGGTATGTTTGAAAAATAAATGCTCTTTCATTGCTAACTATGCCTCTCTCTCGCTCTTCACTCTAAGAATTCGTAATGTCTTTGTGGGGTATTTAAAGATAGGATTACTTATCCATTTAATTTACATACGTGTGTCAGTACGCACTACAAATACGCATGCAAATTAGATAAAAAATAATGAGTCTCTTTATTTCTGTACAAGAATAATAAAGAATAATAATAATTCTATATACTATGTAGTACTACTACTGTTTATAATAATAATGATAATAATAATAATAATGATAATAATAAAATAATAATAATAATAATAATAATAAAATAAAAAGAAGAAGAAGAAGAATGTAGAAGTAAAGAGACTGATTATTTTTAGTTATGCAAGAAAAATGTCTAAACAGATATATAAGGGTTGATAGATTTTCGAATAAAATCAAACGTAGAAAAATAGTGGCAGTGCTTGTGATCCAACGGACTACTAGTTACATCTTGTATTTTATAGTAGTCGGGGTAATTTAGTGAATACCACCTTGAAATTGCAATACATTTTTCATTGCATTTTCTTGTAATATTTAGTTCAGTGAAATCACATAATAAATAGACTAAAAAACGAGGATCAGAAAAGGTCAGCATCCAACATGGTGCCTTTCGCTATATTTAATATTGACGAATGTTTAACTATTTAAGTAAATAAAATAGAGGGCCATAAGATGCTATTTTAAGGGTTTTATAGGGTGTATAATTTTTGGAGTGTACATTTGCAGGGGTAAATAAAATATCAAATGTGCAATATATTACATTTATTCAAGAGCTTTACCAAATTTCTGAATTACTCCCCCACACCCAAAAAGCAAGAACTTGTTTTATTGTAGTATTTATATTTAAAATAGGCCAAAATAGATCCATCGGAAAGTATCTTAATATATGACGTCAAATTCGATGACCGTCATTTCACCAAAATACCACATGACATAAATGGTTCCAAACAATTTCATGAATGAAAATTAGTCCATTAAACAATGAAACATTTTAGTTCCTCAGTTTTCAGGAGTGTCTTCCACTTATACGATTGCGTTATTCAGTGTGACATGACGTCTTTGATGGTAAGCGAAACACAGCTTCCCCGTTGCCGTATTTGATAATAAGTTCTGACATCCTGTCTTCAGTTTTATCTAGAATTGGTTTATGGCTAATATTTTCAGATGTGCTTTCCTGACATGGCCCACAGAAAACACAGCATTCGAGTCCATATTTCTTACAACTACACCCAATTTTTATGTATCCAGCTGTATAATTCAAGTGAATCATGCCAGACAAAATGGCTATTATTCATCATTAAGGATGCTTATTTCCCACTTGAATAAGCAACCCCTCTTTTGCAGGGTCTAGGTTCTAACTCGTATTCATCCATCCCATGATAAGTTCGTTCTGATTGATGTTCTGTGGATGGCAATCGATCTAGTAGTCACCTTCTTGCATAGGATGATAGAAAGCTAGTAACAGACCCTGTAAATAATGACAGCATCGCCTTCACCCAGCATTTTCTACAGCAAGATTATCTTTGCATGGGGTACTAGTATTTTGAGAATAACTTAGTAAGTCGGAACCATTAGTGATGATTTCTTGAAACAAATGTTCTTCTAAAAAGCTTACAGATTCTGGATGTAATCTAACAGTCTGTGACAGTATATGCCAAAACAAAACAAAAACTAACCATTGATTTCTCACTAGTAACGATAATAGGTTTTCTCTGGGATTTGGGTGGCAATATGTTACCCCATCTTATCAGTACTCTCCGCACTCTTCCAGTGGAGGTCTGGATTGTGCTGTCCTTCCTCGCTCTTCTCATCCTCTCCGATCATCTACAAATATTATTATTATTTGTACTCACTAGGAGTTCTCACACAGATCATCGTCAGTGATTGCTCACCGACAACAACCAGTGGTATTTCCTGGAGTCTGAGTGACACCAAGTTTCCCCAGATTTCCAGTATTCTTCACCGATTTTTGATAACGATGCGGTATCGCAACAGCCTCTTACCATTGATTTCTCGCTGGTAAGGACAATAACGGTTCCTTAATTTACTTATTATGTATATATTTTTTTCATTATTATTTTCATTTTTAATTTGTCACTTTATTTTAATGTAATTCTCTATTTTATATTTTAATTATTTTATCATGAATATAATTACGTAATATTTTTTATTTTGAATTTTTCACTTATGTATTAATATGTGTTTACGTCTTTAGTTTATATGCATATATATATTTATATTTATATATGTATATATACATTTGTTTTGACTGTATGTAGATATATCTACGTTGATGTGTGTATGTGTACATATATATATATATATATATATATATATATATACATTTTATGTTATAATTATATATTTTTAATAAAATCTGCTTCTATTGATACTAATAAATTTTAATAGATTACTTAATACATTTATAAACTTAATAAGTTTGGATAAAATATATCTATAAATAGTCCTGAAATAGTTATTTTCCTTTCATCATAGTTAAGCATTTATTTAATTTCTCTTCTATGTTTTCATAATACATCGATTATGGAAGTCATTTTTATGTTTTGCATCTGTGACTAGTTACATCAAATTAGTATTTATCTGCACCCTACTCGTGTTTTTTGACTTTTTAGGTTTTTTCTTTAAAAATCAGCGTTAAATCCTTTTGGTGTGATGGACGAATCCAGTATTCTATGTGAATGTCTTGACATTTACGCCGTTTCTAAAACAATAAAATAACTTCCAGTTAACAACTTTCTTCTATTTATCGAGAAGTTAAAGATTCTGTTTTCTAAACACTTTACCCGCGGTTACTCTTTACTTAGTTTAAAATGTAATGTATGCAATATGTAACTTAAAACAACTAGCAAAAATATTCGACCAGTGGGATCATATCTTTGCTAATAATAATAATAAGTTTTCAATATATATATATATATATATATATATATATATATATATATATATATATATATATATATATATATATATATATATGTATATTCTCTTATTTTTGTTTCATTGTACTTTAGTTGAAGTTCTCATAAATCAAGGGGGCCCTTTCCGGAGCAAACACTTAATCTCTATATGAGGTACATAGATATTCGAATATTCCATTGGGTTAGTAAACAGATAAAGCATATTGATTTTCCTTTCCCCAATTGACTAATAGACTCTGTTATAGAATATCTTTCTTTTGTTCTCTTGGTCTTACCGGATTCCAAGACAAGAATTCATCTAGTCTGGTGGGGTATCCAGCTAAGTGCTGTTACTTGAGGTAACATAACTAAGAGAAGATCAGCCATTCATCGTTACAGCCAGTGTATAGCGGTGTCAATAGATCTCATTTTGGCTTTGAATAGTATGTTATTTTGAATATTTTGTCAGGGTTTACTTGTAGGTTGAATTATCCTAATATGAGTTTTTCCTGACACACCCTTATACAGAAATACACTAGAGGGTAGTATCTAGTAAATAGTTCGAACTCTCCTGTATGTAATTCAAACTCTCGAATTCAAATATATATTCTACAATGTGGTTTGTAAAAGCACTTGAGGCCATCGTGCAAGTTAGTACAAACTATACTCCACACAACTTTCATTACTGTGCTAAATATGACTAGCTTGAATTGCCAGCCTTAATTGGTGCATTTTTCACATAACTATCAACTTTCTATTTGAAAACATGTGTAAAGTGTGGTATAACATTCACTTTATTATAATATTTCAATACATTTGTTCTTCATAATTATAGTATAGTGCTGTGGGCCTTTAAAGGGTCCAGAAGGAAAACACGAACTCGAAGTTTAAAGAAACAAGTGTATTGAAAAAATATAATACAACAGAGAAAATGAGTGGTGTGCGTCTGTTATAACTGTCAGTATATATTGGTGTGGTTCCAGGTATTTACTTCCTTCCCACCACAGGAAGATGTAGCACATGACCGGAAGATGGGGAGAGTCAAGCCAGCACCGCTAAAATAAGAGCATTCTGTCTTTTACACAATTGCCTGGGCAGCACCGTCGGCATTCCCCAGTCGGGGCACCTCAAGCAGTAAGCAATAAACTTACTCCACCCCAAAGAGGGGAGGCAAGGCCTGGGACGATTGACCTCCTAGGACTACTCATGACAAATACCTCAGCCCGACAGATAAAAGGCCACCGAAATGGCCTAGTTCTCCCCGGACTGTGGTGGATCCAGGTATTTAATTCCTTACCACCGCAAGAATATGTGGCACAAGGCCGAGGGGTGGAAGAGAATCAAGCCAGCGCCCCTGAACGAGAAACACTCTGGTCTATAAACAATTGCCTGGGCAGCCACGTGGGCCTTCCCCGGCCAGGGCGCCTAAGGCAGTAAGCAATAAACTTATTTTACGCCAAAAACAGGAGGCAAGGTCTGGGAAGGGGCACCTCCTAGGACAACCCAGGACAGTATACATCAGCCTGAAAGTAAAAAAAGGCCACCGAAATGACCTAGTTCCTGCCGGACTGATTGCCAAGAACGAATCCTCGACTGGTATTGCCACATCCCCACGTCCTCAATCAACCGATATTAATGAAAGACTGAACGGGATGGGGCGAGGCCCAGGTATTTAATTGCTTCCCACCGCAGCAATATGTGACACAAGGTCGGAAAGTGGGGGGAGAGTCAAGCCAGCGCCCCATAAGAAGGAGAACTCTGGCCTAGCAAAAATAGCCTGGGCAGCTTCGTCGACATTCTCTGTTCAGGGCGCCTCAGGCAGTAAGCAATGAACTTAGTCCACCGCAAAGAGGAGACGTAATGCCTGGGAGGGTGCACCTCCTAGGACTACCTATGACATGTATCTTAGCCCGACAGGTAAAATGCCCCCGAAATGGCCCAGTTCCTGCCGGACTGATTGTGGAGAACGAATCCTCGACTGGTATTACCCCATCCCGAATGTCCTTAATTAACCGAAGTTAATAAACCACTGAACGGTATGGGGCGAGGCCCAACACTGAGAAACAGGTGCTCTTAGTATTTATCGTGAGTAGTCCGTATAGGTAAGGTACCATAACATATAGATTATAGTATTTATAAGAATGGCAAAATATGGCATAAAACAGAAATAGATGAAGATAGAAAATAACATAAGTTTCAGAGTTAGGGGTTAATAACTCCTCCAGATAACAACATCCAACTTAACACCCTCTCTCACTTGCAATATTCTTAATGTTATTTACCTAATATACTGCACCAGATGTACAACAAGCTGCTACATTGGTGAAATAGGTTCTGAGTGTCGCCCACGTTTCAACAATCACAAACAAACTATTAGAGAAAAATCCACATAGAACTTAATGGTCATCCATTATGATCTACCAAATGACACCATCGAATACATAAAATGCATCCTCATAGCTTACATCTTTAAGACACAATAACACAGATGCAAACACGAAACAAAATTAATTCTAAGACCAAACACCCACATCTAAGTATTGACTAAGAATTTAGGACAACTCAAGACACATTTATTCTACCGACATACACATATACCAACAAAATCTTTCCGCAAAGGAAATATGTATGTGTGCTGTAGGAAAACAAAATATCGTTTTCTCAAATTTTTTCATATTTCCACTTTTTTATGTTTTCACCGTTTTCTTATATATTATATTTTACAATTCATCACATAATAATTTACTATCGATATCATTTTAATGTATTTTATTATAGTTAAGTTGATTTAATTAATACTTCATACACCCGTTAAACGGTTTTCTCTGCCAAAAATGTTTTAATTGGCACCCTTTCTATTTTCCTTAACATATTTCACCCCAAACAAGGCAGGCCGCCACTGTAGATGTAAGAGGTTACTGAGAATTAGGGTGTAGGTTCTGGGTGTCATCCGAAGTTGGGAGCAGTGTAGCGAGATGTCTGTTTACATTAGTTTTAAACCTCTGCATTTCGGTACTATCGGGGAAACAGAGAGCAGGGATGGAATTCCAGAAACCGGCAACACGAGGAAAGAAGCTACTGGAGTAGAAGACTCTCCGGCATCTGGGGACATCCGCAGTGAACAGATAGGATTTCGCTGATTGTTGAGTTTGCCTAGTGTATTTTCGTCGAGGAGGCACCAGAGTAGCCAGTTTATCGGAGCACAGTCCATTGGAGTATTTGTAAAACGGGCACAAGGATACAACACTGCGGCGATGGGACAGGAGCTGCAGCTGGGTTGATAGTGAGGGACCTATTAAGTTGACGACTCTTTTTTGGGCCTTGTCTAAGAGAGAGATACTAGTGGATGATGCACCAACCTAGATGTAGCAACAATACTTTATGCATGGTCGGATGGTGGCTTGATAGGGATACAGGATAATGTCAGGTGTGAGGAGTTTACTAGCACGGTAGAGGGAGCCAACCTTCTTTGCTGCAGCTTTAGCAATGTCTTCAATGTATTTGTTCCAATTAATGTTACTTGTGAATGTTAGGCCTCGGAGTTTGAATATTGAACTCTCAGGTAGGGTGTTATTTGCCATGACAATCGGTGGTTGGAGAGGTTAATGATAGTTATTGAAGGAAAGGAGCTTTGTCTTTGCGGTATTAAAAGTAACCAACCATTTATGACCCCAATCCACTACACTTCATTTTCTAAGGATTCAGCGATTGTATGGGATATGATCGCGTCCGTTTTGTCCACATGACGAGAGTAAAGCGTCGTGTCGTCAGCAAATATACCAATCTGATTCAATGTCATCAGGGAGATCGTTTATAAAGATCAGGAACAATAAAGGCCAAAGAATAGATCCCTGGGATACACCAGCATTTATGTCATGTTGCTTAGATTAACGGCCATAGAGGACAACCTGGATCTTTCTTTTGGTTAGGAAGTATCTAATAATATTAAATATTTGCCCAGTAATACCATATGGGCTTATTTTCAGTAGAAGCTCTTTATTCCATACCTTGTCAAAGGCCTTGGATATATCAAGCGCTACTACCCTAGCTTCACCTGTCTTATCTAGTGTATGATATATGCGTTCAGTAATGATCGTTAGGATGTCAGCAGTAGATTGTGCTTGTCTAAATCCATACTGGCGGTCAGAAAGATGTTTAGCATTAACTAAGTGCTGAACTATAGCTAGATTGATTAAAGATTCAAAGATTTTAACAAAGATGGGGAGTAGACTTATTGGGCGGTAGTTCTGAGGATCAATTATATCCCCAGAATTCTTGAAGACTGGCACCACAGAGGCACTTTTCCAGCTATCAGGGATCAAAGATTCAGCTAGGCATTTGTTGTAGAGTTTGAAGTTTAGCAGAGCATTTCTTTATTACTATTACAGGTATAAGATCAGGCACACGAGCTTTGGAGGTGTCAAGGTTTTTTATAATGTCTGTGACCTAGGATCGGGTTAATGACCAGGCTTTCAAATGTGGCTTTGGTCCGCAATGACAATTTAGGGAGAGGTTTTTCTGAGTCCAAAATGGAGTTTAAGGCCAAACGCTGGGCAAGTAGTTCAGCCTTATCAGTTGCTGTGCAAACGACATCATTGTTGTTTGTTAACGGGGGAATCGTTGATTGTCCATTGTTCACCACACTATTCTAGATTTTCCAGAATTTGCGAGTACCTAGTTTCTGTGACTGAATGCGTTCTTTGGTTATCTCTATATGCCTTCACTTTGCCTCACCTATCGCGGCCTTACAATTATTTCTTGACTCTATAAATTTCTGTCTATTTATAGCTGACTTATGGTGGCGAATTTACGGAATGCTTGCTGCCTACAGCGACAGCAGCTGCACATTTCGAGGTGAACAATTGAGGAGAATGGTGCTTGCTAATAATTTTTCGCATGGGGACATAGGCTTCAATGCCTGCTTTGACCCATTCAGTTAACTCATTTGCACACTGATCAGCAGGGAGTGAGAAGGTTTCCCTCCATAAGGGGTCGCTGATGCGATCTCTAATAGACTCATAACTAGCCTAGTATCTTTAACTTCAAATACAATCCCAGATTCTACTAGCGCCACATCCCACAACTAAGCAATACTAGCTCAAAATGTTTTACATTAAAAATCAAATTCCCCGAAGAAGACATCACTTTATGGTTATCTATGCCCTTTGAAAATGTCTGATTCCTCTTTGCTTTGACACATCTTGTGTCTCTTTGCACATAGGTGTGAGAATATTAGGAGCGCTCAGAAATATTTATATTAGTTCACATTAGTCACGTGTACACACGCTTCATCTCATTGGCTTTTTATATTTCGTTGATGCTATCACCTACTGCAGACACTAGAAAATGGAAGCTGTCGGAATTCATGGTTTCTTTTTTGTATTCCTAAACGTCAACGAATAAAAACTAAAATACAAAAATATATAAACACTGTTTCCATATATTTTACATGAATTATTAAATAATATATTAACGTATTGGATTTTGTGATACCAAAGGTTTCATACAGATAAACCGACAATTATTCTATGCCACACCATATTCGCCTTCGGCATGTTGTTTTTTTATCATCCGGTATTGAAAACTTTGTGTGACCTCACTAGTCTCTTAATTTTAAAAGTTCGGGTTATTGTTTGAAAGTCAGATATATAACTGTAAGTTTGATAGTGAATGTGTTTGCATTGAGACGGTAGGGGGGAAGGCATTACTCTCAGATTCAACCTGGATCATTACAATAAAAGAAAACTACAGCTTCATATCTGACTTCAAAACAATAACCCGGATCTTTTTCCATTTAGGAACTTGTGAGGCCGTACACCGTTTCTAAATACCGGACGGTGTAAATGCAACATTTCGAAGGCGAATTGTGTTTATCATTGAATAATTGCCGGTTTATTGGCATGAAACCTTTAGTATGAACACAAAAATGTAAATGTCTTATTTAATAAATATATTAGACTCTTACCCCGGTAATTGAACACTGGTCAATCCTTCTTTAAAACGATTGTTTATTCCCCCATCTCTCACTGTGTCTCTGACTTTCTTTCTGTCTGTCTGTCTGTCTGTCTGTCTCTCTCTCTCTCTCTCTCTCTCTCTCTCTATATATATATATATATATATATATATATATATGTATATATATATATAAAAGAATGAATAACTGCGAAAGTTGGGCTTATTTCTCACATTAACAGTGAGGTCAAAACACCTTATTTGGTGTTTAGACAAAAGGAGGTTAGACACAAAGTCAAGTGTGGGTTTTGATGAAAGTGTTTCTGTGGAACGAACAGGATTCTAAACTCAGCACATCCAGGTCTTCAGTCCGCGTCGTTAACCACTGAGCCACCGTGCCGTTGGGTATATAAACCGTTTTACACCCGGTCTTTTTCGTTGTAACCCAGGGCGTGGACAAACGCACGCGGGCTGATCCTTCTGCTAACGGCGCTGTGATCATCATCAGCGTTGTAAGCCAGACTGTTGATAAAAATACACGTTGACCATTGTTGTTTGGTTATAAAGGTTTTATTTTAAAACAGAACAAAAAACTTCGCACGCGTGAGTGAGTGAGAGAGAGAGAAGGAGAGAGAGAGACACCGACATGCAAACAGATAGATAGACAGATAAATCGGCTGCCTCGTCACACTTAAAAACGTTATACGCAATCACCCCACAGAAGCGGCGATGTTTCGCGTCTACTCACTTCACATGTCAGCAGGAAAAGAGAGGGAAACCCCCTCTAGCGAGGGTCAGATATTTTTCTTAACACCCCCCCCCCTTAGAGTGCCACTAAAACCTCCCCATCCGGGCACCCTCTTCCTTATTAAACACAGGTTTACATAATAGTAGCATTCTATCTGGTTTATAAACTGTTTACGTGTATTTGATCTCACTAGGAGAGTAAACTAATTTGCATATTTCTGTTAAAAAAATACTTTATTAATGAACTATATTTAGTTATTTTTTTTCTTACTTCACTGATTGTTTTGATTTTAATACAGCAAATAGTAGTGTTTATAAATCTTGCTTATTTCACGGACACGTTTTTTTAATACTTTTCCGTTCGGGCATATTTTTAAATATGCCCGATTACTAAGTCTGAATTACTAAATCTGAATCAAAATTACCAAAATGGTAATGTTTATCTATTTGCGTAAACAAGTGTGAAAATGTTTTCTTCGTGTTCACAATAATGAAATGTTTATTATTTAAACGTTTTGTTCCAATCATTTTAAGTAAAGAACTTTTCGAAGCGATCTTGTGAAGCCATCTTTTATATATATATATATATATATATATATATATATATATATATATATTCTAGAGATGAACGATGAGAATAAAAAAGTGTAAAGATACAATATTTATTAGAACATCAAAAGTTCAGAGCAAGGAACTTCATATCTTTAATCCATGGTTTTCAAATATAAACTCTTTTCATCAGAGGATAGAGAAAAAACCGACAATGTAATTGTGAATATTATCGGCAACATTTAACTTTGAAAATTTTACATAAAATAAAACAAAATAAAGACCAAAATGTAAATAGTCTTATGTTGAGATGAGAGCGTAGAGTCAGGATGGACGACTTCCAAAAACACGTAAAAAATAAAACATTTTGTTATATTGGAAATGAATGATACTCAAATTGTTTAGGAATCCATATATATATATATATATATATAATGTGTATCTGAAAAAGTAACGGGACTGGTTTCACAAACCTTGGAGTCTAATGGTAGACAACAAACTCATATCGAGTGTAATGCAATTTCGAATCCTTCTCTTCTTGTCATACTAAGCGGCAATTATTCAATGACACACAAAATTCGCCTTCGTTCGGTGCTGAATAACGGCTGTACGGCCTCACCGTTCCTTCGGCTGAAAAAAAATCCAGGCTGTTATTTTAAAATCAGTTATATAACTGTACGTTAGATATAGAATTTGCTTTCATCATGACGATTTCACATCACTTGCTTAGTCCTTGATGGCGCCCTTAAACTTATGGAAAATAAAATAAACTCACACGGAGCAAGATCAAGTAAATAGGGAGGATGTTTTAGTATGGCAATGTGTATATGCTATCATTCGCCGTTCACTGGGGGATTTGAAAAGGCTACTAACCACGATGGCTCAGATTAGCAGATAAAAAGGATATCGATTTTCAGTTAGAGTAATCGCATTCAAAATTAAATCATTCGTTGGCTTTTATACGAAAACAGACACCGGGGAAACGACGGGGGAATGTTCGTTTTATAAAAGCACCAGCCGTAATAACCGTACCTTATCTTATTAGTTGTAATAACTGTCAATAGGTGGCGCTCACAAAAGTTTGATCAAAAGATTTCGCTGTCCGTAGCTTGCCTGACCTTCAACCTTTTGAGGTCGGTTCGCTTTGGTCAGCACAGCGTTGTGTATGTTATTAATGGACATTGGTACGAAAAATGATTCAACCCCTTACCCTTGTCGTCTTTACAACGATCTCTCTCTTTACCCCTAACACAACCCAACCCAACTCCATAATTCTGTGACATCCTTCGGGCAACGATAGGCCAATCAAAAAGTTCGAAATTAATGAAATACGCTCGCTGCACCATAAGTGATGGACTGTGGGGAAATAGACGGTATTTTATTATATTTTTATTATTATTATTTATTATGGTGTTATCATTTGAACTGGCGAAATGACATTTATGTTTTCATCATCATCATCATCATCATCATCATCATCATCATCATCATCATCATCATCATCAGCAGCAGCAGCAGCAGCAGCAGCAGCATCATTATCATCATCAGCAGCAGAATCAACTCTAGTGACACTATAATCTTGTCCTGTTCTTTTCTTCATACATTATTCAACTGTTCTTATTTATATTATTTAACCGTTCTTATTATTTACATTGACTCAACATTCATCATCATCATTATTATCATCATCACCATCATCATCATAGATAGGAGCAGCGGCTATAGTAGCATCAGGTTTACTTTCACTAATTTCTTTCTTTTTCTTTCTTTTTCTTTCTTCCGTTTTCTTTTAATTCATTTTATTTTCTTTTCTTCTTTTTTTCTTTTGTTTTTTTCTTTTCTTTTATCTTATTTTTTTCTTTTCCTTCTTTTTTCCTTCTATTTATTATTCTTGTTCGTATCTTGAAGTTTAAAAAGATCTTTATTGATTTTCTTTCTGACCGATCTTCGATTGCTTCATCTTCTGCCTCTTTTTCTTTTTCTTCTCTTTTCTTTTTTTTTTGTCATTCTTTGTATTATTCTTTTTTCCTTGTATAGCTTTCTTTCATCTTGTTCTTTCTTCCTTCACTTCTTGTTGTCTTCTTCTTCATGTTTTATTTTTCTCTTTTTTTTCACTCGGTTAGTGTTGTAATATTCCCTTTGGGTATTGCCTTAAACCACCGAGGAATAACTTTCGAAGAAATAGTTTAATTCTGCGCAAATCTTAACGGCCTGGAGTATTATGGATGGCGTCTTGTTGTTAGTGGATTTATTTAAGGCTTTCAATTCGATATAAAGATGGGGGATGAAGAAATACTTGTGGTATACGACATTTCAGATGAGTCTGTTGATGCAATAATGATCTTGCACAGCAGAACACAATCTATGGTGAGATCACCTGACGGAGACACCGAATTTTTCTTAGGTCATTGCTGGTGTCCTTCAGGGTATTACTATAGCTCCCTATATGTTTATAATCTGTCTTGACTATATCCTCCGTATGTCAATCGACAAGTTGAAAAAGATGGATTTATATTAGTACTTGCAAGAAGCTGAAGGTATCCTGCAGAGAATATTACTGACGCCCGGCTATGCTGACAACCTTGCAACTTTTGCTTACACAACTGAATAAGCAGAAGCCCTACTACACTGCCTCGAATGAACGGCCAATTGCATTTGGCTTTATGTTAACACACATAAAACAGAGAACATTCTCCTGAACAAACAGGAAATATATATTTCCTCCCTGAGTAGGACTTGTCTAAAAAATGTCGACGAGTTTACCTATCTTTGTAGTAAAGTCGCATAACAAAATTCCATCGAGAGTAAACTAAAAGTTCGAATCGGCAAGGCCTGGGCTGGACTGAACAAAATGAAAGTCAAATCTGCCTACCAAGATGAAACGTGACTTATTTGGAGCCATTGTTACATCAGTTCTTGTATATGGAAGTAGCACCTGTACTTTCACTAAAAGGCGAATCTGGTGTGTCATTGGAGAGAAAAAATTGATAGTGTGTATAAAGAATGCTAAGAGCTGCTCTTAACATCTAGAGACAGCACCCCACGAGAGAGCAACTCTACGAACACTTTCCCCAGATCTCAGCCTTGATTTGAGAGAGGTAAACCAGATTTGCTGGACACTGGTGGAGAGTTAAGAGTGAAATCATCAACGGTGTTCGTTAATAGATGCCAAAATAGGGATGTAGCTCAGTGGGGAGACCGTATAAAACCTACATCAAGCGACTAGCAGAAAACTCACAGTGCACCTGTAAAGACCTACCAGGTGTGATGGAGGATAGAGCGAACTGGCGCTAGATGATGATGATGATGACTGTTATAATGATTATTATTTTTGTTAGCATACCCCTACATGAGATAATGCCGGGGAAGATGGTTTCCTGGCAACGGATACAACACCACCTTCTCGATCGAATTGTTTTGAAATAGTATAGTAAACTGAATTTAGCATTACAAAATAGTACAATAGTACGTTACTAGAAGTAATAATATATATGATTTCGGCTTCAGACAGGCATATACCAAATCACCATTCGTTATTTCGATCATTACTGTAATTTACTTTGCGTTATCGCACCAGCCCTCTACCTACTCAGTTTTTGCTGATGACGACCGATAGCTTTTTCTAGAATTTGAGTTTCCATAAGTCACCTCGGGATTCCAAAAGTCTCTGATACCCTTCCAGTAAATGTGTAAATGGTGCTTTCTCTACTTGTTATTTATCTCCTCTCAGCCTCTCCAATACCATTTTCTGTACTAGCAACCTGTGTCGGTTCCAGCGTGGTTTTCATAGAGGTGGAGTGTCGTATTAAAGATAATTTCTTATACATCTATCCAGGCAGATGATATTCTCTTGTGTTCCATTTATATTTCTAGTTGTCCTTACAAAGAGTTATTTTATTTCAAATCTAATTGGTCAGCTAAACCTGGTCTTGTAGATTAGTTTCCGCACTCTGGAATTAAAAAAAAATATTTCGGCTGTTTGCATGGTGTAGATCTTTCGATTGATTCCAATTCTTCCGGATTTTTTCCAGGTTTTTCTGATCTGTTCTTAGTCTTCTTAGTATTATTGCTAATACGATAGTTGACTTTATGCCTCATATTTCGACATGTGGTCAGCTCTGGGTATTCATTAATTTATTCTGCCTTTTCAGTCTCAACCTGTAAACTGCTAAAACTGCAAAACGACTATTACCGTTTTTTTCATTCTTGTTAACTATTATCATGTTCATTATTCTCACTGAGATGAGTTTGTCATGCGGTTTAACATTTCGTCTTTTGTTCATAGAGGTTATATTTGCCGATTTCCTGGATCTTGTCTATTTTGATAGTATTTTGTGCGGCTGTCAATAGAGATTATATCTACCTTTTTATGTACCATTTATGTACCCATGTCACTATTTTCTCGTGCGGCATTTCTTAAATCCGTCTTATAAAGAGTTTATGTAGTTGCTTCTCTTCTCATTTTTATTTTTCAACTGCATTTCTATTTTAAATTTTTTTTATCTTATTTTAATGTTATTGTTCCTTTACATCTTCTTCTTCTTCTTCTTCTTCTTCTTCTTCTTCTTCTTCTTCTTCTTCTTCTTCTTCTTCTTCTTCTATACCTCTTCCTTTCTTCTTTTACATCTTTCTCTGTCTTCTTCTTTTACATATTTCTATTAGTTCATGCTTTTTCTTCCTTTCCGCATTACTCCTACGCCTTCTTCTAAACCTTTTCACTCTTCTTCTTCGTCTTCTTCGTCTTCTTCTTCTTCTTCTTCTTCTTCTTCTTCTTCTTCTTCTTCTTCTTCTTCTTCTTCTTCTTCTTCTTCTTCCCATTCTACACATTTCTACTTTTTTTATCTTCTTCTACATCCTTCTTTTTCTTTTCTTCTACACATGTATCTTTCTTCTTCTTCTTCTTCTTCTTCTTCTTCTACACATTTCTACTTCTTTTTTATCTTCTACATCCCTCTTTTTCTTTTCTTCTACACATTTATCTTTCTTCTTCTTCTTCTTCTACACCATTCTCTTAACCCTTCTTCGTCGTCTTCTCCTTTTTCTTCTACACCTTTTTTCCTTTCTTCTTCTACCCCCTTCTCTTTCTTCCTCCAGTAGAGATCTGCCTCTCAGCCCGAAACGTCTTGAATATGAAGACCCGAGATGATGACAACATTTTTAACATTTAAATAGTCTAACGATTGATATTCTAAGAAATATACCCAGACATGGTACGGCTGTTGGTATTATTAAGTTGCTCATAAACAAACAGAAAAACAAATACCGAGTAACCCATAACACTCGTGCGCTGAAATGTAATGGAATGTGATAAAACCAAAAAACCGTCTGGAACTCATCGAAGCTTTTTTGCTTCTTTTCTTTTACGAGTTAGTTGCCTTACCAAGAACTTTAGAACCTAGGCACAGCGCGCTGTTTTTGCGTATGTGGGTCATAGATAATCGTCTATTCGACCGGATGTAACATAATTGAATCGTCTTTCTTCCAGACTCGGTCTCTAATGGTGTTGGTTAATGAGCGAGCGGTGTCCATTGAATTCGATTTATGAAGAGATGTAATTTCGCTTCTAATATAAGTTGTTTTATTGACTTTCTCAAAGAGAAATTAATGTCTTCGATGGAGAAGAAGAAATACGCCGTGAAAGAGTTTTCTTATGCACGGAGACTCCGCAACATCTACTCGCGCATGAGTGCAAGGTCGACGTCGCCTTTCACGAATACACGAAGATTGATCGAATTGTCTAAAGACGCGAGTGTGGAAACAATCTCGTAGACCCACCTCATGTTAATATGCATCATTCTAGTTTGCAGATTAAATATTAAATATCAGATTTTGGTTGGATATAACAATACTCAATATTATTTAGAGATTTTTTACATTTCAGAAGGTTTAAACACTGCGAAAAGGTGAAGGCACCTGGTAAAACTGAAAAAAAGGGAGACGGCAAGAAACGACCGTATGGTGTTTTGGTCTGAGTACTGAACTCTGTTTGCTGCAGTACGAATACGTACCTTACATATCCAACTATACTTGTTTCCCATACACTTTTGAAAAGGAGGCGATTCCTCGAAATATTAGGACAGCACTGGTGTACACTCTATAACTAAGAGGATGAAATATTAAGTAATAATAGCTAATTATTACAGAATAGTGCGAAAAGACACTTGTCTTACTATCGTTTTTTGTTGTTGCTTTTTCGTCTTTTCATGAATATACAAAAATTGATAAAATTATCCAAAGTCGCGAGTGTTGAATCAATCTCCTAGACGCACCTCATGTTAATAGACACTATTCTAGTGTGTGGATTAACTATTATTCATCAGGTTTTAGTTAAATAACAATAATAGATTTTATTTAGAGATGTTTATATTTTAAAAGGACGTAAAAATGCGGAATGATGTTGGCACCTTGAAAACTGAAAATAAAAAGAATGAGAGAAATACAAAACTACAAAAAAAACACGAATGGCATACTCTCTCCAAGGAGCTTCGGTACATGATTTGTTTGTGGATAACATTTTAAATTTCAGTTTTTAGTTAGATAACAATACTAGATATTTTTTTAGAGATTTTATATTTTCATAGACTGTGACACTCCAGGAAGTTGTTGGCACCGGTAAAAATTGAAACAAAAAGGATAGGGCAACTAACAACTGTAACACAATATACATTGTGTTTTAGCCGGAGTACTAAACTCTGTTTACTGCAGTACTAGCATGCAATATCCGGTTATATACGTTTACCACGCGCTCTGCTAAGGAGACAATGCCTCGAAATATTAGGAGAGCACCGGTATGCATTGTAAGTATGGGGGAAGAAATAGTAAATTATAAAAGTAAATAATTACACACAGGTGTTATAACACAATTGTCTTAATGTCATTTTATGTTTTTTCTTTATTCTGTTCCGTTTTTCTGGTACTCATAATTCTTTCCCTTATTGTTAGAGCCATCTTAAATATAAAAATAAATGTTCTTAATGCGCTACACTATGCTTCAAGCAAACTATAATACTCTTTTAGATTTTATTCGTTTTAGATGCATACTCGCAACTTTATAAAAAACTTTGTTGGCCGGTCAGTTTGTCTGTTGGTTGGCCATGCGTCAGTTTGAAATAGCACATTATTTGGTCCGTCATCTTTATGCTTGAAATAACATCATCTTTGCTTAGTAAAACTAATTTTTGGACTCCACACATTATTATGAGGTGTTCTGTTCGTCCGTCTGGCTGTCTGTCACGCTTAAATTTGAAATGTTGTTTTCATCGCTAAACGTGCATAGTGAATGGACGCATCTTAAGAATAATCATTTGTAATAAAGTTAGATAGACTCTTATGTATATTTTTTATGTATTAACGAATCACCGCTTATCAAAGTCCAAAGGCAACTTGAGGTTAAAGTTTAATGAGTTTGTCAGGTGGACGGCGAGACTACACCTTGAGGATTAGTAACGATGGTTGAAACTAAATATTAGTTGATTATTTAAGAAGATGACTCAATAAGAATTTGTTAACATTAGACTTGGAAACGACTATGTTGTAGTAAGCTGGGAAGCAACCCCGTGGAATTGCGTATAACATATGGGTAGTTCTTGGAAATAATCTTTGCTCATTTGTTCCATTTACTTTTATGTAAACAGAGGAACAAAAAAAGAATATTATTTACGATGGTTCTGGCCAGACGAGATTTTTGTGAATGTTTTACAGCGAGCAACCATAGATTGGAGATCATTCGAGCACCTACTATAAAAATAGCGATAGTAAATTTATGTATCTGTATCATGTATACCAGGAGTAAAGTTAAGAATGTATACATAAACCTCCCGTAGCCGTAATATTGCCACAATGACGACCCAAACTTCGGCGGGAACTCCTTCTTATACAACACTGCAACACCACTAACACATTTTCCAACGCTTTCTCTCATTTGTTCAGAATTCGAGTCGCCGTTTGCTTTTAATCTGTCTTTTAAAAATCAGTTGATCTCCACACATGCAAATCAGTTGCTCACGCATTCAAATTAGTTCCAGCAATAAAAATCTGTAATTATGAACACGAGTTCTTTTCTCTCTAGAAAACAATTGCCCGACTCGCGAAACATCTGATACGCATTGAAGCTGGTGGTTTTCATCTATACTTTTGCAAATGACAAATAGACAGATATGCTGGTATAGAAATTGATATCTTGTACCTTCTACAACGCTTACCACAATACGATGTTATGTCTCTTTTGTTGTTTCTTATATCTGTTAATGATTCCCAGTATTCTCAAGCATACTGAGATAAGGTGTACAGTGGAACAATAGTATCTTTCAGCTTGCTTAGATTCTGTTTGTCACAGCTCAACATAAAAATAAAAATAATACCGAGTTATTTCCTTAACAGCGAAGAACGGAGAGTTATCTTCCCTTTCAGAGAACAACGTACACCATGAGTGTAAACAAAAGTCCTTAGCATTTCAGACTTTAATCCTTACGCATCGGGCGGATCTTTCATCATCATTCGATCTACAAGTTGTTGAATAAATATGTTAAAGGCTATACTTCGTCTTTTTATCATGTTTGAGTTGTTATTAAACCGATAACAAATGTTATTCTTAGACGTAACGGATGAGGAGAATCGTTTTTCGAACAATGTATACGGACGCTTACTTTTTTTGCAAAAAATGGATTGCACAATGCAACAATTAAAGCAACAACAATTACGTTTGATGGAATTATTTTCAGAGAGATTCTGAACACCTTCGCTATCGCTTTCGGAAACAAAACTTACCAGGTCTGCAGAATTAGTTATCAAGCAAGCGTAATTGGTGCCGCGTGATGAGACTCTTTTATGGGACATTTTATGCATTTGGTATGGAAGATCTCAATTACATTGAATTGAGGATATTAAATACCTCAGCTGTATGGGGGAGTTGTGATGAAAACTGCATGATAAACAGATATGTTTATGTGGCGGTTGAGGTCTTTTTTTATAAAAAAAACCTTTCTGGAATTTGCCAAAAAAAGGATGACGCTTGTTTAATCCGCTTTAAAACTTTCTTATCGATGCTGATTTTTCCAGAGAGGAAACCTCCCTAGTATTTAAATGATTTCACTGCATAGAGATTGGTAGAGGATGGATTACAACTATTATATTTATTTGCCTCCCCACGAGGGCTGGGCATGACACAAAATCGAGGTTAATGTGGAGTGTGACCAGTATTGAACTTCGCAAAACCACCGAGGGCTTTATGGTATTCAGTAATGAACACTTATCGGACTGATCAGTTCTCAACGAGAAGTCATCAGCTCGAGGAGCGGTTCAATTCTACTGGTATATAACTGTATTTTCCCTATTTTTAGAAAGACCAGATCTAGCAGGATTAGATGTGGGTACATAAAAGGTATGTTAAAACGGTATTCTTTACATAAAGTAAGATAAAGCTGAAAAGTTGAGAATTCCATTATAAGGTAAAAAGTTTAGATAAACAGGCAATACAAGAATCACAATGGAATGGAGAGAAAGAAAAAGTAAGGAGGGTGAACAATAAAGTCAGGAAAAAAGCAAAGAGAATATTAAAAAGAAGGAAAATAAGGAATATACACATAAAACTAACGATTGAGAAGGCGAACAACAAATAAAACATAAACAGATGTTAAAATGTAAGAATTGAGAATCTGATTGACAAATAAAAAAGACGAGAGAGAAGAAAGAAAGAACAAAAGAAAAAGTCAGATTAAACAAGAAAAATGTGACCAAGAATAACATTTGAATTAAGAAGATTGCGAGGAAAAAGATGAAGAAAGGAAGAAAATGAGAAGAGGAAGGAAAAGTAGGAGAAGAAGAAAAAGAAATAAGAAAAAGTAATTAAGAAGGGGAGGAAAAAGAGAAAAAGACGACTGAAAGGGAGAAATCGTTGTAGGATGAAAAGGAGTAGCGAGAACAGTAGTAGAAGAAAAAGAAGAATAGGTAGAAGAGAAAGACGAAAAAGAACAAGAACAAGAACAAGACGTAGGAGGGGAACATATACAAAAATGAAAAGATAAAGGAGAAGAAGAAGAAGAAGAAGAAGAAGAAGGCGCATACGTAGATGGAGATGAAGTAGAATATGAAGAAGAAGAAAATGACCAAGGCACAGAAGAAGATCAAGAAAATATGAAAAAGAAGTACAAGAAGAATAAATATGAAGACAAAGTAGTCAGTTGGGAAGTAGACGCGTTGTATCATGTTCCACAGGCGAAATATTCGAGGAAATAATCTCTGTTCATGGAAGTTTCATTTAGATTTGTTAATGGGAGAAAGAAAGGAAAGTTTCGTTGCTGTGGTTATACCTAGACGAGTTCTTTCTGAGAATGTATTAATGGGGGTACTAGATGTTGGAGCTTAGCTGAGCACTTACCATGAACATAGTTATATAGAGGAGAGAGACTAGCAACATCTCTTCTGTGCGAAATATACGAACTTCTCCCACTAGATCGATGAGTCGATGTTGTACTCTGTATAAGCCAGGAAAGAGTGCTCCGAACGGCACCTCTTCAGATATAACAGCACTGCTCCATCTTAGAGCGTATCTGGCTCTTATACAGGTAGACGATTGTGTCGGGGTAGGGTAATTCCTACAACCGTTTTTTCAGACATTTTAGCTCCAGGTTTGATGTAAGTCCTTCAATTGAGGTCTGGGGTGAAATCAATCTTAGAAGGGGGCTTCCTCGTGGCATTCATTTCGACTGAAGAGAAGTTAGAATTCGAGCGTTGTCAGGGAGTCAGAAAGATCATGATCATCAATGCTGTTCGAAGTGTTTCCTTAAATAGTTGTGTCGTCTGTATAGATGTCAACAAATGAGCGCAGATTTGGAAGATCGTTTATGCAGATTAGGAAGAGGGTTGTGCCCAGAAGAGATTCTTGAGGCAGGCCGGCATTAATGCTATGTGCTTCTGATTTTTACCTGTCATCAATTACTTTTATAGCGAGAAAGGATTTGATGGTTGAGAGGACATTTCCAGATATTCCATATTCAAAAAACTTGTGGAGCAGACCTTTGTGCCAGACCCTACCGAAGGTCTTGGATATATCAAAAGTTATCGCTCTAGAAACGAAGCCTCCGTCGATAGATTCACTGATCCTGTGCAATATCACACTCAGTACGCTAGCTGTAGATGAAGAAGAAGCAGACGATGATGATGATGATGATGATGATGATATACTACTACTACTACTACTACTACTACTACTAATAATAATAATGATAATAATAAGTGGAAGAAATAGAAAAGGAAAATAGAGAAAATGAAGGTGAAGAAAATGCAAACAAAAATGAGGAAAAAGACGAAGAAGACAAAAACAAGAAGTGGGCGACGACGAACAATAAGAAGAAGAGCAATAGAAAAAGAAGAAAAGAAGAAGAGGAAAGGAAACAACGTAGAAAAAATGTAGTAGTAGTAGTAGTAGAAAAAGTAGTAGTGGTAATAGAAGTAGAAAAAGAAGAAGACGAAGTAGAAGGGAAATAAGAAGAAATAGAAGAGGAAGATAACGAATGATAAGGAGGAGAAAAAGAAAATGGCTGTAAAGATTGGAATCTCCTAATCCTGGCGATAAATGTTATCAGTTTAAAAAAATCTCGCAATTATAAAAACACTTGACTCCGTTCTAATCAATAATATTTTGCAATAAAATGTCGCATCAATCTTGGAAATAATGAAATAGGTCAAGCTAAAATGAGTTTATTTTCATGATTGCTCTATTAAAAAAATATATAACTTTCAGATTTTAGAAATTGATAATTTGGTGATAAATAATATTTTGTTGCTAATTGAAAATCTGGTTATTTTATGTGGAGAAAGACTAAAGCAAAGAAGACACTTTATAATACCTCGAACCTAATTATATGTTTCTATAACGGTATTTAAACGGCCGTTCCAGAAAATGAACCAAATAGAATATAAGAATGAGGGTAGGAGAATAAGAATATGAGGATTGGAATAACAGAATACGAATAGGAAAATGAGAATAAAAGAATAATAACAGTAGAAATGTAAGCATTGGACATTCCTTTCCGTAAGCGTTGATATATGTTGTTAGGAAGAAAGATGTGGTTTGCTGTAAGTTCTTTGATCCTATACTATATCTTGCTCCCGCTACTTTTCTGAAGCAAACTTACATTAACATGGCCGCCAGCTTTGCTGCCGGCAGCAAATCACACTACCAATACTAATCAGCGCAATATTTACGTAAATTTACTTTAAATGCTGCTGTTTTTATTTAGTCATAACATCCAAGTGCATCATGTCAGATATTTCTTAAATGATAGCTTCTTGGCCATTTACGAAAGTCTAAAATCATTCGAATGATGCTGTATATAGCAAAAGAATTTATCAGAAACAAGAATATAAATCGGTCATGAGACTGCATACGTCACACTAATAACGTACGGATTGGTCAAAATATTATATAGATCATACTTCAACATATGAAGTATTCCCAAAGTTATGCCATAAAAACTTTGACAACTCAAAAATTATTCTGGCTGTAATCACTTTGAATTATCGCAGCAACCGTTTACCATTGACTTCTCGCTAGCAAGAACCGTTTTTTTGTCTGGAATTTGAGTGGCAATAATCTCCCCCAAAGTCCCAGTAGTTTTGCGTGACATCAGCCGAGACTGATGTCATCATACGCATGTGTGTATGACTGTATTTATTTTAGTTTAATAGATTTCTAGCAGTTGTCATTCCCCCTAGGCTCATCTGTTGTTCTTTCTATATCGTTGGTGTATTTTCCATTTAAAATTGTTTCTGCTAGTTTCGTTTTCATTGGCTATATTCGCTGGTTTTCGCATCCAAAGATTTTCCTTAAGATTTCGGCTGTTTTCTTCATTGACGTTCGTTGTATGGTCTCAACCATCCTTTTTATACTATTTTTTCCTAGTTGTTTCTCCAGTATTTTCGGGACTACACCTAGTGCTCCTACAATTATTGACAAGTTCTAAGCATTTGCTTCGTTTTTATACTTCTTTTGTTTTCACTCTGTGAACTGCTAGGACGGCGAAATCTACAAGTTTTCAGGGTTTTTTCCTTCTTGGCGACTATTATCACTCCGGTCTCCTTCCTCAGATCAGGGTGTTTGTTTATACATTCATGTCCAAGTGGATTTTATGATTTTTATTTTTTAATACTGCCTCTGGTTTGTGTCTGTACAATTTGTCTTCATGTATAAGTGAAGACTTTGCATAGTTACAAGTAAACTTTCTTTCCAACACAGTCATGTCTGTTTTTGTTTTCTTTTTTGGACTTATTATATGATTTACTGTTTCACTTTGTGTCCACAAAGTCTATACTTACTATTTTCTTGGGTTTCGTCTATCATAGCTGTGATATAGTTAGTTCTGATCGCGTTTTTCTGTTCAGGTGACTTTTCGTGTGTCTCTTCTCTGGTCAGTTTTATGGATCTACCATGTTGCTGCTTTTGATCCCATTTGTCTTTCCTTTATTTTTGTTTTCTTTTTCAATGCTCTCTATATTGTTTATTTTTTCGGCGTTTCTTGCTGCAACAATCATCATTTCTCTGTTCTGAGTTATGTATTTGTCAAGTTCTTTTTTATATCATCCACAGTCTTCTATAAATACTTTTCATTTTAAGTTGAGTCGGCCAATAAAATTATTTGTGTATACTGTGTTGTTCGTGGTTATTATTATCCTAGTCTTCTGGTCCCAGTGCCTGATTTCTTCCTTTTTCTCATCCTATGAATGGTGCAGAATATCTTACTTACTGCCCAGACGTTTATTTCCTTTGTAATATTTCTACTAAATAACTTCAATTAAATAACTTAGGGGTCAAGAGTTTTCTTGTTCTCCCAATGTATTCTTTTCAAGTATTGTTTTTCTTTTCTCTTGATTTGACGGCGTCTGCTTCCAAAACTCACAGATGTTTATATGTATCATGTTTGCCAAATGCCCTCATCTCCTAATGAATAGGTACTCCCATAGCCCCGGCTGTCTTGCGCTTTCTTCTTTTCATCTCTAGTAGTGCACACTTTTCCATTCAGAATTACATTTGAATATCCTGGCTGAAGATTCTGGTTGTGTTTATCAGCGTTTCCAATTCCTTTTTGTTTTTTGGAAATAGGTTCCGCCTGTCCAAATACGTGAAGTGGTTTATATTTTCTGGTGTGTCAATGAATTTGTATCTAACATTACAGTTCCTGATAAGTAGTATTACCATTTACACATTAGGAGTTCTCACATCGGTTATTACCAGTGATCGCTCATTGGTGCATTACCTGGATTCTCAGTGAAAGAATGTCTCCCCGGATTTCCAGTACTCTCCACTTTTGTCAATAACCGTTGCAAATCATTTTGTTTTTTCGCAACAGCTGTTTATCATCGATTTATCGTCAATAGTAGCTGTTGGAATTCTCTCAGGATTCTAGTGCTGTTCGCGCTCTTCCAGTGGATGTCTGCATGGTGCTCTATCTTCTAGATTTTTATTCTCCTTGATTCTTAATTGGTATTTTGTGTTATATCAACCAATCTTGGCGTCATAAATTTATTTTGGGGTTGTATAAGTTCATGCGATTTCTCTTATATCAACTATGATTGTGTCAGTGCCCTTGGTTTCGTATAATGTTCCTTCTATATTTCTAATTGTGTTTACGCACTGTTATTCTATTTCAGTTTACTTGTGATTAAGCGGTCTCATCTTGTTATTCGAGTTGGTTTCCGCACCCACAGATGTTTATTAATATTGCAGCTGTTTTCATTAGTGTCGGGTTTTGTATGGTACATATCATTCAATTTCTCCTAGTCTTTTTCCTCACTGTTTTCGTATTCCTACTATTATTAGTCTTACAGGTCTCCACTGTGTAAACTGCTGCGACGGCGAAATCATCTATTTGAAGTATTTTTAAAATTCTTGGTGACTATTATCACGTCCGGTATTCTTGCTTGGATAAGTTTGTCCGTTTGGCAGGTGGCACCTGTAGATCATGGCATTCATCTCTCTTTCTCTCTCTCTTTCTCTCTCTCTCTCTGTATATATATATATTTATATATATATATATTATTTTAACTTCCTAACAAATTTAGGGTAGTAGCTCAATAGTGTATACACACCAGAGCTCAAAATATAATATAATAATAATAATTTAGTAAATGTTCTGAATTTGTTTTAAAAAACATTTTAATCACACCAATTGTTTTCTATCCATTTCAAAGCATATATTTTCTTCCTAAAATTAAAGGTATTTTAAAACGCGTCATCAGTAATACTTTTTGCAACCAGAATCAAACCAGGAAAGACAAACGCAATCGCTGGAATATAAAAATTGTTCATTCAGCATATTTGTTTTTCTTTTCACAGATCAAGTGAATTACTTTTGAATTATATCGTTCTGTAAGTAAAAGAAAACACCTAGTATATTAAGACAATTAAAAAATCAAGGTTGGTATATTAAGACAATTAACATTCTTAATGTCCTTTAAAAGTTAGTCATTAGTCCTATCAATTAAAAAAATACATACAAAAATATATGAAAAAATAATTTAATAACACTTACTATATTCTTTCATATTAGAAATTATTTATGTATTTTTTTCTCTCTCTCTCTCTATCTCTCTCTCTAAAAATTAATCTTTGATATTTTCCGATTAGTTTTTGGGGGTTTGCATTCGGTGTATCAATTTCATGCCCACCCCTATGTGTGATAGTTTAGGTTGTGTCTATTTATACTTATATATATTTACATACATAATTATATGCATGCCTATATATATATATATATATATATATATATATATATATATATATATATATATATATATATATATATATATTCCACTTTATGTGTGTTTATCCTGGCCAGTTTCTATGTCTTCTTCGCTCTTATCGCTTTCACCACCTCCGCCTACCGCCTACCGCCTCCCCTACACTAGCTCGGTAGGTTGGAAAAGGAAAAAGAAAAAGAAAATAAATAAAAATAAAAAAACATTAAGAAAAAATAAATAAAGAAAAATATGTCACTTACTTGTCAAATCATATTTCAATGTCGCTAAAAATGTTCTCATATGGTCCAATCGGATCATCTTTTTCCTCCTATGTGTGTGCCTTCAAAATTAACTTGTTTCAAAATTTTCACTTTTTCTGAACGAAACCGGTCAAATCTCTTGTTTTTGTTTTTATCCTGCATTTTAACCTGTTTTCCGTTTGTCTTTTTTCACACACACACACACACACACACACACACACACACACACACACACACACACATATATATATTATATTGTTTATCCATATTCAAATGTATAAAAACGTTTCGGAACACTTCCGGTCATTTAATGAACGATGAAACACCGATAAAGTGTTAACCCACATTTATTATCAATTATTGTTATGAAGTAGTATTTATATATCTATCTTTTTATCTATCTGGAACAATAATAGAAACAATGAAAGATAAACTGAAACCAACAGATATACGCCCCTTCGTTGTCAGATTTGGAAATAATCTCTCTTTATTTCACAAATGTATTTTGCGACATTTCCCGCCTGTTATCACATTCTTCATCTAAACTATTATTGCTCTCGCTTTTATTTTGACGGCCATTTAAAAAAAATCTTTCTGTTGCTATAACCAATTTTTTTTGTTTCTGTTACTATTTTTTCATTATAAATCGTATGAAGATGTTTTGATGTGCAGATATCTATTTTGGCACGACCAGAATTGGAACCATCTTGTTCTGGTTCTACTTTTTAGAAGGATTTGGAGAGTGGTTGGATTTTGATTCCGGTGTCTGTGTTTTTTATTAGACCATAAACGCGTTTGAAAAACAGTTTACAAACTCGGACAGAGATTTTTGGAATTGCTCGTACACGTGCGCCCAAAATGTTATCTCGCTTATCTAATCCAATAGTGTTTACATTAATCACTACTCCCATCAAGTATAGCAAGAAGACTCGACGTTGCTCGGAATTGAATGAAGATCACTACTATCCACTTTTTTCCTAAGCTCATAACACCATATTACTTTATTTGTTTTCGTTTCGTCCTCGAATATAGTCGAAAGAAGCTGGAATGTTAGAAAAAATCTCTGAATTAACGTCTTATACATATTTCATTAAAATCGGATACGCTTATGTGAAGTTTTAAGAGAGTTCTATCTACATGGGTCACATAGAGGTGGGAGGAACCGTAGATATTCGGAACAAAGAGGTTAACGTAGAGATTTGAGGCCCACATGATTCTAATTTTATAAAAATAAAATATATTTTAAGTTTTAAGGAGCGTTATGCTCTCATAGCTCCCTGATGGGTGCACTTAGAGATTCGGGAACACTTCCATTGTTTTTCCCGGTAACATTTTCATAGGAATACACTTTAAAATTTTAGTAGATTCTCTAACCTTTTAGACCAATTTCTAAAAGACAAAATCTTAACACTTCCACGCGAAAAGAAATCGACTACCGCAGGTGACGCGGTGTCTCCAACTTCAAAGTAGAATACTTTAAACACAGTTGAACCGCTTCTTAAAATGGTCGATCCTTACCTTCCTTATTGACACCAAGAACCATCAACAGAAAAACCCATATATGGTATGTTGCGTGTCACATTACCATCACATGACAAGAAATCAGCAGGATCTATCGACTCTGTCTCTATATACATATGGCGGAAAATGAATTGACAGTTTTTCGGCCAACAATTCTAGTTTTGCTGCAAAGTTTAACCGTTCAAAACCAAAACCATATTCCACCAATTCCCCGGATACAATCGCCCCAGACAAGCTGCATATCTTTCAACAGAATACTAGATACAGATTTGAGAAATTGTGAAGAGATTTCCATTCTCCCGACCGACGCTCCTACGAAAGTAGATACTTGTCTACACCTTTTGAGTTCTGCCTGCTATCACCTTGTCAACACAACCCACATCATTTTACCTCCTCCTCGATCGAAGGAACATCAATTTCCATATCAATCGCCGACATATGTTCCATAAAGTAATTCTTGACTTGTTTCAATTCCCCAAATTCATCCATTTTAAAGACATTTTTTATTCCTCATGCTCTTGCTATTTTCATGGACTTTTCTTTCCCCCAAACCACTTTTCCCCCAAAACAAGAACATTGTCTTTTTTACCTATATATTGCATCTTTGTAACTCTCCTCACCAAAGCTACATTTCTCTTAAACCAATTGTATCCCCCCACCCCCCGACATTATCTTGTTTGTCCTCTATTGTGTTTATTATGATCACCTTACCCCCATTTACATCTTATGAACTATACTTATTTCTATACAATCCCTTGTATCACTTTTTAGCGTGTTGTGTTATTAACAAATTTTCTAGAACCCAGGAACGGATAACCATTTTTTATTTCTTTTATTATTCCCATTGGAATTCAGGTAAATATATTGTACATGCTCGGCAATAACGTGTTTCCTTGTATAACACGCAATAGCTTGTCCATAACAGCAGATACAATTAGAGGACGACTGATCGAAATGTTGACCAGAAAACTGATAACCGAGTAGCTTTGACATTAGCATGATGCTATCAGCCATACTATGGTGAGAAAGGGTTGGATTTGAATGGGATTCTTTTGTAACTGATCATCGGGTGGATTATTTTCTTTTAAGAAAGCAGTTCGTTGCAAGATCCTCATTAATAAACACAGGAAATCGTTTGTATACACATTTATAGTTAGTAGTACATTATCTATAGTGTGTCTGATATATATATATATATATATATATATATATATATATATATATATATATATATATATATATATATATGAATAAATGCGAAAATTTTTTCATTTGTCACTCCTATATTACCATCAAAACAGTTTACTGTTATAAATTATATAACATAATATTTTGAAATACAGTATACATAGTAGAGATGCACGATTAAAAGGCAGTTCTTTGTATGCTTAATTTGTATGAGCATTTTTAAACAGTTCATAATGAATTAATATTAGGTATTATTAATTCATAAACTCACCACATATTTGAATTCTAACGTCTATGTTTCGTTCGAAATAAAGTAAAAACATTATTTTCACGCAATAGACACACACACACCTTTTCTACTAACCCAACAAAACCCTGCAATAGATTAACCCCCACCGCCATTAAAAAAATGGTTAATAACATTAGTGAAAGGATCTCAGACTTTTCATCGAGCCCAGAAATCTTCGAACAGGCAGTGCTTCGTTACAACACAGCTTTACGCCACAGTGGGTTCCGGGAATAGATCTCGTACAGACCCATTAAGGACCAGACACTTGTCAGCCGTAATAGAAAAAGGTCGATGATTTGTTCTCACCCACCCTTTTTTCTCTTAATACAAGAGTAGGCCATCGTTTTCTCAAAATACTGGATAATAACTTTCCCCCTTTAAAACAAACTACATGAAAATATTTAACAGAAAAACAATCAAGATAAGCTACTCTACCACCCCATCTGTAAAACGTATTATCTCCGCTAAAACAAATACAATATAAAACACAGGCCGCTCATGTCATGACCAACACAACTGCCTCCTAGACGAAAACTGCAAGACAGAATCCCTAGTTACGAGGTGAGTGTCACAAGCCAACCCAGTAACATAACCGAAATATATACAGGCATGACATAGTGAATTTTAGCACACAGACACACTTTAAAATACAAAGACAAAGCGAACACAGCACTAGCGACCCGGATATAGCAGTTAATAGAAAAGGGGACACCCTTCACCATCAGATGGAAAGTAGTAGAGATAAGACAAGCATACTCTCCAGCCACAAATAGATACGCATAATGTGTCGCAGAAAAATATAACATACTAAGGTCAATTATTGACTCAAATATAAACTGCTTAAACGTGAGAGACGAAATTTTTAAAGGATGTGTCTATAAGAGATAACCCCTTCTAATTAACTGGACTGACCGACACACATAATCGATTTTCGATGATCCCCCTCCCATTTCCCTCACTCCTTCCACAAACTCATAATCCTCAGAAATTCCATAAATTTTAGAACCTTATAATGCTCTACATCCTCATCACTATTAAAACATTTAATTTCAACACCAGGCTATCTCCTTTTCTTTGACGATTCCCAATAATCAACCTCCCTATTAAATAAGTCATTTAAAAATTATTTATCTCCATGCTAAACACTTCAATTGCTATTTTTTTCCGTAGTTAAGATAGAAAACCGTTTATTATTCACCTTGTTCATAATTCTGAATCTGGGTTAGATTTTATTAGGTTAAGTTTGATTAAATCAAAATTAATCATTATAGGATAACTTTGAAGCAGATTTGAATTATACTATTGATTCATAATGGTTCTTCGATACCCCCTTCTCCTCCGCATACTTATAATACTTTAAAAACCTTATAAGGCTCTATCCCACCATCACCATTAAAATATGCTGATTAAACACCAGAGGGCCTCAGCCCACCCTTTTCCCTTGATTATTTATAACAATCAACCTCCCTAGTATAAAGGTCAAACTATAAGTATTTACCTAAACATCAAAAACTCAACCTCAAATTTTTTTCCGACCATTGAGATAGAAGACTTCTCATGTCTCACATTCTCTATGGTTCATAAATAACATTTATTATTAAACCAAGATTACTTTTTACAGAATTACTGTAAATCAGAATCACATCATATTTCATCCATCCTCCATCTCACTGAGGACTGGTGAACTCAATTTCTGATAATTGACACCGATTACATGGCTTGTCATACTAAGATACCTACTTCAATCCGAACTAAACACTAAAGAATTCTGCAGACTACCTTAAACAGTTTCACAATAAATTGATATCTCATAATAAATCTAGAAATTAAGCATTCTAAAGAATCAGAGAGGAAACTTATATCTTCACACACCTTCAACAGAATCCAAATAAAAAATTAGCTCAAAAACGACCAATACACGGTTATATATCGTAGACCATAGCCCATTTGTTGACATCCAGAGGCAAAGAGCCGCAAATCCTACCTTTAAAAATATTTTTAAAAAGACTTCTTTTTTATTCTTTTAATTTGGGGGCTTTATTAAAACTTCCATTTTGTCTCCCTAAGTAACAACAAAGCTGAACAGAGTCTGGAAGTCGGACATCCCCCGAACTCGAAGCCGAGGGTACTAATAGTGTATTGATTTTCTGTACTAAATAATAACTATATATATATATATATATATATATATATAGAGAGAGAGAGAGAGAGAGAGAGAGAGGGAGAGAGAGAGAGAGAGAACAACTTTGCATAAAGGAGATTTAAAAGAAATAAAAGTCTTCGCCCCCAATGTGTCTTAAAAGTCCAGACCGGAATGGGCAGATAAAACAGACTAAATGAAAGCCGGGGTAAAGAAGGGGGTTAGTAGATGAAAAGACCTATGATGGTGAAAGAGTTGAGCGCTGCTGCCGCCGCCAGCGTGACGACGACAGCTGCGACCATTTCTTCATTCAGATTTTGCCTTCTAAAGAAACGATAAACTCCGCGTACTTAATTTTATGTTCATTCGCAGAACGCCGGCAACAATTCGGTCATTTTTTGTGCTATTTTATGCGTTCACTTTTTGTAGACAAAAATTGTTTTATTTTTTGTCATCATTATCATAACTTTGTTCTGCTTTTTTATTAGTTTATATTTTGATTCTAAATTTTAGTCATGATTCATGCCTATTTAATACTTGGCCTGACCAGAGAAATTATGGAATTAACACACTTATAGAATATTCACTTAATTTCATTTATTTATCTGCCAGTAAATACATTAATATATCAAACTAGCTCTGTCTACTCAGCGTTGCCCTGAGTCGAGCATGTCAGATTAGTTTTTTGCTTTTATAAATAAAATCAATATATATATATATATATATATATATATATATATATATATATATATATATATATATGAGAGAGAGAGCGAGAGAGATAACATTTTGATTATTTTCTTAATAATTATTATTATATTATATTATATGAGCTCTATTCGTATTGAACGCTATTGAAATACTACATACATTTAAACGAACTTAAGGACATTTATGTATGTATACTATCAAGTATAGTTGGTCTCGGTGGCATATTTATTTAGCTTTGGAAGATGGTATCATGCTAAACGAACATATTCTACACTGATCCCCAAAGGAGGAGGTTATGACTGGAAGCATAGTATCATTATGAACGCCAGAAAAAGAGGACTGAATGTCTTGGAGAAAGATATCATGACAACATAACATATAGTGCACGTCCCCCTCTCAACAGAGAAGATACTCATGAGAGGATTGTATCATGAGGAACGAACATATACTATACTGCCCCAAAATCAAAGGAGATAATACCTGGGAGGATCGCGCTAATAAAAATGGAACGTAATGCCTGCAAGTATTGTATCATGGAAACAGAACAGATATTATATTACCTCCTCCCCAAAGAAAATGTAGTTCTATAGAGAATTACTCCACCCCCTTAAAAAAGAGAACGGTCTCATGACAACCGAACCGATGTTACACTACCCCCCCCCCCCATTGAAGATAATACAATAATAGATTGAATCATTTTATTTCATTCACTTGAAAATGCCTAGTCATTAAAAACATGTTTATGGTTACTTGACCTTTTGGCTGAGATCAAAGTGTAGTATCTGTTCTCAATATCTGTTCTCAGCATCACAGCAACCTCAGACGTTTTACAATCAACGAAAATATTGCGTATATATGAACAAATATGAGAATGCAAAATTACAATGGTGTATTACAGAATATTAATTTATTAGAAGCTGTTTATATAATAAATATGCAAAATAGGAAGACCTAAATGTGGTTGGCGGTATATGCAGTTTCCTTTATATACGGTATTTCAAGAGTTTGCATTTTATCATAGCATTAAATAAGCACAACCTGTTTTGATGTTAATATAGTAAGGATAGATGAAAACATATTTTGCATTCATATATATACGAGCAAATATATGCTCCCTCTGGTCGCATATTTTTGCTAGGTCGGGAGCATGATATCATAATGAACAAACTGCATACATTGACCCCCCCTTACAAGAAGAGGTAATGACTAAAAGGATTATATCATGACGAACGAACACTACCGCCTCCCCAAAAAAGTAAAACTAATTCCTGGGGGGATGATATCATCAAACAGAATAGATAGTAAACTACCCCGACTCCCTAGAAAAGGGAGAAAGTGATCATGGGACGATGATATCGTGAGGAACGAACATATATTATACTATTCCATTCGCCCCAAAAGAGAAGGTAATGCCCGGGAATAATATATTATGAGGAATGAAAATATACTACACAAACCCCAAAAGGAGAAGGTAAAGCGTCGGAGTATTCTCTCACCCCCACACACACACAAATAGGATGTAGTTATGCTTCCTTGGAAATACCCCCTCCAATATAGAGGAGGTAAAACCTGGGAGTCTCACCCCATAAAAGTAGAAGGTAATGCCTGCGAGTATGATATGGAAAGTTTTATTGTACACGTAAAATGCCGAAATGTAAAATGGGCTGAAAATATATAGTCGCCATCTTTACAAACAAAATGAAGTATGCAAGTTAATGAAGAACGATAACTTCCTTTCATATTTTTTGATTAAATAAAAATGTTTATAACCGTGAGTAATCGTTTTTCCTTAGCTAGCCTCTTGACTTGTGTAGATGGCGGCTATATAATTCTAATCTAATTTTTATTTTTGCGTTTCACGGGTACGATGAAAATTCATATAACTTAGGATTTTTTAATGTTTTTTGTGTTTATTTTAATTTTTTACTAAAACATAGTTTAAGTTAACAAACATATAAGGTCATTATGAGTAATGCCGACATTTATTTCACTTTAAATAATTTACGTTACTGAAATTGGTATTAACACCAAATAAAAGGAGGAGGGGACGAGAAATTTATTAAGTGAAAGAAAACTTTAAATTAAAAAGAAACTTACAATTTAAACAGACAGTCCAATTTTATTGGTTTGTATTTTAAGTAAAAAACGTGTTTATCTCAGACTTTATATGTATATATTTTTCTCTTTTATTTCGTAAATAAATCATAAAACAATAAAAAAAAGAAAATCTATCGCCGCTAGAAAAGGGGAGGGTAAGAGAGAAGAGAGACATGCAGTGATGACGACGGCACATTTTATTTTTTATTATTTTTAAAGAAGTCCTCTCTCCTCTGAGAGAGAGAAAGAGAGAGAGAGAGAGAGAGAGAGCAAGTGAGCGCCAGCGCGAGAGCGATAGAGAGGAAGAGAGAGAGCTACCAATCACTTCCCCTTTTCTGTGAACTCAGTATATTTTTCTAGCTAGCTTCATCTAAATTATCTCCCTTGATATTTTAAGAATGTTTTTACGTAATTCATTCATTTTCTTTATTAAATTACTTACATTAATAACTATTAATTTACACAAAACTATTGTAGATACACAGGGAAAATAAAATTATATAATCATAAATGAATAACAGCAAATATTAATTTATTATAGACGGTTAAAAAAGAAGTTATTCAAGACAGATATTTGAACGTCTACCTGTGTTTGTTTACTACGATATATACCGTATTTAAAAGCATGGTATTATATTATTGATTAAGATAACATCGGCCTGTTTTGATTGTAATATAGGAGTGATGAATAATAAAAACATTCGCGTTAATTAATTTATATATATATATATATATATATATATATATATATATATATATATATATATTTGGTTAAACGGAAGTGAAAGTATTTTTTCGATCCAACTGCGCTTCTGTATCAAGGGAAACTCGGTATAATTGCAAACGTTTTTGACTCGTATGCGTCGCCGCCAGGCACCTGATTATATCACAAATTAAAACTTAAGGCGAAGGCTACGATTGTAAACAGCGAGGATGGCAGTGTTTTTAGTTAATATATTCAGGAAGTCTTTTTTTTTTAAAATTGTGTTTGCTATTAGATGTTGGTAGATGGAGCTGTGAGGGGAAGTGAGGTGGCATGTAAGGCGACAAGAGATAGTTTTCCTCGTCATGGCAATATATGTATTGTTTGGAGTGACACTGGTCATTTAAATACATATACAACATTACTAGGTTTTAGTAAATTGTTTTTGGACGCCGGATTATTTTGTATTAGTAAGTTAGCTGTTTTAGATTTTTTATAATATATGGTAAATCGGAGTTTTGAGTTTTTGTCACTAGTTTAAGTCTATATATGATATTTAAAAAATGTTTTCGTTTATTTTATAATTAGGGTGCATCTGATTACAATAAAATAAATTAATATTATTAATTTTTTTCTTGTTAGTATTTTTTTAATTTATGGCAGCTTGTGAGTGTTTGAGCTGCTGATCAACGATACAATTTGAAAAGTTATTATTATTTTTTTTAATGACGGCAAGTGCCATATAGAATATGCTGCCAGTAGATAAATGTCGTTTGGATCGGTATATAAGATTTTTTACAACAGCCATTTTGTAGCTGTAAGGACATTCGCTTTTAAAATTAAATAAGCATAACTCCTCGCTTGTAGACTTTTTGTACGTGTAAGTAATGAACTTATATTTATCGGCTTCTTTTTCTACGTCAAGGAATGAAATTTTATCATTGGTATTTATTTTATACAGACTTACTTTTGAATATATTTTTGATTAATGTTAATTCATTTTCATCAGTAGCAGGATGACGTCGATGTATCTAACGTATATAGAGGGTTTAGACATGCAATTAAAGGTTTTAGTTTCCAGATTGGTGATGTAGAATTCAGTGAACAATGGGCCCAGAGCCGATCCCATCAAGACACTGTCCACCTGGGCGTACATTATTCTATTAGGCAGTACAAAGAGACCTCAGTGGTACATGCAAATTAATAATTTACGTTAGATATTGGGGTTAATTTTGAATGCGAAGAGGGTAAGATAAAAATATATATTAATTGTTAATTACTTTTTAAGGGCTTTGACAGTTTGTGTATGAGTGTAGGCATTTGAGATATAATAGACAAAATGGAATAGTTAAGTTTATATGTTTTTATATTTCCATGTAAATAACCTGGTTTATGTTCGTCGAGAATTTTGCTGGGTTTAATGGAATGTGTGTTTTATTCGCGGTGATTGATTTGTCAATGTGCGTTTGATGTTGCTCAGTGCATTTCATTGTACTTTTTGAATTTGGAGGTGTCCGATAGAACATCAGATCTCTACAAAATTTGGCTAAAAACGAATAAAGAGTCACTTTCGTTTCTGTTTAATCAAACATGTATACATGTAAAAATGCTGCCTATATATATATATATATATATATATATATATATATATATATATATATATATATATATATATATATATAGTGTGTATGTGTTATAATGAAATAACTTCCAGGAGGAAATCCGGGTATGAGAGCTCAATGTAATAAACAGAACAGGAATAAAATAAAATATAGTAACACGAAATTACATAATCATCGATGCAATAATTTATTTCAAACTTG
>OY744522.1:105943293-106285793 GCA_963556195.1 Sepiola atlantica | reverse complement strand
AAAATTCCATCAAATCGAAAGTAGATCAATTTAACAAAAGGCTTTCTTGTCCGGGTTAGACGTTTTGATTTGCACTTGTATACACGGCTCGATATTTTCTCAAACAGATAGTGACTTACGTGTTTCAGTAAGTCAATACTACGGTTTTGTGCTCTTCGCAAGCTTGAAATTGCACATAAAAATCTGTTTTCTTATATAAGCACATCTGTTTTTCATCGCATATTCACTGGCTTTTACCGTTACCTGACTTTTGCTTCAACTGTCATTGATGATAATCTATTAATAATGGAGTTTATGTATCTGTCTGTCTGTCTGTCTGAAGCCGAAACTCTAGTATGACTATTTTACTGAAACTAATCTTTTTGAAATTTTTATATACTGTCATTAAAAGTCGTTCAGACACCGGATGGGTTTTGCCATTTATCTAAGTCATTCCTTTAAACCTTCAATTAAATTAATATTTACAAATATACACTTATAACTGCTGTTATCAAATTTACATATGTATTTACAATATTTTCCGATAAGGTTATATTAATAAAAATTATTAATAAAAATTATTCATACAATTAATTAAAGCCATTTTCTTCATAACCGGCGTGTTTTCTAAACCATTTAAATGGCGAGTACCGTTAAAATTGCAAAGTCATTGGCTGTTTAATTAGTTGTGTCCTCCCTCCCTCCGGTAAAATGGCGATCTGATTAAACAGCTGGCGTTAATGTGGCACGTTAAATATGTAAACAACAACGCTGGTATTTACCGTGCTCAGTTTTCCATTTTTAAAAGCGTCCTAACTTTGTTTATTTTCTTAATCTTATTAGCCATTATGTTTTAAAACACAAATTTATTAAATCAAATTGTTTATTTAAAATAATAATTGACTTAAAAATGACTATATAAAAACACGCGCGCACACACACACACACACACACACACACACACACACACACACACATACGAATTCAGTTCAGGTAAACTTTTTCTTTCCGAGAATTAAAAAACTATTCGTGTTTACTGTATTTCATTTCTTAATACTTTCATATCCAATATTATCATTTTTTCACGACCTCAACTGAATTTATGATTCCATGTTTAAAAAAAAAAAGATGTGATTTTTTTTTCTTTAATGTCAACAAAATAAACTAACACATTGTACTGGAAAACTATACAACTTATTGTAGAATCAAATTGTTTAATTTAAAAAACACACTGTGTTCACTGTATTTGATTTTTTGGTGCTTTTTCATTTTAGGACCCACGCTAACTATTTATATGTATGGGGAGGGAGAATAAAAAAATTGGGGGAAGGCGGTCAAAAAAATTTCTTTTTTTCTTTTCTTAACTAAAAGATATTTTTATGAATAGTAATATAAAAAAATTGAGGGGGTTACAAAAATTCTTTTTTCCTTCTTTTTAAACTAAAGGTCTTTCTATTTATAGGCGAGGGTACAACAAAAATCGGGGTAGGGTCGAATTTTTTTTTCTTTATTTCCAACTAAAAATATTCTTGGTCATAAACACAGAAAATCAATGTCTAACCACCACAGAAATATGACTGGGGCTCCATCGGTTTACGCGTGAGCGTTCATTTCTGACGCGGCAGCCTAGCAAAAATATGCGACCGGAGGGAGCATATATTTGCTAGTTATTATAATGTCATTATCTATAACTTTATTATTTTATTTCAGTTATTATTATTACCATTATAATAATAATAATAATAATAATAATAATAATAATAATAATAATAATAATAATAATAATTATTATTATTATTATTATTATTATTATTATTATTATTATTATTATTATTATTATTATTATTATTATTATTATTACTGTTTTCATCTTTATTGCTATTATTGTAATCATTATAACTACTACTACTATTTGTACTGTTCTATTATTATTTATTAATTTTTCCCTAGCATTATTACTATTGTTAAGATTACTGGGATTACCACTCTGATTACTGCTGTCGGTAAAACCACTATTATTACTATTTTTATATGATCAGCATTATCGCAACCATTAACCCATATAATAATATCGGCAAACATTTTCTTATTATTTAATATTATTATGATAATCCCTACCTCCTAGTATTTCTAATATTTCTAAATTATTCTATTTCTTTCCTAAACTATTATTTTTATAAATTCTTAAATATTATTGACCACCATTATCGTTGTCGTTGTTGTCGTCGCTGTTATTATTATTATTACTATTTTTATTACAATTATTATTATTATTATTATTATTATTATTATTATTATTATTATTATTATTATTATTATTATTATTATTATTATTATTATTATTATTATTATTATTATTATTATTATTATTATTATCATTATTATTATTATTATTATTATTTTGATTATTATTATTATTATTATTATTATTATTATTATTATTATTATTATTATTATTAATAACGACGGAATTTTCTAGTTATTCTTTAGTTATATTTTTTAGTACTTTTAAATTAAATTAAACTATTATTATTATTTTTATTATCATTCATTATTATTTTCATTATTTCACCTCAATTATTAGGGGTGTCTATTATTATTATTATTATTATTATTATTATTATTATTATTATTATTATTATTATTATTACTACTACTACTACTACTAATCCTGTTATACTTAACGAATATATTTATTCGATTTATTAATTTATTCATGGTAAGCTAATAAACTCTAGACAAATTATAAAGACAATATAAATCCAGAATTGGCGACACATTTGATCACCGCCCCACCACCACACTAATTACACGCGTCTGATCGGTTTGCCCGCACGCACGCATACACACATATACACAATATTATAGTTCACTTGAAAAATACATTTATAAACTCGGCTTTAAAATAACTGTCTGTTTTTTTACACTTGATTCGTGCATGTCTACCTCCCCCCGTCCTATTTTATATTTTATCTTTCCTATCTCTTCTCTCTCGATCTCAATCAACAGACGTTCTCTTTCTTCTCCTTCTTTTCCTTTATGTGTCTACCTTCCCATCACCTCTCCCTTCATTATATGCCCCTCTTTCCACCTTATATTTTTATTTATTTATTTATTTGCCCTGTTTGTTTCAGATTTTAGATTTTAGATTTTTTTGTTTTTTGTTTTTAGATTTTTTAGATTTTTAATTTTTAATTTTTTAACGGCCTCAATTTTTTTAAATGTTAAATTTCTTTTCTTCTTCTTCTTCTTCTTCTTCTTCTTCTTCTTCTTCTTCTTTTTCTCTCTCCCTCCATTTCATTCTCTCCAACTAAGATCGGATTCTAACTCTGCCTGATGAGATCTCAGTTTATAGTAACTGTTGATCGATAACATCGACATGCAAGTGTCGCAGATTTTGTACATGTCTGTGTAAATAAAATTATCATATATATATATATATATATATATATATATATATATATATATATATATTGTGTGTGTATGTAGGCAGCATTCTTTTTTAAAGCAAACATTCTTACCCATAACATAATTCCTCTCCTTGATTATGTCTTTTTTATTTTTTCAATTTTTCTACTCTTTTTTGTGTAAAAGCAAAATATACGTTCCATACGTATTCGACTTGTCGTCGAATCATCTTCAGGTGACCCAAACAAATGAACAGCCGAGAACCAGTAACAACATTTTAAAATGCTTAACGTAATTCGATTCATCACGTGAGGCTAATTATGGCGGTTCAGATGTGAGTTGTTAACGTTTCTCCTGAGACTGCACCGGTTTATTCTTTTGACGTCTAACTGACTTCACATGCGCGTTCTCGGCTGTTTTTTGAAATTCTCTCATTTTCTCAAGCTTTTTGTTCATTTGGCTTTTGTCACATGACAATGATTCGACGAAGAATCGAAAGTGCTAATTATACGTATAGAAAATACATTATTTCATTTTTATTTTGACTTCGCTAGCAATAAATGCATCGTTCCTTTCATTAAGTAGAACGCTCTCTTGACGTCAAGCCACCGAAATAAGCGTTAAAATTATCACTGTTTATCTAGCTATTCAGCAGTGGCTATGTTGTTTTAGATGTCGGGATTTGAGTTGTAACATACTCGGAGCCCGGTGTTTCGAATCACGCAACCAGTAGTGAATAGTTATATCTCTATGCTGATGAGTTCCGATTAAAAGACGAAACGTATACATACATAGATAATAAAAAACAAACAAACATATATATATATATATATATATATATATATATATATATATATATATATATGTTTATGTTAATTTTAGTAATAATCATGTTGGTGTCAAAATCAAAAAAAGATAATGTATGTCCCACTAACATTTTCGATTCTTGGATTGACGATCGGAAATCCCTGAAGCATAAAACAACCAAATATGTCATGGAAGATTTAAAAAGCTCTCTATACTCTTAATATGAGCATTGTGTAGCGGGAAAGTGCTTCAAAAAGTCGGGGTAGATGGGACTGATGTGTTATAGTTAAAGTACAAAGTAGAGTGGCAAAACAACAATTAACTAAATACCGGAAAATTATCATCATGAGCACGCCCGCGGTCTTTGTCAACTTAGGCAGGTAGTGCTCGTCAGAAAGTCTAGAGATCTCAAGACGATATACGTTGTCAGAAGAATTATAACAATTTACCCCTTCGACGGCTTGCGGGATACTTATGTGAGTTTTGTGATAAATATTTTGACAAAAAGACATATGAAAAATTGCAGACACAAAGTTACGTTCAATTCCACGTTGATTATTTTTTCCTGCTGCATTGAGATATTTTAAGAGACGGTACCGAAGCAATGCGGGGTCTAAAGAGTCATTTACGTACTCTTTGCAGTAAGTAAAAAAAAACAAACAAACAAACAAGTATTGTACAAATAAAATTATTTAAACTTTCGATGATTGTTATTTAATTAATTGTTTTGTCTGCTAATTTCTCACTTTAAAATGCATCTCCCCCGTTTGATCTTAGCCGTGACAAATGTATCAGGAAGGGGAGATAAGTGAGTTAAAACTAATTCAATGAAGGATCGACATTGAGTGACGAAATTCTAGACAGAGCTGAAAAATTAAATTAAATTAAGCGTTTCAAGGAATTGGCAGACGACATAGAGATTAACAAGAGCGACTACACGTTTAAAGAGTTATCTGATATTTAAAACGGGGAAGGGGGAAGATATTGTGAAGTGCCTAAGGATCGGGACGTTGATAAAAATGAACATCAAAGTGATGAACGCGGCGAGAATCTAACGGTGTGAAACACAGACGTCTACAAGATCTATTTTAAAGTTAAACCTGAAGGGTTAGAGATATAGATAGAGATAAGTAATTTTTTATATTTGGATAGACAAAGACACAAACTGAGACTGAAATGGATAGAGTATATATATATATATATATATATCTTTATCTTTGTTGTCGTTTCCCCACTGTGAGCGTATCAACCCCGAGATTTGAACTTGACAATCTGCTCTCTATGCTGCTAAGCTTTTTGTTGTTAGTATATATATATATATATATATATATATATATATATATATATATATATATATATATATATAAATTAAACAAGTTCACATGTATCGTTAAAATGTACTTAAAACCAATATTTTTCAAAAGTGGTCAATACTAGGCAGAGCTTTATAAAAAATATTATATTGACATTTAAATTGGCCTACGCAAAGGCAATTACGGTTTTGCACCTTTGTGCTTCGGCAGGGCCAAGAGCATCTTTCAATCGTAAAGACGTGTACAGTGAAGAGTGGAATTTGGCAGCTAGTCGGTGGGTTGGAGGTATTTTCGTTGAGAGAGTACATATGCTATAAGTTCATCGGGGCACATTCCGTGGAAGTACTTGTAAAATGAGTACCAGGATTAAACACTGGCAGTGCGACAGGGCTGGAGCTTGACATAAAGTGCCGGACATAAAAGGTTAGATATTTTTTGTACCTTGTCCATGAGGAAGAAGCTTGTGGTTTGGGAGGCGTAAACGCAGACGAGAATGATATGGTTAAACACCCTAATACAAATTCAATACTACCATCGTATTTCACGTAAAATTTCACTCGAGAAAAGTTTTTTTTTTATAATCTGTGTATACGTCTTTGTTTTCAATTGCATCCTCGCTAAGCGATAATTGGAATCTATAATTGGACCCTACTGACGTCAGATGTAATCGGAGGAAAATCTAAATGATATCATGAAATTTCTCGAAAATTTCAACTTTTATTGAAGTTCTGAAATATGAATTAGTTAATACATTAAAGTCATAGTGGCCTTTGAGAATAACGTCACTCATGTTTTGACATTTTTGGATGATGATTGATAATTGTTATTATTTAGATTATTCGGACGACTGTTCTCATCTCGTGGCGTAACGTAAGTAATAATCAGTTATCAGTGACAGTCTTCTAGCTGTAGAAGGTTCAATCCTCAGTGTGGGCGATATTAAGAATACAATAAAGAATTACTTAAGACTTCTACCAGATCATGGCTGACGAAGCAAGAGCAAGCTATCCTGGTGGATTAAATAAATGTTCCATACATATTCTCACATTCGACATGAAGATCCCCAATTTCTACACGACGCACTTGTAGAATGTCGGAGGTTCCATAGGCCGAAACGTCGTGAGAATAACATTCACGATGATACGAATAATCTAAATAATACCAATTATTGAACTAATTTGGATTTTCTAACTGTGACTAGATCGATGTCTATAACTTTACTATTTAGAGTGTTTAAAAGGGTAATTGTTGATTCGGCATGTTTTTATACGTTTTACAGCATATCAACCCTTTAGCACCAGTTGTGTCGAGTTCAAATCTTATCGCATTCTGATCAATATCATTTGGGAATTTATGACTCCACACTTTCCCTTAACTATGAACAAAAGAGCAACTTGTATTCATTAAATCGTGTATAATATACATATACATATAATGCACTTGGAGAATACACGCCTCAGGACTGGTAACATTAATTCCTTGAACCAAACAGTTTTGCATTATTTTATGTCTTCTTACGAAGATTAAATAAGATATAATGTTATTAAACTATGTGTATAGGATCCTTATTCCAATTCTAATCAAAATCTATGACATGATTTTGATCCTAGAAAATGTTTAAAATTTAAGGCTAAAGCGTAAGAGGTTTTAAGCAGAAATTAGAATTCAAGTAATCTTGTTTAATTGGTAGCGAATGACTATGGACCAATGAAAATCTGATATATTTGAATTTTCTCCATGGAAAGTTGTACCCATTATGTGTACCCTAAAATTCGAGGAAACTAAACTTTGATGTATAATTCTTATTGTTAAAATTTCACAAAAACAGGAGGTATCTGAATTGTTACGAAGAGCTTCGAACCTATTTTTCCCCTTTGAATAAAACTAAATTAAAGTAAATGGAGTCCATATTACTGTCCCTTACGCTTAGTTAAAAATCATAATGATTGGTTAATTAGTTTGGGAGTTAATCCTGTACATACAAATATATAAATATATACAAATACCTAACTTTATATAGAGATATACATATACAATACATATTAAATATGATCCGTTGTAAACAAATATCGATTCGCTAATTTATTATAAATCTTATACAATAAGAATTGTGTTTCGATATTAAATCAGCCTTAACGGGTTGATAAACCGGGACACAGACAAATAAAATAAAATATTGTTGTTAAGGTCGCTAGAGAAATGGTTTGATTATTTTATCGCCCCTGAAAGTATCTCATTCCTGACGCAATCTTCTACCTATAACGGAAATTTAGTGGGGGATGTCTCTCCCCTGTAGCTACTTTCTCACAAAAGAGAGCTTGCTCGTCTTTCTCTACTCTATCGTTATTTTTATCGTAGCTGGTCGATTGAACTCTAATCTATGGTCTCACAACAAAAACTCGGTTATCTGTACATAATTTTCTTCCCCTGTGTAGCTAAAACAAAACCCGATCTTCCCTGAGCAAAGTTTCTTTCCAAGAATTATCCGTCTGTGAAACACAATACCACGGGGCTGTTTCTCAGCTGACTACAACAGGGTGGTTTTCAAGTCCAATCTGAATTAAATCTTGTTTAGCCGTTCTCATGGTTAATCCAATTCTGGTCAGTTTCAACCATCGTTACCAATCGTCACTGTGATGTCTCTCTGTCCACCTGACAAGCGCATTAAGCCTTATCCTCGAGTTGCCTTTAGGCCTAATAAGTGGTGCCACATTAGTACATAACAAATTAAAGAACAAACAACGTAGTAATATTGTTGAGAAATATGATTCCACAAGTACTTACTGCCCATACCTGCAAGCCATGAGTAAAACAGCAACTTGTATTCATTGTATCGTTTAAACTGATCTATATGGGTTGTGTTTTGACATTAAATAGCCTCTCCACCCGAAAAAAAATAATTATCCGCTTCTCACTGCAGCAAGGTCAGACATGAAGTCAGTTTAACGTGGCGAGGATGAGGGGATAAATCCTTCTGTCGGTATTCTCCGTTAAGGGTATCTGCGACGGCAAACAATAAACCAAAAACCTTTCCCGAAAGAGGAAGGGTGCACTTTTTAGGAGCAAGCGAGACCATACCTCATCCTGACATAATGGTTTGAGACAGCCGCCTATGTTAGCAAACTCCCACCCCTTAACTATGAAGTTTCCTAGATGCCGGAATATTTTCTACGCCGACAATATTTTCCTCGGATCTCTTGCATTTTGGAATTCCCTTCCTGCTCACTGTTTCCCTGACCGTATCAACATAAAGACATTTAAATGTAATGTTTACAAATATCTTGCTGCCCAACTTTCGACCTAGGTAGCTATCTGCCTATAAATCTGGCCCTTATCACAGTAGCCCTTACGGTTTCAGTATGCCTTATTCGAGGGAACAAAAGTAGAAGTTAAAACAAAAAGTCGATTAAGGAAAACAATAACCCCAAACGTGTTGAAATGCCCTAAAAAACAGGCGAGATCAAATAAACGAACAGAGCAGATAGCTACTCTTCTGCGCATGTGAATAATTCCTAAGCGCGTTCTTCTAACTTTGGGAAAGGCTACAGTTATCCACATGTTCGAGTCCGACCACGTGGATTTCTAAGGTTTTGATTATTAGCGATGGAATTCTACAATCAAACTAATCATTTGTAAGCCTCCGAACCCCCCTTTTTACCGCAATCGCCCAAATAGACTTACAAAAAAATAAAGATATCATTCATATTCTGTTATTTATTCATTATGCACAGGTTTGGGTAGAAAGGGGAAGTTTCGTTCACAAAAGGAAACCCGCTAATAGGAAAATGCCCACGAGACGAAGGAAAAAAAGCGGGAAAGGAGAAACAAAAGTGAAAATGGCGATTTAGCCCTTTTGGCCAATGAAGTCAACCATTTTTGGGGGAAAGTGTTTGAATTGAGAATCGTACGGTTGTTGGAGAGGGGTAGAGGTACAGCGATGAAAATTGATATTGTAGGGGTGGGGTGAATAATAGATTGAGGGGGTGCTGGAATTCGATATTGGTTCTTAGGATGACTGTGAGGGTGTTAGGGTGGGGTAGGGGATAATCAAAGCGGTTACTTGAAAGGGACATAATTTTCTTTATCAAGACGCATGTAATATTTATGTAAAAATAAACATCAAGAAAAAATGAAAGCTTGAAACATTAATACTTTGGAACATATTTAATAGATGTGTTTACCATTTGTGTATAACCTCATCCCATATATATATATATTTATATATATATATATATATATATATATATATATATAGTAAGCAATGAAAATATATATGGCAATCAAGCTACACAGGGGCTCCCGTGTTTTATCCCCTGGGGGAATCGTCAGGCTAAATGCATTTAGCCTGAAGATTCCCCCCGGGGATGAAACACGGGAGCCTCTGTGTAGCTTGATTGCCATATATATTTTCATTGCTTACTACCTAGCTCTACTTACGTATCGAGCACTGTTGAAGTAAATACTGAAAACTGATACATAAAAAATTATATCTCCTTATAATATTTTATGTGGATACATGAAGTACTAATATATATATATATATATATATATATATATATATATATATATATATATATATATATATATATATATATATATATGAATGAATATACACTTATGGAAAACATGAACGTTACTGTATGAATTCCAGAGAAGGAATTCGTCAGGCTAACTGCGAAATTTGACATACTACTTTTATAGGGAGGTGACGGTTGCTAAGTGGTTAACAACACGGGCTGACAACCTGGGCGTGCCAAGTTCGAATCCAGTTTGTTCCGCAGAAATATTTTCTCTCAGGATGTTGGCTACTTTCATGTGGTCCCTCCTGTAAACAATTCTAACTATCAAGATGTCGGGAAACCAATGCCAACAATAGAATCATCTGATTCATGCGAAATGAATGAAAAGCCACTTTTATAAGTGAATTTTATAAAGTGAACTTTAATATATACATATATCTCTAGTTTTATAAAGTTATGTGTGTGTATAAATTATATATTTGTAGGTAAATGATTCACTCCTAAACTAATTAACCGATTTTTATGAATTTGGAGCACTGTAGCTATGCGTAAAGGTGGATAGCGTGGGCTATATTTAGTTTAATTAAGTTTTATGCAAAGTGAGGCAAAGGGGTAATAAAGTCATGCATAAAAATGTCGATACCTCCGTTTTTTTGTGTGAAAATTTAAGATTAGGTATCAGATATCAATATATAAATATTACCAAAAATGTAAGTTTCTTTGAAGTATTTTAAAGGGTTTTAGGGGGCAAATTCAAATATATCAGATTTGCATTGATTGTGATTCATAGTTATTAGACATCAATGAAGCAAGAGTCTCTGAATTTCAATTTCTTTTTAAGACCCCTTAAGCTTAAGCCTAAAATTTTAGACGCTATAAAAATGCATATCCGATTTAGACGCACTGTAACACGCACGGTGCCAACCGAAATGAACATGTGTACACACTCTCTCTCTTTCTCTCTCTTTCTCTCTCTCTCTTTATATATATATATATATATATATATATATATATATATATATATATATATATATATGTTGAATACACATGTTCATTTCAGCATTATGAAGTGGGGATCAAGGATAAGTGGAGAAATCCAGAGAAAGTATTTGCGCCATTCCATTTATCCTGGTGTATATCGTGTGTTTGTTTGTTCACGAAATCCTAGTATTTTAGATATAGACTCCCCCCCATAAAATGCATATTCTGAAACTACATTTGCCATAGTTTTTTTTTTACTAAAGAGTTACCACTTATCAAGGCTCAAAAGCCACTCGAGGATAATGGTTAATGAGTGCCAAGTGGATGGTGAGACAACACCGTGATGATTGGTAATGAGGGTGGAAATCGGGCAGAATTTGATTATTTAAGAAGCGGCTCAATAAGAACTGGTTTACATTGGACTTGACAGCGACCATGTTATAATAAGTCAGGAAGCAGCTCCGCGGTATTATGTTTCACAGACGCGTAGTTATAGTAAATAAATTGTTCTCACGGAAGTTTCGTTTAGTTTTAAGCAACGAGAGAGAGAGTAAGAAAGGGAATTATTGTCAGTGGTTGCAGTAAGACAAGTTTTTCTTGTGAATTTTTTACAGAGGGGCACTATGGATTGAAGCTCAGTCGAGCACCTGTCATGAAAATAACGATAGAATAGAGAAAGACTATTTGGATGAGCATATTTCATTTTGATCAAAGTGGGTACAATAATACCGTGGGATTTGCCTCGAGAGCGCTAAAGACTATAAATGTACCGACATTTGTATCAATAAATGCCCATTTACTTACACTCGCATTTCCCCCAATCAATGCAGAGTAAACTCTCTGATACCTACTCCCAAAATTGAACAGTGTAATATCTAAAAAAAATAATAATAAAAGGTAATATAGTGTTTTGCACTAGACGCAAAAGAACATAACGTTCCTCGTTCAATGCCGGGTAACGCCGTGTAGCCCTGCTCTCTTATAATGATTCTAAACCAAACTCCTAAAGAAGTCGAAATAGTTGTAGACACATCCTAAGCAAAGACGCATGTATAAAGAATAGATAGAGCAAACCTATGCTCACGCAGCTGGTGTACCCAAATACACGGTCAAGCACAAAATGAAACCTTAGTTTTAATTTATTTAGATTCGTCTGCTCCGATAAGGTAGATATCAAAAAGATATGTGGATGGGTGTGTACAAAGACGAACGATCCCCTGGAGATCTTTCGGAAAGGGAGGTAGGATGTTGGAAAGATGTTGCGGATAAGGGTCATTTGTTATGTCGGTCGGATGAAACGAATAAAAGAGAGTATTTAGGCTTACTTTTTTTCAGAAGTAATTTCACACCTCACTCCCACTCGCCACCCTTTATATATATATATATATATATATATATATATATATATATATATATATATAAACTAGCAAATACATGCTCCTTCCGGTCGCATTTTCCTAGGCTGGGATGATATCATGATAAACGAACTACATACACTGGCCCCCAAAGGAGGAGGTAATAACGAGCATATACTACACTAATCATCAAAGGTGGAGGTAATGTCTTGTAGGATGGTATCATGACAACAGAACAGGTACTACAATATCCTTCCAAAATAGAGGAGGTAATATCTGGGAAAATATCACCATAAAAGCAGAATGTAATGCCTGTGAGTATAGTATCATAGCAACAAAAAATATACTACACTACCCCCCCCCCCCCCCCAATAAATGAAGGTAGTCCCTGTGAAGATGATATCATGACAAAAGAACAGATACTACATTAAGCTTCACTCACAGTAAGATGTAAGACCTGGGAGGATTACCTGCATCCATTAAAAAAGGAGGAGGTAATTCCTGGGAGGACGGTCCTATGACAACAGAACCGATACGACACTCACGTATTCCCATTAAAAGATAATATAATAATAGATTAAATCATTTTTAAGGAAATCATTCATTTATAAATGCCTAGTCATAAAAACAATTTTTTAAAATAATTTCTTGGTCCTTTTCCCAAAGATCCAACTTCCCATTTTAATCTAATGAATTTCTGTAAATAAATGTATTTATGAAAAAATGTTTTCAAGTGTTGAGATATTTTAAGTAGGAGTAAATGTGGTATTGTGGTGACTAAGATGATTCTACTTAAGAGTAAGATAGACATTTTTATAACTTTTGACCAAGAATGACCAACGACCATCATTTTCCCCATACTTTTGATGGCCTTTTGCCTAATTTGTTCGTTATTTAAATTTTTATACTTTGTGCAAATAAATAATTTAAAAGGTTGTATGTTTTTTCAGCATCTCAGTTATTCTTTTACTATCGATGAAACTATTGCTTCAAACAATAAAAAAAACAATAACAATAATACGGCGTCGTTAACAGAAGACAGAAAGAGAGAAAAGGAGACAGAAAGATAGAGACGGGATAAGTTTATTTTCTTAAGTAAAACTTATCTCGCGTTTTTTTAGCTTTACTCGAACATTTCTTCATTGCATAAGATATAACTCGCGTTTTATTTTTTGGTTTTGTTGTAAGTTTCACCTCGATTAGTTGTTTCTGTTTACAGTGAGATTTACCTCGCGCGTGACAACAGTAAGAAATCCATTCTCATTGATAAAATTACATTACTATTCCCTCGGGCAATACCTGTTAGTTAAAAAATAGTAAACTTTTCAAACACCAATCGTTAACATTTTGGTAATTTCGAAACATATTTTAATGTGACTAAAAGAAAAGAATGAAAGAAGAAAAAAAAATTGCCATTTCACTGGCAATTTAGAAAAATCGAGTCGGTCGCTTTAAAGAAAGAGGGACAGACTCGATTTTTCTGAAACATTTGAACGACGTTAGAAACCGTTTAGACACAAATACTAAATATTTCAAGAAAAGAAAACAAAATTGCAAACAGAGCATTTGTTATATGAAAATATAGAATTCATTGAATAAAAAAACCCAACAAATAATAGAATCGGAAGCATCTGCATTTTCACAAACGTCTTCTACTCTTTATTTGCCCACGGTGTGCAAAATTAAAACTAAATGTATCTTATATTAACCATTCTTGTTACTTGCAGCCGTATTAAAGTTCGAGGTGAATCCTAAACAGTAAAATATAAAAACATATACACATACCTAATACCATAAGATGAAGACCTGGCGTTGCTCGGGATTGAATGAATAGAAATATGCCCTTTTGCGCTAAGCGCAACCCATAACATTTTTTACCCTTTTTATTCTTATTTTTTACATTTTACATATATTCAATTTTTGGGGTGGAGCCTAAGAATTACTCGGCATTGATTGTGCTGAAGGCAGGTAAGTAAAGTGACATATATTGACATAAATGTCGGTAAATTTATAGTATTTAACATCCTTTAGGCACACTCGGCGTTTCACGAGAAGAAATAAGGATCATGCGCATTATTGTTCTAAACTCTTTTATCAACATTTCTATTCTTATTTTTTAATTTCTATAATTTTCGAAAAACGTTACAATTCCTGTTTATAGATATCAGGTGTGGGCGAGACCCCATGATAATGTGTTACCCTCTTTGTTAAATTAAATATACTTATACAAGTACCCTGGGTAATGTAGTACTAGAATATTTACATATATGGAGGAAAGTCTAACTATAAAGCTAAAAGGGGATTTAAGGAATAAAAAAACATACTAACAAGCACATGTCAAACACAAGAACTACAGCTTTATATATATATATATATATATATATATATATATATATATATATATATATATATAAATATATATATTGCTAAAATTCACACCAATCAAGGCACATTGTCACTGAGACGTAGGGCTATATTGTTTATTAAAGGCCACATCTATAGAAAGTTTTGAGTCTCAGCTCAAAAAGCTTACCATGTCTAGCTACTCCAAGGATGCGTGATACGGCGACACAACTATCTGCTAATTACTATATATATATATATATATATATATATATATATATATATATATATATATATAAATATATATATATATATATTAATAATGGAGATTATGCATCTGTCTGTCTGTCTGAAGCCGAAACTCTATCAGAGTAATATTACTATTTACTTAGTCTGCCAGCTTCTTTATATACTACTATAAAAACCGTCGTAAACACTATGCGCATTTCTCAATTCATATAATTAATTGCTTTTAAACTACTAATAAATTAGTATTCGCAAATATACACTCATGATTGTTTTCTTCAGATTTCCACATGTATTTACGCTATTTTGCTCGCTAATAATCCTACTTATAAATTATAAGTATTTATTTTATTATTTATATCTATATATATATGAAATGAGTTACGCAGTTAATCTACCTACTGCGAAACTGATCGGACAGCCAGCGTTACTCCATTGAATCGGTTACCTCCCTCTGATTATTCAGTATGGACGCAAGACGGGCGCGTTATTTAAAATGTAAACAAAACGCTGGCCTTTACCGTGTTACTTTTACCCTTTTTTTTAATTAAAACGTTCAGAGTTTGTTTATTTTCTTAATCTTATTAGCCATTATGATTTAAAACACAAATGTATTGAATCAAATTATTTAATTAAAATAATAATTGATTTACAAATTACTATTTAAAAAAAAACACACACACTATAATTAATATAGTTTAGGTAAAAAAAATTTTCGAGAGCATTTAAAAAAACTATTCGTGTCTACTGTATTTGATTTATTAATAGTTTCTATTTTAGGTACACCTTTTCTTCTGATTTGAAAACTTTCGAATATTATCATTTTCTTACGACCTTAAATGTGTTTATGATTTTGGTTTCACTTTTTATGCTGTAAAGTTTTTATTTACGAACTGTTTTTAGTATTCCGTGTTTTACTTATTAAAATCAAAGATGATTTTTTTTTCTTTACTGTCAACAAAAAAATTAACACATTGTACTGGAAAACAATATAACATCAGTTATATTGTTTAATTAAAAAAACGGTCATTTAACAAACACACACACACCCACACACACACATTCTAACGAATTTAATTTACGTAAACTTTCTTTCCGATAGCAGTTAAATAACTAATCCTGTTCACAGTATTTGATTTTTTGGTGCTTTTTTACTGTAGGGCCCGCACTAACTTTGACTCCGTCGTTAGGGTTAGGGTCAGGGTCAAAGTGGGGGTTAGGGTCAGGGTTTAGATTTTGGGTTAGGGTCATGGTCAAAGTTAGCGCGGGTCCTACAGTACAAGAGTACCGATTTTATTATTTTTTTAATTTTAGGTAGACCTTTTTCTCAGATTTGAATAATAGTGTTTGCTGTATTTAGTTTTTAAAATTGTTTATTATAACAAATTCATTGAATCAAATTGTTTAATTAAAATAATAATTGATTTAAAAATTACTATTTAAAAAACCACACACATTCGAATGAATTTAGTTTAGGTAAACTTTTTCTCGAGAGCATTTAAATAACTAATCGTGTTCGCTGTATTTGATTTTTTTATTGTTTTATTTTAGGTACACCTTTTCTCCGATTTGAAAAACTTCCAATATCTTCATTTTTTACGACCTTAAGTGTGTTTAGGATTTTGGTTTTACCTTTGACGCCGTAAAGCTTTTATTTACAAACTGTTTTTATTATTCCGTGTTTAATTTATTAAAATAAAAGATGTGATTTTCTTCTATTTTCTTCTTTTGTCAACATGAAAATTAACACAACATTTTTTTTTTCTTTTTTCTTTTCTTAACTAAAATATTTCTAAGTATGAGGGAAAGTAAACAAAAATTGGGAGGGGTGGAATTTTTATTTTTATTTTATAAATAAAAATATTTCTATTTATGGTGGAGGGTAAAAAAAATTGGGGTGGGGTCGAAATTTAAAAAAAATGTATTTTTAACTAAAATATTCTTGGTCGGAAACAAAGAAAATCAATGTCTAACCAGCCAAGAAATATGACTGGGACTCCCTCGGTTTACGGGTGAACGTTCATTTCGGACGTGGCAGCCTAGCAAAAAATGCGACCGGCAGTTAGACACAACACCAGGTGTGGGTCTTGATGAAAGTGTTTCTGTGGAACGAACTGACTCGAAACAGCACACCCAGGTCCTTAGTCTTCGTCGCTAACCACTAAGATACCGTGCTATCCCTATTTATATATATGAATAAAAATGGGGATAAAATGATCCGACGTAATGGGAAATGAAAAAGGAATGACAAAAATATTATTTAAGTATTCATTTAAGTATTTATTAAAGTATTAATCAACGTTCGGTCTTCATTGTAGACTTCCTCAAAATGAAGAAAAATGAAAAAAAAAACTACAGTAATTAATTTTGATTTGTCTAAAAACGTTCGAGTTTCTGCAAAATTAACGACTGTATGATTTTTTTTCTGCATTTTTCGTCATCCTGAGGAAGTCTACAATAATGAATACATAAATATAGTTTTCTGGCTCTCCTTTTTCATTTTCCATATATATATATATATATATATATATATATATATATATATATATATATATATATATATATATATATATATATCCGTGAAAAGACAGAAAGGAAAAATAAGTAAACACAGGAATGAATCAAAATAAAACGAGAGATTATCTGGTTTCGCTCGGATGAACGAACTTCTTCAGGTCTGAACATTGATCCGAACGAAACTGATCAATCTCGTGCTCTTCTAGTGTTTAATTGTTTTCCTTTCTGTATTTACTACACATTCTGTCTCTACAACAATACATTTTACTGGATATCGTGTATTTTATCCTCATATATATATATATATATATATATATATATATATATATATATATATATATATATATATATATATATATATATATATATATATATAATTACAGATCAGAGTAATGCAATGTAATATCCGTTTCAGAGGAAAGAAAATACGCGTGTTTTCAGAAGTTAATGTAATTATTTCTTTGCTCAGAAACTGAGATTGAACCACAGCATGATATCATTCTGAACTGTCTTTTTATTTATTGGTAGCGCTGTTATAAATTTTGAAATAACTATTTAAATATTTGAATATTGAGCTTCATTTAGCTTTGGAATTTGATTCCTATAACAATCGATCTGAACTATATCAAATAATTGTTTTATTTATATTATCACACACATACACACGCATACACACAGATATGCGTGTGAGATATTTTAAAATAAACAAAAAGTATGACGTAATCATTTTTTAATAAATCAGTTTCAGAAATTCACCATCAACACAAGTTAATGCGTACGAACGTTTCTGAGACGAATATTTATTGAATAACAAGGTTCATCTTCAGCGCAAATACAAAGTATATCACGGTTAAAAAAACAAACTAAATAACTAATCAACACCTCTATACCTCCTACAAACCACATGGTTAGCAGATATAATCAGTCTTTGTATATTCTCTGAAAATATATACATGGTGGAGGTCTTTCTAGGTGTATTAGGAATTCTGTCGAAGTTTAAGCATTTAATTTTCCTTCTCTCTCTCTCTCTCGTTCTCCCTCTCTCTCTCTCTCTCTCTCTCTCTCTCTATATATATATATATATATAGTATGAAAATATATCCATGACAAATAAGCAACACAGAGGTGTACATATTTCATCCCCGATGGAAATCACCAGGCTAATGTATATTTGTGTGTGTGTGTGTATGTGTGTGTGCCTTGGCGCATACAGAAAAGGGAGTAAGACAGATAATCGAGAATAACATTTTACCAGTGTTGGTATCCATAGCAACATGAAACAGGTGCACGGCCTACTGCGTCGCATACCGGAAACTGTCCGTCTGTCAAGACGTCTGTTATCTCTGCACCCAAAGACCCGGACTGCATATATATTACCTACAGTTATTTATTCCTCATTTTTTCTCTTTTTTATGTTCTTATTTTTTATTTACGCAGAAGTTTGAATTCCGTCTTAGTATCTTTATAAAAGGCGCGGTCCGATAGCTAGTTGGTCGGTCGCGCTTTGGTTTGAAACAGCATTTTCATCGCTAAAAACTGCGGAGAGTCAACAGACAAACATAACACGCGGACCCTCGAACTTCTGTTCGCATGGTGTATTGTTCCGTTTCGCCGTAGGAAGTCATCCTTCCAGACATTTCCTCCTACTTCTGCAGAAGGACGAAATTCCTGATATAACGCCAGTCGCCTGAAGCGTACCTACCTTTCAGTCAAAATCATTTTTGCACCAACTCAGATACTGCCCCCCCCCCAAAAAAAAAGAAGGGGTTGATTTCTCACATCACATGGAAGCCATATCTAATGTTGTTACAGTTGGAGGCAGGGAAGTATTTTCTTTATTTCGTTTGTCATGCTTATATTTGAAATAGCATTCTGTCCGTCTATCATGCTTATATTTTTAATAGTATTTTGTCGGTCCGTCATGCTTATATCTAAAATTGTATTTGTTCAGTCTGTAATACGTACGTTAGAAATAGTATTTTTGTCGGTCAGTCATCCTCGTATTTGATATAGTATTTTGTCTGTCTGTCATGCTAATATTTGAAATAGTATATTGTCGGTCATTCATGCTTACATTAGAAAAAGTATTTTGTTGGTCTGTAATGTTTATTTTTAAACAGTATTTTGTCGGTCATGTATATATTAAATAGTATTCTGTCAGTCTTTCATGTATATATTTGAAATAGTAATTTGTCGGTCTGTCATTCTAATATTAGAAAAACGTATTTTCTCGGTCGGTCATGCTTATATTTTAAATAGTATCTTGTCGGTTTGTAATGTTTGCATTAGAAATACTATTCTCTCGGTCATTAATGCGTATATTTGTAATCGTATTTTGTCTGCCTGTTATATTAATATTTAAATATTAATATTTAAAAATTAATATTTAAAAATTAATATTTAAAAATAATTTAATCAGTCTGTCAGGCTTAAGTTTTATATAGTATTTTGTTAGTATTTCATGCTGATATTGAAAAGATAGTTTCGGTCTATCATGCATAACAGACAGACAAAATACGATTTCAAATATATTGAAATCGTATTGTGTCCGTCTGTCATGCTAATATTTAAAATAGTATTTTGTCAGTCTGTCATACTTATATTTGAAATAGTATTTTGTAAGTCTATCATGCTTACATTGGAATTAGCATTTTGTTGGTCTGTCATACTTATAGTTAAAATAGAATTGTGACGGTCTGTCATGCTTATATTTAAAATAGTATTTTGTCGGTCTATCATCGTTACATTAGAAATAGTATTTTGTCGGCGTCTCATGCGTATATTTGACACATAATTTTGTCTGTCTGTCATCTTTATTTTGAAATAGTATTTCGTCAGTCTGCCATGCTTATATTGGAAATAGTCTGTGTGCTGTGCTAAAGTTTTAAATAAACTTTTTTTTTCTGTCTTTAATGTTTATATTTGAAATAGTATTTTATATGTCATTCATGCTTATATAAATAAACTATTTTTTGTCGTCAGTCATGTTTATATTGGGAATAGCATTTTGTCCGTCTGTCATGAGTATATTTGTAATAGTATTTTGTTTGTCTGTTATGCTAATATTTCAAACAAAATTTTGTTGGACTGTCATGCTTATATGTTATGTAGTATTTTGTCGGTCTGTCATGCGTATATTTAAAAACGCATTATGTCGATCTCTCATGCTAATATTTTAAATAGTATTTTGTCTGTCATTCATGCTTATATTTAAAATAATATTTTGTTGGTCTGTTATGCTTATATTTGAAATAGTATTCTGTCGGAATGTCATACATACATAACGGATCAGTCGAAATATGCTGCTGACCTGAGTTCAGATGTTGATTGGGATACGAAATGGCTTGTTTCATTTAATCAAGTTATAACTCAGCTCGTGTCTTTCAATCGTAGACGTGCTTCTTTTCTTCCTGTGATTCTCATGGATGGCTTTGCTCTTTAGGAGAAATTGACTCTGAAACTTATTGGTCTTTCTCTTTCATCAAATCTTTCTTGGAGTTCATACATTAAATCCATTGCTCTTTCTGCTTCTCGTAAAGTCGGTACTCTCTATCGCTCCAAACACTTTCTCACACCTGAGGCTATTCGCTATCTCTACTAATCTACCCTACCCTTTCCTACCCTTTCTTCTTCTCTACACACCCTCTCTCACAGACGTGATGTTGCTAGTCTCGGTCTTTTCTATAAATACTATTATGGTGTGTCTTCTCGAAAATTATGTGACCTATTCCCCGCTTCTTTTGTTCCATCTCGTTTGACTCATTGGTCTAGTGGTCTCCATCAATTCGCTGTTTTGATACCTCATTGTAATACAGCTTCTTATTCCAGTAGCTTTTTTCCAAGAACCGCAGGCTTGTGAAAATTTCCTTAAGCTGACTGTTTGCCTCCTACGTTTTACTTTGGTCTTTTCAAGAATAAAGCCAATAGGCATCTCCTGTCTTTGCGATACTCATGTTTGTTCTTGTTAGCTCTTTACATTAAGTGGCTTCATGCCTTGTCTGAAGCGATTTCCATTAAAAAATATATTTTGTTAGTCGTTCATGCTTATATTTGAAAAAGTATTTTTTCGGTCTGTCAGGCTTATATTTGAAAGATTATTTTCTTTGGTTTGTCACGCTTTAAATAGGAAAATCGTTAGGCTAACACAATTTCGTTGAAAGTGCCATTTCGTCGAGCTGTCAAGTTTTAAACACAATTGTCACAGATCTCTTACACGGACGTTTAAAATGGCATAAGCTTGAAATCGCTTATATTTGAAATAGTATTTTTCATCAGTGTATAACGCATAAGCTTGAAATCGAACTTACGTTTGTCTGTCACGCATATTTTGGACAATATATTGTCATTAGTCTGTCATGCTAACATTTTCACTGGTAACCTCGCAGATTGAATACTCTGTCTTTTTCCTTCTGTTTCCATATACCCCCTATATCCCTCATCCTTCTCGTCTTACTCGTCCACATCCCGCTTCCCATATACGTTTCACATCTTACTCGAACTGTCGCATATTTTTGCTAGGCTGCCGCGTCAGAAATGAACGCTGACGTGTAAACTGATGGAGCCTCAGTCATATTTCTTGGGTGGTTAGACGTTGATATTCCTTATTTATGACCAAGAATATTTGTAGATGTAAATAAATAAACAAAAATTTCGACCCCACCCCGATTTTTGTATTACCCTTCCTCATAAATAAAAATATTTTTAGTTTCAAAAATAAAGAAAAAACATTTTTTGGCCACCCCATAAAATTTTTTAATTACCCTCACCCCTACATAGGAATATTTTTAGTTAAGAAAAGAAAAAAAAATTTGACCGCTCCCCCCCTCAATATTTTTTCGAATCGAAAGAAAGGTGTACATAAAATAAAACAATAAAAAAATCCGTACTCGTTTACCTTAGAACCAATGCTGACTTTGACCATGACCCAAACCCTAACCCTAACCCCCACTTTGACCCTGACTTTGACCCTAGCGATGGAGTCAAAGTTAGCGCGGGTAACAGCGTAAGTTAAAATAACACGGTAAATGCCAGCGTTTTGTTTACATTTGAAATTACGCGCTCGTCTTGCGTCCATACTGATTTGACGGAGGGGGGGGGGTCGTTTCAATGGATTAACGTTCGCTGTTCAATCAGTTGGACGTAGATAAAATAACTACGTAACTCATTAATTTTTAAATCAATTATTATTTTAATTAAACAATTTGATTCAATAAATTTGTGTTTTAAAACATAATGGCTAATAAGATTAAGAAAATAAACAAACTCAGAACTTTTAAAGTAACACGGTTAAATGCCAGCGTTTTGTTTACATTTGAAATAACGCGCTCGTCTTGCGTCTATACTGAGGTTTTTTCAATGGATTAACGTTCGCTGTTCAATCAGTTGGACGTAGATAAAATAACTACGTAACTCATTAATTTTTAGATCAATTATTATTTTAATTAAACAATTTGATTCAATAATTATAATTTATAAGTAAGATTATTAGCGAGCAAAATTGCGTAAATACATGTGGAAATCTGAAGAAAACAATCATGAGTGTATATTTGCGAATACTAATTTATTAGAAGTTTAAAAGCAATTGATTATGTAAATTGATAAATGCGCATAGTGTTTACGGCGGTTTTTTTAGTAGTATATAATGAAGCTGGCTGACTTAGTAAATAGTCATACTACTCTGATGGAGTTTCGGCTTCAGACAGACAGACAGACAGATACATAAACTCCATTATTAATAGATTATTATTATTATTATTATTATTATTATTATTATTATTATTATTATTATTCAGTACTCACTAATAGATCTCACACAAGTTATCATCAATGATTGCTCACTGATAATAGCCAGTTATTTTTCCTGGAATCTGAGTGACAATAATACTCTCCACTTCTTTTGATAACCATTGCAAATGGTTTTGCGTTATCGTAACATCCGCTTACCATGTATTTATCGCTGGCAACGACCATTGGTATTCTTTGGGATTTGGGTGGCAATAAGCCTCCTCAGGTTCCCAGTACTCTCTGCACCTTTTCAGTTAAGGTCTGGTTAGTGCGATTTCTCATCGGTCTTTCCATCGTCCTTTACCTTTTACGACTATTTCGAGGCTGGTGTAATCACTTTTTTTTGTGGGAGCAGGGCACAGTTGTTTATTATTATTATTATTATTATTATTATTATTATTATTATTATTATTATTATTATTATTATTATTATTATTATTATTATTATTGGTGTTGTTGTTGTTGTTTGTATGTTTTCTGTGAAGGGTGTGAACGCTTACAATAGATGATAATAATCACTAATAAATATACACAGAGGTAGCTGTATATGTCACGTTGTCTTGTGTGTATACACGTCCGTTTTGGGGAACCACGCGTGTCGTCGTTTCTGATCTATATTGACCACAAGACACGAGTTTTTTTTTTATTAAATTGAATTAAATTTATCTGTACGAGAAAGATATATAGAAATCAATTACAGACAATTAAGGATATATATATATATATATATATATATATATATATATATATATATATATATATATATATATATATATATAATTTATTTGAAAACTATAGTTACATATTTCAGAATCGTACCGCGGTTTCATCGAGATGGGTTGACTTTTTAAATAAAAAAAATCTTTACCTAAGCGTACTGAAATGAGGTCAAAACACAGTGAGAAATGGCGTTTATTGATAAAACACCGGTGCACTACTGAAATGTCCTTTTAGAAAAAATATATTGGTTGGGAATTATTTAGTTTTATTTAATTTATTATTTATAGTTTTGTGTTTTAATAAAGTTGTTATTTTATTCTATTAAGTGTTTCATTTAATTATTTTTTAAATTTTTATTTAAATAGTTGTATTTAGAAGATCGTTTATACATCGTAGATTTGTCGGTGTCTTGAAAAATGAAAAAAAACAAAGAGGGGGCGTTTAAATTCATCGTTTAAAACGGCGTAATACTGAAGTCTCTCTTTGAAGGGTTAATTTTATGTATCATATTTATTATTTATTTTTATTCATAGTTTTTGTTTTAATGGTTTTCTTTTGTTTTGTGTTTTATTTACTTACTAATTTATTTATTTGTCGTTTTGTATTTTAAAGATCGTCCTGAAAAAAGCTAAAATAAAGGGGTGGCGTCTGAATCGTTTAAAAACGGTGCATTGTTGATGTGCCCATTTTGAAGGAAGCACTGGGTCACCGTTAAATATAATATATGGGTCTTAAATATAATGAAGTTCTATTCAAATTATTTTAATTATCTATTATAGGTGTTGTCTGTTTTACTGCTTTAAAGGTGTCTTTATTTTTAGGGATAACTTAATGACATCATTTATTGATTAGGCTCTGGGTAAGATTCATAAAACATGATTTATTAACACTTGTTTGTTTATCATTTATAATTTTGTATTTTCTCCAAAATTATTTCAATAAAATATTTTTATATTATTTTTTATATATGAGGGGTCTGTATTTGAGTGGGTTCTTTGGCTGAATGTTGACGGAGGATATATTTTGTCAGTGAAAGGGTTCATGTAAGGGATATCTAATGTTTTAACTATCATTGTGATATGATTCGTGTTGGGTTCATGTATATAGTTAATTATATTGGCTTTATCTAATAAGGTTTATGAATCTATTATAGGGTCTGTGTGAGACTAAGGGTTGTTGGGTCTTAAGCATATATAATCCCTTTAATTCTGTGAGGTTTGATACTTATATATCAAGGTGTTTAATTAGAGGGTTCATGTATTTACCATGCTAGAAATGTTAAAAAGAAGATGGGGTATCTACTGATTAATGTTATATCTGTGGTGGGTGGGTTTAAGGGGGATATGGGGTTAGGCTGTACAGGGATTGGTACGGGTGATGTAGTTGTGGTATGAGCAATATATCCGGGAGTGTTATGTTGTATATAAAATTAAATATAATTTTGGAACGGTCAACATCCACGTACGGTAGAGAGAGACTAGCAACGTCTCTTCATGTGTGGGAATATCACGTTTTATAGATATAGACGTATATATTTGAGGAAAACTTGGAAACTGCTTTATTTAGTCCCAATTAACCTATTCGTAGTTTAATAATCTTACCATTGTTTGACGGGCAGTACATTTATTAATTTGTATTAGAAACGATTGAGCAAAAGGGAAGGAACTATTCACATCTAAGTAACAAAAAATGTATTCGCAATGTGACAGTACATGTTCGTTTGTGCGTAGTGGTGTGTCTGTGTCCTGGCGGTGGGGGCTTCCTTGATGAAAATAATGAAAGTGTAAAAAGTTTATCAACGTGGACAGTCGTGTCGTAAGAAGACACGTCAAATCGGACTGTTTTCCTTGTCAAGATTTTAATACTGCAAATAACAATACCCTATCACAGGAATACTGCCAGGAAGGTGATTGTCGAACAAAATGGCCGACCTGTCGCTGGCCCGTCTTAAATTGGCCATCAAAACCACAGACAGTTCCATCCGTTTGACGCCAACATAAGTGCTTCTTTTTATTGTTCTTCATGTAGACATTTTACTCTCCTTTTTTTTTTGATATTTTTGTAATCATTCTTATTTTCTTGTCGTCACTGTGATTCATTTTTCGTTATTGTTCTTTGAGGCGATTCTGTCTGTCAGTCAGAGATTTACTTATCGCCTTTTATTAGCAGAGACTTGACAAAAAGAAAAGACAGACCGTTAAGAACGTCAAAAGAAAGTAAAAGAGCAAGTAGTTTAGAAAACAATTATCATATAAGTAAAGCAACATTGAGAAATGGTGTTTTAAATACGTAATTGTTATTTTCTTTTATTGTTTTTACCAGTGGATCAACACTTATCAAGGCCAAAGGCCAGTCGAGGATAAGAGTTGGAAATTATTACCAGTTTAGAGATGAAGAACCTTATGAGATAATACAAAATACTGATGGGATGGACCAAGCTCGAATCTGTTGACATTAGATTTGAAGACGAACCTGTTGTAATCTGCAGCAAACAGCCTTATGGTAACGTTTTCCACAGACGTGAAGCTCTTACTAAAAAGCTCTGTTTGTGGTAGTCCCGTATGATTTTATGCACACGGAGGCAGAAATAACACTTTTATTTTATTGGTATCAAAGCGAGTTCTTACTGTTACTGTCTTACCAGCAGAAACCAGAGATTGAAGCTGAGTCGAGCATTTTCTATAGAAATAAATATTTAGTAGAGAGTCTAGCAATGTATCTTCTGTGAGAAAAGTTCTGTCAAGAAGAGAAGAGATAATCTCATACTAGATTTCGGAGTCGATTTTGAACTCTGTCTATGCAACAAATAGTTCTCTGAGCGGCGCCTTAAAAGATGTGGTAGAAGTACTCCATGTTAGCACGTATCTGACTCTTATATAGTAGAGGAGTGTTTCAGGAGCCATATACTTTCTGATCAAAGCGTTTTTCTAGCGGTCTTAGCAACATATAAGATGTAAGTATACCGTTTTAGATCTAGAATAACAATCGGTTCTGGGAGCTTTTCAAAGCAAAGGGGATTTTTCAAGGAGAAGGCCATTCATTTCGACTGGGGCAAAGAAAGGATTAAAGCGTCGATGATGGAAGGAAAGAAAGTTGTGATCAAGTTGGTTAAATGTAACGTCCCCCTTGGAACACCTAACCCAGATCTGAATAGAGAGAATCAGCGATAACTTGATCCTAAGTCTCTTCGAATACACCCATAACTTTCTAAGCTGAGCAGAGTTGAAAATATTTTAAATTGCGGAAAATTTTCGAATGTTCAGGAAAACACGTTTGCATATCGAAAACTGCACTTGGTAGACACTTAAATGTCAATACAAAACTCAACTAGAATAAATGAAAAATAGATCAACAAAAATTCCTACATTTAGCACCCCTAAAGACCGTGCATTTCTTTTATTCGGTTGAGTTTTCAAACCGAAAGTATCCCAAAGTCAAAGGTAAATAATTAAGTAATCAAACGAATGGAGGGAGAAAAAGATGGAGAAAACCAAGGCTGATCCCATTAAACAGATATAGAAATTAGAACCCTACAGGAATTAATGTTGTTTACAGAGAATGGAATAAAAAGACATACGATTTACACATACACACATACACATAATATATTAAACATATTCTATAATAATACTTAGTAATAATAAATAAATATACGAAAATAAATTTTAAAAAAAAGTTAATTAAAAATAAATAAATTAAATAATATAACTAAATAAAATAATACACACATACAAAAATAAACAATAGACTCAACCATACCACCTTTCTTTTTCTTTTCCTCTCTCTCTTCTCCTGCCAAAACATTCGAGAAATTTATTAAAATCACAACAACAAGTTTCGCTCTCATCAGTGTAGGAAATGATAATCTCAGACGGTCGCAAGGTTCGAACCCCTGCTACAGAATCAACATAGATACTGCGAGCAAGCGTTGTACCCTAACGTCAAGAAGGGGATTAAAGTTCTATTCATGCGAAGGGAGGCACATAAAGAAAAACTGTCTAGAGTATTCAACGAACGTCGTCGGAATATGTATATCTTTATTGACTAAAGGAATCAGTTTCTCGTAACGGCAACGAAATGAACGTACACATATTCATTTTGTAAAAAGACAACTTTTTTTTATTGCTATTCGCGTGAACTGACTTGCGCGTTAAAGCAAAGTATGAACGTTGCACAAAGTTAAAAAAATCCACTTTTTTACAAACGGTTTAATTTTCATTCATTTTTAATCGCTTTTTGAAAAAGAGCAGAGACCGCTCGAAATATTAACATTAAAATTAAAATAACATCTATAGCTTTACATGCTTTTATGTTTTTCCATAAGGCTCATTTTTATTTGTCAAATGTGAAGAAATTCATTACTTTTAGCCAAGAAAAGCATTTTGCATGTATATTTTTAAACCCTTTATCAGCGATAATAAAACTTCGATAAAGTTTAAAAGTAGACGATGATAAGGTCGAAAATAATGATGGCTGATGATTTATAGGCACCAAATTTTTCGATTTCACGCTTCGCATGACAAACAAGTTTTTTTTTGGTAAAGAATATTCTTTATTTCTTTTATTTCTTTTTTATGTTCCGTGACTTCATATCTATCTCGAAGTATAGAGAGTGTTCCCGCTGCTGTTACACACCCGTGGCGAAAAGGGGATATAAAGATGACATATGTCGCGTGGCCCCTTTTTAATGAGAAGTGTTATTATACACGCGTAGCTCATTTTCTATCGTTTTTGAACGTGGGATTGGATGTGTCATTTTAGATGAGGAACAGAAAAGAACAAAAGCAATAGATCTGACGATGTTACCCAAGATAGAACAATTCTATCTAAATGTGCAAATGACATTCCCTAACACAAACTCGTACATGCATGTAAATATCTAGTGCTATATATATATATATATATATATATATATATATATATATATATATATATATATATATATATATATATATATATATGTGTATATATCTTATATATATATATATGTATATATCTTATATATATATATATATATATATATATATATATATATATATATTTCTATATTAGTGGTGTCATCTATATGCCAGATTCGGTACTTGTTCAGTGATGTGTTAAATAATAAAGATTCTAGAAGAATGGATAAAAACATACTCATATATATATATATATATATATATATATATATATATATATATATTATATATATATATATATATATATACATATATATATATTTGTCCAGGAGGTTGAGCATGCATCTATCCGATAATAGTGCTATAGTCAGACACCTCATTAATGAACATTCCTGTCCCCGCTCACAAATCCGAAAACCTCTCGTAGACAATACTAAAATCCTAGAACCCAATATTAATACAAAATAACTCCACATACTAGAAGCTCTACACATTAAAATAAAAACACCGACTATTAACAAGATTAATTTTAACACTAGTACTAATATACTTAAATGTTTATAATACCCAATAAATATAGTTTCATATTTAAATTTTCCCGCCATAATTAATTATAAATCTCACTCCAGGTCTTTACCTGATTGACATTATTCCACTGAAGATGGACCCAGATAGGTCAGAAAGTACTCTGGACCAAAATGTAAATTACGGCAGTTTCATCAGCCAATTCTCATCGGAGATTAAGACTTTAATCCGGAAAATTGAAGGGATCAATACAAAAATATCCAGACAAGAGTTGTCGGTTATTTTTAATCATACGTGTCTTAAGGAAAAAATGCTGCCTCGATACACACACACACACACACACACACACATACACACACACATACATATATATATATATATATATATATATATATATATATATATATATATATACATATATATATACATATATTTATATATATGATTTTGAAAAGATTAGAATCATAAAACAATGCAATTTATTTTTTAAAAAGGGTATGCATTGTTTTGGGATTCTAATCTGAAACTTTTTAATCACGCAATGCTCTTTCGCTGAGAAACTATTCATAATTCATACACGCGTTCCATCGCGAAGCTTTTTGATATTTAAACATTAAGAAAAATCACAGATGAGACAACACACAGATTCTTCTAGTGACAACACGCCATATTTATATATATTATTTCTATCATTATGTATTAACAACAAATATAATCAAACGCTTATTTATAATCGCATTTTTAAAATATTTTAGAAAATATTTCTAATTTTTAATCATAAACAAAATTTAAACATATTACAGAGTTACAAACAATTATTAACAAATAATAAATTCAAACTGTTTATTTTTTATAAATAAAGATGTTTTTTAACAAGATTTCAACCATATTACAAATTTTGCACAAATTAAACATCATAGTAATACCATCTCTAATACAGAATATTTTCGAATAAGTTGTTCTTTATACAACGGTGCCGGGCAAACATTTTTTTTTTTTTGCCATTCGAAATATTTGTCTTCAGATTTTACCCCATGACACAGTGATTATCTTTAAGTTAACCATTATTATTTCTGCTCACTAGGAGTTATCACACAAGTCATTGTCAGTGATTGCTCACCAACAACAAACAGTGGTGTTCCCTGGAGTCTGAGTGACAACAAGGCTCCCCAAATTTCCAGTACTCTCAACCTCTTTTCGATCACCACCGCAAATGACCTTTCAGTATCGTAACAGCCGCCTCCGATTGATTTTTCGCTGGTAACGACAATTGGTCATCCCATGTGATATGGGTGGTAATACGACTCCTCAAGGTCTCAGCTCTCTTCGCAACTTTTCCAGTGGATGTCTGGTTAGTGCTGTCCATCCCCGGTCTTCTCATCCTCCTTGCCCCTCTATGACTATTTTGTTTGGTGTCAGTCGAGGTCGGTGTCATCATTTTTGGGGTGTGTCAGCTTATGATATTTCATGCAGTGTCTGTGCCGTGGTTCGTGTGGTGGTGTTCTATCTGTGGTTTTCTTCTATTCATATTGTAACTTCCATGTGACTGGTTACCATTCGTAGCTTGTGCGGGTTGGTTTCCGAATTCGAGGATTTTCCTTAAGATTGCAGCTGTTTTTATCATTACCGTCTTTTGTATGGTCTCAGTAATCCTTTTAATTCCAATTTCTCCCAGTCTTTTCTCCAGGTTTTTGGGAGAGTGTTCCTAGTGCTTTTACGGTTATTGGTATTATACTGACTGTCTTTGCTCCACATCCCTTTCACTTATCTGGCAAGTTCCGTGTATTTCCGTCGTTTTTCTGTCTCCTTGATATTTACTCTGTGGTCTGCTGGAACGGCAAAGTGTACGATTTGGCAGGATTTTTAATTCTTGTCAATTATTTTGACATGCAGTCTCCTTGCTTGTATGAGTTTGCGTGTTTGTATATCCATATCTCAGATGATTTTGTGTTTTTCGTTTTCCAGTACTGCGTGTGATTTATACTTGTATCATTTTCTGTGTGTTCGAAATGCAATTGTTTGCACAGTTCCTAGTGTAATACTTTCCCAAACAGTCGTGTCTGTTCTTGTATTCTTTTTGGGCTAGTTTGATGCATTCACTTATTATATGATTTATTGTTTCGTCTCTTTGTCTACACAGTCTGCATTTACTATTTTCCTGGGTTTTATCTATTTTAAATTCAATGTAGTTTTCTTAATCGCATTGTTCTGTGCAGCTGTCAGTAAAGATTCTATTTCTCGGATCAAGTGTCCTTTTTTAGCCATGTCTAGGAATGTTGGTTGATCTCTTATGATATGTCCATGTCGCTGTTTTTCTTCTAACTTTTCTTTTCTTGTCTTTTTGTTTCCGGTTTCGATGCTTCCCGAGTTGTTCATTGGAACGATGTCTCTTGCTGTGGTGATCAGCCTTTCTGTGTTCTGACTTATGTATTTCTTCAACTCTTTTTTGTGTCTTCCACACAATCTTCTATACTTACCAGTTCTTTCCCCCCTTTGTTTTTTCTCGCCCGTATCATCTTTTAGGTGTAGAGCATAGTGCATAGTGCATAGCCAATCATTTTATAGTCCTCTGATCAAGGTGCCTGAGTTCTTATTTAGTACAGCCTATGAATCAACTAGAGTATCTTATAAGTGATATTACCCAAGGATTTCTCTTTTTTACTAGATTTCTGCTATATAATTTCGTTTCTAAGAGTTTTCCGGTTCTTCGCAAATATTCTTTTTCAATTTTATTATTATTATTATTATTATTATTATTATTATTATTATTATTATTATTATTATTATTATTATTATTATCATCATCATCATCATCATCATCATCATCATCATCATCATCATCATCATCACCACCACCACCACCACCACCACCATCATCATCATCATCATCATCATCATCATCATCATCATCATCATCATCATCATCATCATCATCATCATCATCATCATCATCTTTCTTTATGAATTATCATTTAATTTTGTTTTATAAGATCTGTTCTCCGCAGAACTCTTCGTCATCAACTTCAGTTTGTTATCTAAAAGCATTAAGTAGCGTTAAACCATAAATAGATTTCGATGTTGAGTTCGAGTTACTCTTGAAATTTTCGTTTCAAATATTGTCACTGATTTTTTTTCTTGGAAGCGAATTTTCTCTCTTTTTCATTTGTATTTATTTTTGTCTACGTACCACGCCCCAGTCTAGACCGACCGTCTTCTGGCTTATCATTTAATGGATTTATAGGTAGAACTATATATATATATATATATATATATATATATATATATATATATATATATATATATATATATATATATATATATATATATATATAGTACGTCTCTTTTGTGCCACGCACATAATTGGAACTGAAATCACTCCCTGAAAATTAGGTTATAACTTCTACTTTTATGTTTGCCTCAATTTCTTTTTAACAAATTTAATAAAAGTCCATACTGGGCGCGCATTTTTCACGGCCTTGGTAACTTCCATGAATAATGTAGAAAATGTTAAGAATATTCCTACACCTTAGTAGGAATTTTTTGTCTCTTGAGCAACTGCCCTCCACATTTGAGCAGTGTCGGTTTTACCATGATTGGGATTTTTCAAGATGGATCAACTTAATGTTATCTTTTTCTGATAAGATGTTGTCTGGACGTGCATTAATAGAGGAAGCAACGCACTTAGGTACGATCTTCCCGCTCGCGCAAAGGCCAATCGTACGTGCGCATGAGAAGTTGTATTGTGTAAGTAATCGAAACATTTGCGTTCTTTATCAACTTTTCGTAGTATCGAACAATTTTTATTAATTCTTGAGATAACGAATATTCAACATGGTTTTAGATTTTACTAGCTGACTTTGCCCGCTCGCTATCGCTTTGCAAAGTTCCTTACTTGAAATAATTGAAACAAAAATTGTAAATAATAAACATTTCATTCATAAGTTTCTTGCAAACACGAGACAAAAGCTTTCGCATTTATTCGTATAAATAGATAAATATTAATATTTTTGTAAGTGTGATACAACTTTATTTATCTTAAATAAAACCGTGATAAAATCAAAAGATAGAAGAAATCAATTCGTTGAATGATGGTGTGTGGGGGATTTTAAACTTACAATTTAGTTGTTGAAAATCAAGTTAATCCTTCAAAAAATATTGAATTCAAAAACAAAAAAATACGACATCGTTAACGGGAGAGAGAGAGAGAGAGAGCGAGAGAGCAAGGCAGCCAGCCAACTAGCCACCCTCTCCCTCACATTTTTCTTTTCGCTGATACTTCTCGGCAAGAATTCTAGCAAGAAATGTATGTTTTATTCAAGAAAGGATTTTAGTAAAGTATCCATTTTTTACTTTACTGTTACTTGTAATCTTTCGTTTTGCAATAAACAAAACAATTTATAGTTTTTTTGTTTTACTTTTATTTACTAAAAAAAAGAAATTTAAACGCAGAACATTCTATATTTCGTGTTGTGTATTTTAAGAAAAAGTGGAGGGCTATATGAAAATATTACGCAAGTTATTTTAATAAATAAACGAAATATATACGTTTTTTTTTAATAAATCGGCTGACTTGTAATCTTTCGTTTTGCAATAAACAAAACAATTTATCGTTTTTTTTGCTTTACTTTTATTTACTAAAAAAAAAACAAATTTTCAACGCAGAACATTCTATATTTCGTGTTGTGTATTTTAAGAAAAAGTGTATTGCGAGGTCATCTGGAAGACGAACAGGAAGACGCCGTTGACTTCCGGAATATGTTCCGCGTGTTGTGTTAATGAACTGGGGTCCTTATTGTACCTTGCTCCGTTATTTTTAAATTTAAGGAATTATCCAGTATTCGTTAAAGCCTCTGATGGCTGCAAGATATTTTTCAGAGAAAAACTTTGAACGAATGTATTTCTTGTTCTACTAGTATACTGTGCAGGAATTTTTTTTTCTAAATAAATCTTCCAACACGTTCATTTGATGGTTTTTACGTGATACTTGACTCGCCCGGTTGACAATAACAATTACTGTTAAATTTAAATCTAAACAACGAGCAGGATTTTTCGTACGCGTTCATGTGTGGTTGTATTTAAAAAAATAACTTCCGATGATGACAGTTAAATATCGACACTTTTCTTATACTTAATTCGCAAAGTTGCAAGTAAAAAATAAATTAATAATGTTGCCGTGTTTAGACACTATTCTCCAGCCCAACCTCAGGGTAAGGCCGTTCTATGTTGAAAACTATAAAGACGGCTAACTATATTACCCGCTTTATATGACATAAATAGGGGTTATTTCTCGACTTGTCACATAGCTGTTGACAATGCCTAATTTGTTAAACCGCTCGGACTTGGGATAAAAGTGACTCGTGTACGGTGGGTTCGAATTGTGTGATCGCCTGAACAGTTATCTTCTACACTGATGATTCCATTAAGATGAAACGTATACGTATGTAGATAAATATATTGTATTAAATATATATATATATATATATATATATATATATATATATATATATATATATATATTCAAACATGTAATCTCCTCGCTTTGGGTGTTTGAAAAGGCCGGAGGGCCGCAATAAATTATCGCACCAGTGATTATGTGATTCCGTGTTACTTTATTTTATTCTTGCTCTGTTTATTCCATTGAGTTCCCATACTCGGATTTTCTTTCTGGAATTTATTTCACTCAAACACATACATACTATATATATATATATATATATATATATATACATAGGACTTTAATGTTGCTTACCTGAAGCATTGTTATAGTGTGTACATAAAGGTTATTTATAGAAACAAATACAATACATATTGGTAACAGATAATCCCAAAATGAAGCAAATCAAAAATATAACGATGGAATGAGTTTTTTAGTTTCCACCTTTTGATTAATACAATATATACTTTGTATATTATATTGCAATCTTACTTGCGTCAATGCGGTTCGATAGAAGTTGCGTATGACATAATATTTCGGGAAGAAAACTTCCCTTCTTCAGTTCAACTTTAATTCAAATTCAATTGCAATAAGGTTAAAAGTGTAGTATTACCTATTCTATGAAAAATCCAAGATTACCCGTTTTAGTGTTCTGGATTTCACCAACTTTTATAAAAACCCACCATGTTTCTAATATTGCCATCGCGAGGAGGCAACCAAATAAAGGTTATAAGTAACTTTTTAAAACTGAAGGAAGGGTATTGCCACATTTTTTATCCAGCCTATATTACATGGAAATGTATTCTACTGACGGTCGGAGAATGATCAGCATTTAAGGCAGAGAAACATGTAGAATGGAGAGCATCAGATATATGGGTGGCATTTTAACCGTGTTTGGCGAGACATTATCTTTCATGGCGTAGACAGTCGTTAAAATGTCCTCGCCGGCATGAATGCTGTCGTAAACATGTTGACAAATGTTCTCAGATGATACATTGCATGATGGGAACGGTACAGACGTTATCAAGCTGAATGGTGCCTGCCAGCGTAAATATAACGAGCATTATATATATATATATATATATATATATATATATATATATATATATATGCATATAATACATTTCTTTTAGTTAACATAAGATTTATATTTACATAAAAAATTAACCATAAGATAGTGTACGTCTAGAGCTGTTAATTTTACAATCACGTGAACCGTAGTTTATTCAGAACCAACTTTAACATATATCTTTAAAAAAATATTTTTATTTGCAAACAATTTAAAAGAATGCACATATATATATATATATATATATATATATATATATATATATATATATATATATACATATACGGACTTACAGTCGATTTTACATGCGCTAAATGCATATCATTTCGTAAATAAATAGAGTTCTCGGCTGTTTATTAAAGCATTGATCAGTGTAGTACGTTATGCTTATAGCGTAACGCGTAAATAGTCTGCCACTTGTCAAAAATAGAAGATCTCAGCTATAAGTAATTACATGTCGAACCACACTGAAGAGGTCTGATACAGCGAGATATCCCGTCTGTTTATATCTATGTGGGTGTATAACAGAGAATCTACACACACACACACACACACACACACACACACACACACACACACACACACATATATATATATATATATATATAAAAGTAAAATGCTTCGGTTCATTATATTTGGATCTGGGGATCGAATCGTTCGACCGGCTGAACAGTTTAACCATCCATACTGATTGGTGTTAATGCAAACTTGAAACATATATATGTCTACGGATGATAAAACATATTTATTCATTATCATATATATATATATATATATATATATATATATATATATATATATATATATATATATATATGTCGTTGAATATGATAGTCAACTTATGTCTCGATATACTTGTGTGGATCGTTTCCACTAACCGAATCAGGGTTTTTTGTTCTGATGGATCTGATGAATCTGAAATAACCGTTGGTGTCCCAACTACAGGAATCAAGTAAAAATCATGGTGTTAATATTTATATTAATAGGTAGTTTTTGCGCGAATTATATTATTGATACGGGACTAAAGTTAGAACTATACATATTTTAGAATGATATCATTAGTATTTAAGTTAATTCTGTTAATGACTGTTTTTTGTACTTGATGTATAAAGCTTAAAATATATAGAGTTCTCGTTTATTATTAGTATACTGTGTTTTCTACTAAGAGTTTTCGAAATTGGGAGCGGGAGCAGGAATGCTGATTAGTAAGTTGCTGAGCTATGGCGATGGTACGGGACAAATGCATTGTTAACCTCCTCGACAAAGTTATCGTAGTCAAGCCAACGTATGTTTTTTCGCAGTTGGAGACACAGTTTCCAAATGAGGATTTAAATTCATATACGAGGTTCCTAGTATCGAAAACTGGTTGCGGGGGAAGAATTTGCATTACAGAGAAAATGCTGCTTAAATCCACACACACACACACACACACACACACACACACACACACACACACACACACACACACACACACACACACACACACACACACACACATATATATATATATATATATATATATATATATATATATATATAAATATATATATATATATGTATACATATATATTCATTTCACACACACACACACACACATATATATATATATATATATATAAATATATATATATATATGTATACATATATATTCATTTATTTATTTATATGTATAAGGCGCTAAATATGGGTGTCCCGGAAAGGTTTAGAGCTTCTAAAGCTACAAGTCAACCGGTGGTTCTTGTGTCAACAGAAAAATGAAGAACAAATCTGATTCGAGAACCAGTAACATTCCAAAATTCCTTTGGAATCACATTACCATATATATATATATATATATATATATATATATATATATATATATATATATATATATATATATATATATATATATATATATATATATTATATATAAACTGTGACTATCATTATTATTTGAACTTTCTAAAATAATCTTGATATATCGATCGACGCCATTAAACTTAACCCCATATGTCATTGCCAATTTTTGAGTTGAGAAATGTGGCTTATCACACACAGACATATAGACACTAACACACACGTTTGTGTATGTATTTGTTTGTATACTCTTTTTTCTTTTTTTCTTTTTGCAAAGGAAGGGGCATTATAATCAATGGCAGACATTAATATGCTATTTTAGAAACTCTAACCGACTAAGCGATCTTTTTAGGATTTTAATCGTCTCTTTGAATGCACTTTTTTATATCTAATATGATATATATATACATGTATGCGATTGCTTTGTATATATATATATATATATATATATATACACACACACGAGGGGCGTTCAATAAGTAATGCCCCTGACCCACTTCCAGTTATCTGAGCTAGATGAAATTTTGCATGTGTAATTATTTACACCTGTATCGGTTCTGTTTTAAAAAGTAGCCTAGCACTAATTGTAGTTTCTGATTTACAGGTGTTTGAACTGAGTCGTGTGTGAAATGAAGCCAGTTGAGTGTCGCACGGTGATCCGGTTTTTGTATTTGAAAGGACGCAAACCATAGGAGAATTTTGATGAAATGAAAGGAACTGGTGATGATGCCCCATCATATGACCTTGTAAAACGCTGGCATCGTGAATTCAAACATGGCCGGAAGTCTGTGGAAAAAGCTCTAGGACCTGGTCGTCTCTCTTCTGCTATTGATGAGGCATCTGCCCGTCAAGTGGAGGCTGCCATTTTGGAAGATCGACGCATTACTGTTCGCAAAATAGCCCAAGATTAGTACATTGTCTGTGGAAACTTTCATTCATGACCATTTGCATATGCATAAGGTGCCTGCCAGATGGATTCCCAGGTTTCTTACACCATTCAAGACGCAAGAACGCGTCGAGTGCTCGAGGATAAATTTAGAGATGTGCCAAGAAGACGAGTTAAAGTTTTTCAAAACACTGATTGCCCAGGTTGAAACTTGGGTCCATCGTTATGATCCATAGACCAAAGCCCAGTCAATGTACTTAGACTCACCACCCCCAAAGAAGGCATTGGTGCAGCTTTCTAGGACCAGGACTGAGTAGTGATGACAGATTTCCTGGCAAAGGGTACCACAATTACAGATGCCTATTACGCTTCACTACGCTTTGATGAAATTAAGAGAAGCTATCAAAATCAGGACAACAGGGCGTGTGGCTATTAAATCCTCCCCCATCCCCTTTACTCTCCTGACCTTGCACCCTCTGACTTTCATCTCTTCCCAGTAATAAAGTTGTTTTTGAAAGGAAAGCGTTTCCCAGATGATGCAGCTTTGATTTCTGAAGTTACGACGTGGTTGGAGGACCAACCTGGGGTGTTCTACAAAAACGGTGTCCAGAAATGCATAACTCTGGATGGTTCCTATGTAGAGAAAGACTAATAACTGTGCTAAGTTTCATTAATCTACTGCTATGGGAAATGGGTCAGGGGCATTACTTATTGAAAGCCCCTCGTATATATATATATATATATATATATATATATATATATATATATATATATATATATATATATATATATAGTGTGCGTGTGTATTTACGCATCATTTGCGGGCTTTTGTTAGTATATGGTCACATCTTTGTTACTATTATACTCAGCTCCACGCTAACTCAGTGTGCTAGTTCTTGATATGTTTCTATCTATGAGTAAAAAAAGAGTTTTTCCATTACCGTCTATTAATTCATAAAAATATACGCCTACAAATTAATCAATCTACAGATTATTCGTATACCGAATAGAATCTAGCAGCAACATTCCACTCGTTCACTGTAGCGATCCCGACGATGGCGAAAGATATTCTATTCTTATCGGTTGTTTCGTCGGAACACTTGCTTTTGAGATTTCTTGTTTACCTGACAGTGTTAACGCGCATGAAGTTAAATGTAATATGAACAAGCATCTCTCCACCCAGATTGATCTTTATTTGATACATGACCCCTATCATAGTAGCCCCTTGCGCTTCAATGGCAGTATGCATTGTTTCGAGCTAATAACATTTTAAAAAAAGAAACGCTGAAAAATATCAAGAACTTAAGGCATAAACATATGTCTATAACAACAGGATTCGACATGAAATAACTCGGAAAGGGTTGAAGTATCGTAAAAGAAAACATTAAACTAAGCCACAACTTCTTACTAACCTGAATCCTTTGGCATGACATAATCCCAAAAGGGTTGATATGCCGTTGAACAGAAGAAGAATTAAAAGATGGCGTGTGTATTTGTTAAGTCTACTTTCTTTTTCACTCGAAATGTTTGCCTTCATCATCATCATCATCATCATCATCATCATCATCATCATCTTCATGGTCTTGATCCCTCTTGATAGAGGAACCCCTCCCTGGTTATTTCTCACCTTGTTTTGTTTCTGGCTAGGCGTGGCCACGTAGGACCCAATTGGCTGTCGAGTTCGTCTCTCAACCTTGGCCTTCTCCAAGTCTTTTCCATTCTGCCTCTCTAGATGCCCACCTGTTTTCTGTAGATGTCATAAAGTGACCTTCCCATGTATGTTTTGGCATTCATATGGTGGTGATGATGTCGATTACTCCAGTTTGTTGTCTGATCAAGGTGTTTTCTTTCATGTGGACTGATACCGAACATAATGTGTTCGATTTTGCGTTGTGCCACTCGTAGCTAATATATTGCTTCGTTATTGAGTACCCATGTTTCACTATCATATGTCATAACAAACATGATGTATTCGTTGAACACTCTTCGTTTGATGTTCATAGTAGACTTTCTACTCTTCGTGATGGTGTATATTTTAGAGAAAGCTGTTTGCCTTATCAAATTAAAAAATACATAAAATTTACAAGACTTTAAATAAAAAAATAGAAATTAAACTTCATTTCTCATTCTTATAGTGATATATTCTATTGCACCACTACCTAGACTCTTCCCGACACTACGAATAGATAGAGTCGTTATGACCAATCCAGAAGAAGTCTCCCGCAACACATTTCTTCTGTACCTTTTGTAAATACGTACTGTTGTTAAGTACCGCCTTGTTGTCTTCTTTTTGGTCCGCCCTTTAAGGTCACAACGCTTGCGTATAGTTAAAAAGAGATAATTTTCTTCCTTCATTTTCATTGGTCCTAAAGTTAAGGGGAGGTAACTTGTCTAAATATCGATCAATGTCACGACAGTAAGCATGGACACCTCAATATTTATTTGCTATAAAGAATCGAATCCACAGTTTACGGTGAATTTGTTTCATGTCTGTATTAGCTAGGGAAAGCGTAAGATGGTGACATATATATATATGCAGAGTCAAAGGTGGCTTAGTAACTGGGTTCGAACCATTCGACCGGCAGTAATTATCATCTCCTACACTAAAGATTGCATTTTTAGGTAAAAATAGAAAATATTAAAATAATATATATATATATTTTTGAAAGTTTCATACTTTTTTTTAAGCATCTGAATGAAATTTAGTAAAAAGGAGTGTGGTAAATGAACTACCATCAAAGCTTGTAATAGATGCAATATTTATTTTATTTAAAAGAAAAGACAAAATCGAAACCGATTTTTTTCTTTTTTTTTCTATAAACTGTCATTCTTTTCTAGGCTTGTGCACCATCCATTAGTCTCTCCCTCTTAGACAGGGTAAAAAAAAATTGTCGCTAATATAATAGGTCCCTCATATTCATTAAGTTCCAGCCCCTGTCCTATCGTCGCAATGTTGCATTCCTATGCTTGTTTTACAAGTACTTCAAGTAAATATGCTCCGATGAACTTGCTGGTCTGGTAGCCCCTCGACGTAAATACACCCGACTAACTCAACAATCGGTTAAATCACATCCATTCACTATGAAGGTCACGAGATGCCGGATCTTCTTGAACTCCCGTCATGCTTCCTGTTTCCTGACTGCACCGACATGCAAACATTTAAATGTTAAACAAACATCTCGCTGCCAAATCCCATGCATTCACTGTAGAGGTCCCCAGATGCTGAATAGCTTTCTACTCCAAAAGCTTCTTTCCTCGTGCTGCTATTCTCTGGAACTCCCTCCCTGTCCCTGTTTTCCTGACGGTACTGTCATGCAGAAATTTAAAACTAATGTAAATAGATATCTCGCTGCAGAGCTCCCAATTTAAGTTGACCCCCCAACTTTCACCCTCTTTCTCAGTAGCCCCTTACGTCTACAGTGGCGGCCTGCCTTGTTTGGCTTAAACTATGTTAAAAAAACTTTTAAAAAACTCCTCATTTGGAGTACCTTCCTTAATTTCTGATCCACTAATCCACAGTAGCCCCTTTACGTCTCAGTGGCAATATGCCTTTTATGAGGTTGACCCAATATATTGTATGAAGTATTCTTAAAATTTATAGCTGAAAACATATTTATCTGATCAAGCTGAAACTGGTAAAAAATGTAAAGTATACAGATGTGTGTTTTGATCGCTCATTACTGATGTCAGTGAAAAGAAAACTCGAAAACCAGCTGTCGGATGTTTTAATATAAAAAACACAACTCTGAATTAGCTGAAGAGGTTGAACAAGAGATAGAGCTTAGAGGGGATTACACTCACTATTAGATATCACAGTTGATATTGATGACAATTCCTGAACTATTCAAGGATTCCACAATCGAAATCATAGAATAGTTGGTCATCGGCGACGAAAACGTGTAGGACTAAAGACTGAAATAATTGAACCTTGTGAAAATACAACTTTCTGTTTATATATATATATATATATATATATATATATATATATATATATCATCACTGATGCGCAAACACAGTTTGAACGCTGGATCCCTTTCAAATGTAAAGATTTCTACTGCAACTACTACTACTACTACTACTACTACTACTAAGACTACTACTACTACTACTACTACAGGACTTGTGGTGAATAGTCTTAATGAACACTCATCACTGATGCCTAGAAATGTTTACGCAAAGTAAGAAAGCAGATATCAAGTCAGACTGCCCCTTTGTCATCTGAAATGAATTCAGAAAAAATCCGTCACTCTATTTCAATAATGAGATTTTTTCTATTTTTCCCCTTTCTTTTTTCTATACCGATTGCTACATTTTTTCCATTTTATTTTTTAAAAACTTTCCAGTTTGAGACATTTATTTCTACTTCTTTTAAAACTTCACCTATAGAAAGACTTACGACTGAACAAATAGAACACTATTAGAAATTAAAAAAAAATATAGCAAACTAAACAATAAAGGTAAGATAATCAATTAAAAATTCCAAAATAAAGCATTAAAATTACATGCTTGTTAGTACGATAAATGTAAATTACTTGTTATCAAAATAATCAATTAAAAATGCCAAAATATAACATTAAAATTAAATGCTTGTTAATGCGATAAATGTAAATTATTTGTTATAAAATAATCAATTAAAATGCAATATTGTAAATGACATCTTCAAGTTGTTTAATTCAGTACGAGTCCTCGAAGAATAAACACACACAGATCTTTTGTATATTTAAAAATGATAATGGTGACAAGGTAGTACACACGGATGCAGTACTGACTTTATAAATATAACACCTTCAAACACTTCTTTAATTTTATTTGATGCCGATTCGTTGTAGTGAGACAATTAATTGCACACACGTTGCTATTTAATCATAGTTCGGGAAACTCGTGAGTTGATACCTTTCCCAGCAGTATTAATGTATTTCCGCACTTATACTCGTGACAAATGTATTAACTTGCAGTTTACCACCAGGTATGAGTGTCGAACGATGAGGTGTTTGTCGGTACAATACTAATTGATTGAACTAACAACGTTTTCCTAATTAATCGTACACAATAAATCGTATTGTATTTAGACATTAAATGACAAAAAGCGTTTTCTGCAGGAGAACGGGCAAACCAAACCGAAATGTTAGGATTTGAACAGATTCCATGGCCAGAGAAAGTATAAAGGCAATCACGCACTCACTTGGAGAGGAATGAAAACGAAGAACACCAAGAAGGAATATAAAATCAATCAACCGGTTTAGCACAAGTTAATATGTCCATTCATCTAGGCCCACCACTGTGAAATTAAATCGCCTCTTGCGTGACCCCGGGGCCAACTCCCCTCACCCAACGTAATTTCTGCAAATTTCACACGCATCTAAATTGAACTCGACACTCTTTCTCGGTATCTTTTCAATGTTTCTATCAATATCCTTAGCACATACTCTCTCTCTCCCTATACTCTCCCCCTATTCTTTCTCGCCCTTTCTGTCTCCCTGTCTCTCTCACAGGCTGTCTGCCTGTCTGTCTGTCTCTGTTGGTCTGTTTCTTTCTCTCTGTCTGTCTGTTTCTCTCTTTCTCTCTCTCCCTCTCTCTGTCTCTCTGTTTCTCTTTCTCTCAGAGTCTCTCATTTTCTCTTTGTCTCTCTGTCTCCCGTATTTCCTTTTTATTTATTTATTTATTTATATCTCTCTTTATATAATTTACACAACTCTGTAGATCTGTCTGTCTTTATTAATGTCGCTCTCTCTCTCTGTCCCCTTTCTCTTTCTATATATCTCTCTGTTTATGTCTCTCTTTGTCTTTTTCTGTTTCTCTGTCACTGTTTATCTACCTGTCTGTCTACCTATTCTACTCTCTCCCTCTCTCTCTTTCTCTCTCTCGTTTTTCATTTTTTCTTCTTATTTATACCTTTTCCTGCGGACATATGATTTATTTAAAAAAGGAAAATGCGTCATCAACCATGAAAAAATAGAGTGCTAATGTAAAGAAAGAATGATGGAACAGGTCACGGGTGGAGGTTGGATATGCACCCCAGGAGAGAGAATCGGGTATTTAAATCGAGGTTTAGGGGTGTCAATTCGGTTTGGACGATAGCGCTAGACACTTAGAGAAGAAGGAGATTTCACTCTACTGAACGTTGGTTGGAAAGAATTGATTAATTCTGGAAATAACTGTCACAAGCGTTTCATTGCTTACCCCTCCCCCATTCGGAACTTACGAATGTTACCTAAGGTTCAAGGCCACACATCTGAAGCGTCGAATGACGAGTCAAAGTCGCTCTGATATCTAAATGAATACATGCGAACGTTGGGACCATTCTTGCACTAACGGTTAAGGCTAAAACGCCATATTTCAAGTTAATTCAACTTTACACAATAGACACACCATCATTTTTTTATGTGCTCTTTATGTATATGCGATATAAGTCGCAAGGTTAACTAATTTGCATATTGGTTTGGAAAAATACATTTTATGAATAAACATTATTTGTTAATGTTTTTTACTTAAATTATTATTTTGATTAAAATATAACAAATGGTTCTGCTTTGCAATATTGTTTTATTTCCTTTTCAAATGTTTTGCGTCTGTGTTCAAAACATTCTGTCTTTAGAGGGACCGACTTGATTTTCAGAGTTATTTCCCTTGAAATCGACCCGCTTCCATTAAAAACTTAGTATATCATCAAGATAAATATTATATATATCCTTGTCATCCTTACAGTTGTTTCAGTGTGCGTATGGACTAATACATTGTATCTTGACAGTCAGTGATGAATGAGGTCAAAGGGTCGAGTTACATAATTTAATAATAATGCCTTACTTAACTCAGGATACTCTAAAAAATAACTTATAACCAGAATCAACAGGAAGATACCAGTGTAAATATTATTACGCATGATATGACAATTAACAATTAGGAGCTGGACCAACAGAAATATAAATGAACATAGACAACAGAAGCATTCCATCAAACCTGATGTGAATGAGCAATATATACATAGTTCCATACCTTCTTCACGTAAACGCCTTAGAAGGAAAAAAACATCCGGTTTAACCCACCTTTTAATAACAACGATAAAATACTACCAAGGAATTCTTTAAAATATTAGAAAACTCCTTTAAACACCCACATAAATATAGCTCCATACTCAATAAAAACTCAATCAAAATGTTCTACTCCACTATGCCTAACATAGCACAAACAATAATTTCAGAAAATAGCAAAAAAATAAAATCTATCCAATCCAATGCTAGTTGTTCCAATCCAAGAAATGCGTGCAACTGCAGGCGTATCAGCGAATGCCCATTGTATAATAGATGCACATACACTGACATTGTGTATGCTTGTACTGTAACTGAACTAAATAATTCTACAATGAACCCTAGAGATCACATAAATGCAGCCCCTAATCAACCTCCACAACTGAGCATGATGACTAGTTTGCACCATAATGCTACACCTGATAATACTAATATCCATCTTCCACCCCGGCAAGCCAGTAATGATTTTCCAACGGTAGTTAATTTTAACGCTAACCATAATATACATTCAATTAACCAATCTAATTCATATCATGAAAATACAGTAAACAGAAGTAGACCCGGGAATAGAAATATAAGTGGTTCAGGAATAATAGCAAACCCTAAAGTACACACTTATATTGGGGCTACAGCAAATTTAATTAAAACCCGCATATCTATGCAGAATTACTCCTTCAATAACGATGTAAGTAACAACAAAACATCACTGACTACTTTAGTTAAAAATCTAAGATCGAAAAATATTCCACACAGTATAAAATGGTCCATCCTGAAAAAATCAAACTCTTATAACCAGGATCTAGATATTGTGGTCTATGCAATTCAGAGGCCGTGATGATTGCCACAGCACCTAAACGTTTAAATTTAATCAACTCTAGAAATGAATTAGTTTCCAAATGTCGCCATAGGAGGACATCCAAGTATGCACGATTCAGCCCACCACGAAACCCACCGTAGCTGTTTGAGTGAGTGTCGGGACTGGCTTCGGCGTATCCAGTTTTGGAGATGTGTTTGTTAAATCTTCCCAGCCTATAAGGGTTAGACATTCAATATGCCTAAATATCTCTGTAAATTTCTTTAATTTTTTAAGTTGTAAAGGTCTGGATTTTTAATTTTTAAATTTTTAAATTATTACATTTTTAAATTATTAAGTTGCAGGTGTCTAGATTTTTAAATTTTCCAAGTTTTAAATTATTCAATTCTAAATGTGTTAACAACTTCTTAATTATTAATTTCATAACTCTTCTAAATTATATGATAGTGTTAGATGTGTAAATTTGGTTTATATACTCAAAGCAGAGATCAAGTAATAAATTTGTAGGAGGAGATATATCGAGACTCTGACCTAAATTTACAAATCCGTCTCTGTGACCCAGACTTTTAATATTCAAATATATACATAAATGAGTCGACCCAGACATATAACATCCGATATACATATAACTGAATTTATACATCCCTCAATAGGTGTGGGCGTTTTTCCTTGTTAACTGAAGACATGTAACATCCGTTTGTGCGCTCAGTTTGAATCAGTTGATATTCATTGACGTTCGTGCTGTTGTCTTATCAAGGAGAAGTGTTCGTTTTCGGATTTCTTACGCTATCTACTGGGCTTGCGCGAGCTTAATTACCTTTGAATATAATTTATTTCTTTGGAGTAATTTTTATCGGACCCGGAAGAAAAAATGTCCGAATACATCAGGTCAGTTTAATTTCATTCGAATTGGATTTAGCAGAGCTTGCATACAACACGGAAGTTATGGTTAGCATGACTCCTATTAGCTCTTAGTAACTCTGAATTTGGACATTATAATATTCAACACCTAGTGAGTTTTCTGAACTTTTCATATGATTTGTTTTCCCTATCGTTTTCTTATCGTTTTATTAATTTGCATACACTTAAATACACTTTTCACTGCTATCTAATGCTTCAATAGCAAACGAATTTCCCGTCTGGATAACTTTTTGCATTTTTAGACCACCATTCACCATTTGGATTATTTCTTAATCAACCTTTTTGATATCTTGCTTGGAGCTATTTTAAACTTGTTGACGTGGATGAACTGTGTAGGTTTACAAAAAAAGTAGGTTTTGGGCCGATATATTTGATGTTTTATATACCTTTATGTATTTATATATATATATGTTTTATATATTTTCAAAGTTTAATTTTTATTACCTGTAGTAATGTCATTGCGGTAATGGTCCTCCGAGGAGAAGATTTTCTTTGAAAACTCATGAGTTAAGGACTTTAAAGAACTCTGCCTGAACATTGAACTGTAATAAATTTGATTCCCACCTTATTCTATTCTTTCACTTTATCTATTGCTATATATATATATATATATATATATATATATATATATATATATATATATATATATATATATGTAGTAATTCAGAAAAAAACATTCAATATTTTGTCCAAAACTATTTTGTTAACAGACGATTTTTTCTGCCCATTTCGAAAATATACATTTTTATGGCATACAAAATTTCACAAAAGAAAGATAATTTCACAAAAGAAAGATAATTTCACAAAAGAAAGATAATTTCACAAAAGAAAAATAATTTCATAAAAAAAAAATAATTTCACAAAAAAGAGGCATAATCAGTGTATACTCCGCCACATTCATGCTGAAAAATCAAAATGTAAAATTCATTTAATTTATTCATATTTAATTTCTATATTCCTTTTTTCTTTCTTTTTTCAACCCAATCAAAGAGAATTCTTACGTTAACACTGTTTTTATTGCAGTTAAAAGTGCATGATACATTATGTCCATCATATTTCCTTTTCTTTTTCCATTTAAAAAACATATCGTCTCAGAAAGGATCGTACACAAACTGTTGTTAAGTTGAATTCTTGGTGCGAAAACAAATGATTTTGTAATAAAGTTCACCTAAGATCTATCATATATATATATATATTAATATATATATATATATATATACATATATATATATATATATATATATATATATATATATATATATATATATATATATATATATATATATATATATATATATGATTAAGTCTTGTGTCTGCATATCTTTTCTTTGATCTTTTCTAAATTTCTTTATTATAGTCGAGTTGCCGCCCCTATGCTTCCTATACATTACCCTGCAATGTTAATTACTGTAAAATTTTTTTGTGGAAATGCATTTCATATGGTTAGGAGAGCAAAATTAGCTTGGTTGCTACTTGTGCAACATTCAGCATTTTTCATAATTCAAGATGGCGGCCTCAGCCATTTTGAATTTCGACCAATTTTCAACTTTTCATCTTGATGACATAGAAGGTCGTGTAATACCTCTTTTTATGGGTTTTCCGGGATGAGGAGTCCATTTCTGAAGTTATTTTTGGGATATGGGGTCAATGTCAAGGTCAAATCAAAGTTCAAACGTCAAATTTGACCTAAATTAGGAGAAAATTTACCTCTATTGACGGATTATATGACTGCGGTTTGTTGCTTGCCTATTCCAGCATGTCAGATTTTATTGGGTTGGCAGGTAGGTACATGTATGTTTCATTTGTCTACATGTAGCTGGGTATCATTTGATGTTTGCATTGACATTTGTTTGCAGGTTGAGCAGGAGTTCATTTAACACGCAAAGTTCCGCCATTACATTATATGTTCTCACCACGCTTTCTAATCAGTTTTTTAAAACCTTTTTTTCTCATTTCATAGTGTGACGAACCAGCGTGATCAGCATCCCAACATCAGTCGTCATATCATGGCTACTGGAGGAGAGAAGTGCCTGTTCGCTCCATGTAACGGCAGTCGAGATCTACAAACGTTCAAGACGGTGGCTGTGCAGAAAATCATCGCTACAAGCAAAGTGAAGCACGATGATCTGTACAAAACTCTGTCTGGAAGTGATATTCTAGCTCACAAATCATGTTACTGTACCTATACTTCGAGGAGTAGAAACAAGGAACAGGGAAAAAGAAAGCGTGTACCGACTGACAGTGGTGGTTTCAAAAGGTTGTTGAAGTCTAAATGTGGTGACTTTGTTTTCAAGCGAGACTGTTTGTTCTGTGGGAATGAGTGTAAGCCAAAAGACAGTAAGAACCCACACAGCTGGGTGAGGGTCAGACAGTGTACAACTTTAGATAGAGGTAGTAATATTACGTTCAAGGAACACTTGGAGAACCTCTGTGATGAGAGACAGGATCAGTGGGCTAATGAGGTAGCTGCTCGACTCCATGGGGTCATTGATCTGCCTGCCTCTGATGCACAATACCATGTGCCCTGTTACGATCAATTTCGAGTTTTTCCTGTATCTCGACCACCCATGATGGCGCCTGTGGAGGAGGCACTGAGGTCCGTGGTTACGACGATGGCTGAAAACATGACAGAGACGTGGACGACATCGGAGCTTTACTCCATCTACGTCGCTGCCTCGGGCACTGAGTCAAGAAGACAGTTCCTGTCCAGCATCACAGCCTACTTCGGCGACAAACTGCTTCTACTGCACATTGAGGGTTGTGAAAACGTTGTTGGATTTAAAGCCAGCCTCGGACAGTTTATCAAAATTGCAAAGAAAAGCAGTAGCAGCTGCGAAATAGACGATGTGGAAAAGCTAGCAAGGACGATTCGCAGCGAGGTCAGGGCAACAAATAGGCCTGGGGAATACAATCTCAGTGACTATGCTCGTCACAAGGTCATTGAGAGCACCAGTGCAACTCTTCTTAAACTGGTATGTAGTCTTGTATCAGAAGGCGCCATCACCAAGCCATCTCTAACGTTGGCTCAGTGCATTCAGCAACACATTTGTGGTGCTGGCAGAAACCAAACTACACTCGGGCTCGCTGTAAAACTACACCACAAGCATGGTAGTTCATAGCTCATCAAGACTCTCAATGAGCATGGCATCACAAGCACATACGATGAAGTCCTGCGCTTCCGTAAGTCAGTGGCCAAGTTTGTGTTGGACAACCATTCACATTACCACAAGAAACTCGGTTTAAGCACAGAGATCGGCCCTATCTTCAGCTGGGCTGACAACTACGATTTGTACATCTCAAGCCCCAATGGGATGAAGAGCACCCACGCCATGGTGATGGAGTACACCCAGCATCCAACCGGTATCATCGACACAGGAAACATAGGCGTGATGCAGCTGAATATCCCCCGAATCAAGAAACACGAAGCGTCCTCTGTGCGATTCACGCAGCAGTGTATACAGCTGGAGCACTACACGGGGCCTTCCAAGGTGAACCCACCTCTGCTTCTGACGAAAGCTTTGTCCACTGAAGAGTCGCACCTTCAGTCCGCGGCAGTAATCTTCAGTCAGCAGCGAGATGCGGCATGGCTGTCGCAAGTTCACGGGGACGACAGGCCACTTGAGTGGGCAGGCTTCAATGCTCAGCAAGACCGATTGGTGGCAGGTTCTGCCCAGAAGCCCAAGACACTGGTCGTGTTTGGACCGATGATCGACTCACCACCTGCTCACCCCGACACTGTACTAACTACACTTGTGTATCTCGAGAGGACTCTCAATATTTTTGGGATGCAGTACACCCACCTCACAGTCGACCTCCAACTGTATCAGACTGCATGCCTAATTCAATGTAATGACCCGCTGCGCTGGACCAACGTAATATTACACCCGGGTATGATGCACACAATCATGAGTTTCTTGGGCTGTGTAGGAACGCTGATGAAGGCATCTGGCGTGGAGATTCTCATCAGCGCAGCGTTTGCTGGCATCACCAGCATAGTATCCGGAAAGGCCTGGACCAACGCTCTTCGTGCATACCGTCTCATCACTGCCGTGTTGCTGAAGAATTTCTATTCGGATGGTGCCAAGACTTATGAGGAGCTGGATGTCTACCTGGAGACGGCCAGAGAACACCCAACCGGGAGGCTATGGGTGGATTGCCTTATTAAGCCTACACTGTTGTCTCTCATGTTCTTACGCGCAGAGCGAAATGGTGACTTCCTTCTCCAACAACACTGTCTTAAGGCAATGCTGCCATACTTCTTCGCAGCAGGTCATCATAAGTATGCTCGCTACCTGAGCTGGTATGTGCGACAGATCGAGCACCTTCCCCAGCGTGCTAAGCAGGACCTACTGGCAGGTGCGCACGTCTGTCGGCATTCGGATTGCGGGACTGCAGTACCAGCAGATCAGTTTGGAGAACAAACCTATATCAAGCGAGGAAAGGGTTCTGGAGGTATGAAGGGCATTTCAACGAGTGCCGAGCAAGTGGCTGTGTGGGTGAACAGTTTCAGTGTGTGTGCCCACCTTGATATCGCCATGGAACATATGTACGATGAAGCTGGGGAGGAGCAGATGTCACATGGTAGAGCAGATGGGGAGGATAACAAGAATAAGCACAAGGAGGAAGGGGAGGGAAGAAGGAGACTGGACGAGACCGATCGGAGGAAGATTGCAGTGGAACTGGAAAAGTACAGTCACCCCCTCAATGACCAGCAACCAGGTGTCTATAACATCTGCAATGGCCAAGTGGCATCAGACACAGTGAACGTTCAAGATGCATTGGCTATTGGGGGTGAGCAGAGCAGGCATTTCTCCACTTTGCTGAGCAGCGAATTCCACAAGACAATAAAGAAGAAGGTTAAAACAATGGAGTCGCTCAAGAAGGCAGTCACTGTCAAAGGAAAGGCCATCTACGACGTCGAGACACTGTTCGGGCGGCTGATAGTCGTGGGGCAGCAGCGCGGCATTGATATGGCTGATGTCTTCCAGTTTGAACTGAGTCCTGTCCCTCCAGCCCTGATCGACGAGTACAGCTGCTTGAGAAAGGGTGACAAGGCCGTGCTCGTCCACTCTCTCGGTGTCTCTGTCAAGACTCCATCTGCTCCAGACGTGGTGCTAGTTGATGGCGGCCAGCTTCTGTACAACGTTGTCTGGCCAGTCTCCGGGACTACAGGTGACCTGGCTGCAAGCTTTGGAACTCGACTGGCCCACTACCCTCCTGTCTCCAAGAAAGTCGTTCTGTTCGACAGATATGATCAAGAAGCTCCCAGCGCAAAGGACCATGAGCGGACAAGAAGAGGATCAGCCAAGGAAGTCCGGCTAACCCCAAACACCCCCCTTCCATGCCGAGAAGTTATTCTATGCAGCTATCCCCTTGCACACAACATCCAACTGGTTAACAAGTTGAACTGTGTCGTTACCCATGCTGAGGCAGACGTCACCCTCTGCAGCTACATGCTGAAAGCGGTTGCAGAAGGCGCCCAGACCATCCGAATCCTCAGCAATGACACTGATGTATTCGTTCTCTTAGTGTACTGGACATCGAGGATGCGAGTTGTCGCCAAAATTCAGATGGAAAAGTGGAATGGCGATGTCTTGGACATCAACAAAACTGTTCAGCAGTTAGGCCCCAGAAAATGCAGCCAACTTCTCGGTGTCCACGCACTGTCAGGATGTGATACAGTGTCGTACCCCTTTGGAAAAGGAAAACAGTCAGCACTGAAGCTCCTAGAGGTAGATATGCCAGGTCTCGATCAAGTGCTTGGACAGCCTGGCGTAACCCACGCTCAGCTCCAGGAGACTGCATACACCTTCTTCTTACCCCTCTATGGACACAAGAGGTCTACAACAATGAATGACGCACGTGTTCACTTGTACCGTGGCCGTAAGAACCCTCCGCCACTGAAGAAACTCCCACCGACTGATGCAAACCTGCAGCTTCACATGCTCCGAGCTCATCTTCAGATGCTACTGTGGAAAGCAGCAGACCAACGTGATCCACCCGAAGAAGCTCAAAATATTGCCAACTTTGGTTGGAACATCGAAGGATCCACCATCACAGCAGCCGTCTCAACAGCGCCACTTGCTCCCCAAGCACTCCTGGATGTAGTCAGCTGTAGCTGCACTGCAGATGTCAAGGCATGCAGTAGTAGACGCTGCAGCTGCAACAGCGCAAGCCTTTCATGCACGGACTACTGCGAGTGCGAGGGAGGAGACATCTGCTGTAGTCCTTTCGTCAGGAAGCAGATGGACATCGAAGAAGGGGATGTGGATGATGAATAGATGTACACTTTATTTGCTTGTTATATATACTTGACGCGACCGAAAAAAAAAGGAAAAATTTGCTCATAGTGGCTCTGACAAAGTGATCGTTTGACCAACTTGCCCTTAAGCAATTGACTTGAAACTTTCAGAGAATGTGTAGAAATAAATTTTGTTCAAAGTTAAGAAATTTCGGCCGAAACGCCTTTTTCGTTAAGGAGATATTTAGAAAAATTTGATAGGGGGAGCCATTTTGCCCCCCCCATGCGAAATTTTTTTACTTTTGAACTTTGATTTGACCTTGACATCGACCCCGGTTCCCAAAAATAACTTTAGAAATGGACTCCCCATCCCGGAAAACCCATAAAAAGAGGTATTACACGACCTTCTATGTCATCGAGATGAAAAGTTGAAAATTGGTCGAAATCAAAGTAGCTGAGGCCGCCATCTTGAATTCTGAAAAATGCTGAATGTTACACAAATAGCAACCAAGCTAATTTTGCTCTCCTAACCATATGAAATACATTTCCACAAAAAAAGTTTACAGTAATTAACATTGCAGGGTCAACATTTTGGCAACTCGACTATTAGGCAGGAATTGACCGATGTATTTGCCGTACTAGTTGTGCACCATAATACTTCGGTTGCTTTTGGAGCCACATTCAGGGTTGAATATCAAGTAACGAACGTGTATTTAAAACAATTTATTTTAAATATTTAGTGATGGTTTTAGTGCCGTTAAAAGATAACAGTATACGTAATGACAGCTTCTGGTTTGGAATTCAGATATTGATCAAAAGCTATACAAAAAATTAAAAAAAACTACGCCAAAAGCAAGGGAGATAACTTGCACACTACTCTGCGCAAGTCCGAAAAACAAAAAATAGAAAGAAAAATGTCAAAGATTAGTTACTGCCTACAAACATATGTCTAAGGCCGATCCCTCCCTGCTAAAAAAAAGTTACTACATAAAAACATTTAAACTAATATCATCATCACTTGCGCGCTATTTGATCCAGCAATTGGTGATGGTCAGAAAATGGGTAATCATTTTACGTTAAAGTTATATAGAAAAGTGACCCCCCTTCTAAAATCTAAAATATTTGCTAAAAACTGAATTCCTTAGCGATTTACTTGGTAAGTGTACAACGAAAAACTATCAAATTAGTTATGGCCAAAAAGTTGCTGATAATGTTACCTTAAATTTATATAGGAAAGGGATCCCCACGTTAAAATCTTAAACATTTGATAAAATTTAAAAAAATAGAATTCTCTAACGACATGATCGGTAATTGTTCACGAGAGAAAACTGCCCAAAAGAAGTGGTGGGTAAATACCGAAAAAGCGTTGCAAAAGGAAACTAGAGTGAGAGAGAGAGAGAGAGAGAGAGAGAGAGAGAGAGAGGGGAGAGAGAGGGGGAGGAGAGGGAGGGAAAGAAGAGAGAAAATGTCGCTTGTTCTATTAAACGAGGAAAAGGAAAATGCAACGAGGCTGTTTCCCAACCGACTATAATATAGTCGTTTTCAAGTCTAATGCAAACAAATAATTGTTGAGCCGTCCTCTTACACAATCAATTCCTCTTAAGAAATCTTCTGGCAAATTTCACCCAGTGTTTCCAATCCTCTTGTGATGGTTTTCATCGTCCAACTGAAAATCTCTTTAATCCTTATCCCCGAGTGGAAATCACACCAACGACCGCAAATTCTCTTAACTAACATCCACTGATGCCCACTTATCGGTTCAAATCCCACCTTTCCTGTGTACAAGCCACAACTTGGAATAGAAAAATTACATTCTTTCCAATCAAGTCAGACACGGCAGTGCCTGTCTTCACAATTCTCGTGTTTGTCATCAAATCTTTTTTTTCTCGACCACACATGTTTTCTATTTTGGCCATTATTTATCAGACAACAGTGACAATCGACGTGTCCAATCCTTGACCACCCGACGTCATCATTTGCTTTTATCGGTTTTTGTTTAATGAAAATATCCATGTCTTTCCCTATTAATTCATACTAGCGCGATACTCTGATTGTCGACCTTCGTAGGCCCACTGCTAATTTATACTAGGTTTGCTAACCCTTTAAGATCAGTATTTTGTCGGCGTCGGACATGTCGACCAGCGACTTTAGTCTGACGGCCTCGTTTTTGGATACTTAATACAACAGCGGTTCACTGAAATTTGTTTGCCAGAAATCCGAAAAACTACTGAATATAATTTGTGTTATCTCGTGTTTTATCTAAGGGCATTTTCTTTCCAATGTAATCAAAATACACCCTTCAACTTAAAGATGGCGGACTTGAAGACTATCACTACCATCACCGCCTTAATCAGACTGAGACCAAGATTTAGGCATAGGACCAAATTAATTAGCGACCAGCTCTTATGCAGCAGCAGTAATAGAAAAATGTAATGACTTCAGTTTATTCACTTGCGTTGACACTGTCACACATTAAAAGGGTCTGTATAGACAGTTTCATTTTCTCTACACAAGATGATGCGGCGCCATGCCTTGTGCTTTGGTGATTGTTCCTCTACTACTGTTACTTATTGATGGGGAACACGATTATTGGATCAACCTGTAGACTATTTCAATAGATGAATCTTGGAATGAATAGACACACGCATCTTTACGTTTAATAAACATATTTTTGGACCATACTGTACAAGGAAAGTATACTAGTTAAAATGTACATAGTTTACACAGAACATGTTCACAAATTTGCAATTTACATTTTTTTCTTTAGGTTTTCTAGCATAGTTTTTATCCGTAAACACCAAAAATCATACATTATAGCCTCAGTTAAATACACGGTAATCAGAACTAAATCAATACTTTATTAAACAAAGTGGCCCAGTCAGAGCACACGCCATACAAGAAAACGGGGCGAAAAAGAGCATCAAATATAAGAAGGGCGTTTCAAGGGAGCTAATAATTAAATCGACAGTTTCAATCAAGAGAAGTAATGTATATGCCACTTTCTCATCATCGTCGTTTAAAATGGAAACAACAGAATATCACGCGTAAATAGATCCACCCTTTTACTACCCATGTTTCAAGTCGACGATTTTCATCATTGGTGTTTTCGCATGGTTGAATTCTATTGGAACGTTCACTCTTGGCTTGATTGAATAAGTCCGGCCGTCTAAAGGGTTTGTATTAATGGAGTCGTGCTCTTGTCAGGTCGCGAAAGAAAAGCAGGTCAATTGAAGCACAATTTTAAAAAGCGAACTCCCGGCAAAATAGGCAATTCATTGAATCAATCTAACAAATGAACACATGTACGAATGAATACATTCTATATATAAAGTATTCAAGTTGTTTGTCTGTCTGTCAGTACATATTAAATACTATTTATCAGTGACGAAGAAACAAATACAAAACAGCTTCATAAAAATATGTATTTCTTTATTCGCTGTATATGTACGGATTTTGTATTTTCTGTTTTCGTTAAATAAAAGTCATGGATAAGAAAAGAGTAAAAAGAAAAGAAAAGAGTAAAAAAACGTGTAACACATTACTTTAAACCTTATCTTTTTCTTTCCATATGACCCCATCTCTCTATACGTCTCCCTATTCCCATTCTATCTCAGTCTTTCTCTCTATATATATATGTCTTTCTTTTTTTCTCTCTCTCTTTCTTTCCTTTTCTCTCTTTCTTTCTCTCTCTCTCTTTTTTATCTCTCTCTTTCTTTCTCTCTCTCTCTTTCTTTCTCTCTTTCTTTTCTCTCTCTCTTTCTCTCTCGCTCTCTCTTTCTTTCTTTATTTCTCTCTTTCTTTCTCTCTTTCTCTCTCTCTCTCTCTCTCCCTCTCTCTAGAACTGGTTTAGTATAATTGACAGAAAGATAAAAAAATGAAGCAAGAAAACGAAAGCTGACTGACTGAATATTTTACATAGTTTTAATGTTGTTTTTGTGTTATGTCTGAAGATTGAAAAAATGAGACCCAATTTTTTGTAATTTATTTTTTACTTCTTTCGGAAAATGGGGTTCAGCGTTAGAGATGTGCCCCTGGGAGAAAGGGGCCAGGAGAGACTCAAAATATTGTGAGAATACAAAACCTCGTCGCTTCTCTTGTAAGACCATCTTCTTTCCTCAGTTTTCATGCTGATCGCTAGACTAAACAAACCTTTCCTGTCCGGGCTTTGCCTCTACAGATTAACCCACCATGAGGATACTGTGAGATTTGCTTTTGCTTGTGCGTGACTTTCTTATTACTAAAACAAAGTGCATTCAATTGTATTTCGGACTAATGTATTAATTATATATACAATCTACTTTGTATGTCTCCTTTATGTTTAGTTATAGTTTGTTAAGACAGAATATTAATAAATGCATATTCTTTAAGCAAACATCTGTATCGCCTTTTGTTGCTGCCGCCAGCACACTGCCCAAGTAAAGCACGAACTACCCTTTGCCGCTCACGTATTTAAAGGAATTGTTTGGCTTCTCTTACCACACGTTGCCTATGTTGATAGAATGAGAATACTCAATATTCATATTCGTCAATATCTTTCAACAGAATTAAACTGGATATACACTGAACACAATTATTAAGGAATAAATGATATTTCTATTGTGGAAACCATTCGACTATTGAAGACTGCAGCCATTGCCACGTTAACGCTCGACTATAGATGTTCCCTAAAAGTAAAGATTGGTTGCCTTGGTGTGGGCCCATGCCTCGCTATAGCAAATAAGAAAATAATAGGTTTATCTATTTACTTGACGTTAGCATGTGACGAGAGGAGGTTAATAGATTTTGTTCGGATGGATATGAGTGTAAAATACACGTTATATCGTAGAGATAGAATGTATGAAAGACAGAAAAGAAAACACATTGACACAAAATGGATTTAAATAAACAAATGAGATATTTGACCGGTTTCATTCGGATCAACTTTTTCTTCTGAAGACGTTAGTTGATCCGGACAAAACCGGTCAAACATTTTCGTTTTTTTGTATTTTTTGAAATACATAGTTCCCCTCAAACAAGGCAAACCACTACTGTAGACGTAAGGGGCTACTGAGAAAAAGGGTGAGAGTTTTGTTTATGCGGGGGAGTAAACCGTAATTGTGAACTGTGCAGCGAGATATTTGTTTATATTACTTTTAAATTTCTGCATGTCAGTACCGTCAGGAAAACAGAGAGCATGGAGGGAGTTCCAGAGTCCAGCAGCACGAGGAAATAAGCTTTTGGAGTAGAAAGCTCTTCGGCATCTAGGGACCTCCACGGTGAATGGATGGGATTTGGCAGATTGTCGGGTTGGTCTAGTGAATTTACGTCGTTGGGGCACCAGAGCAGCAAGTTCATCATAGCACAATCCATTGAAGTACTTGTAAAACAGGCACAAGGAAGCAACATTCCGGCGATGGGCTAGGGGTTGGAGCTTGGTGGATAGTGAGGGACCTATTAAGTTGGCGACTCTTTTTTTGGACTTTGTCTGAGAGGGAGAGACTAGTGGGTGATGCACCAGCCCAGATGTGGCAACAATACTCCATGCATGGTGGCTTTGTAGAGATATTGAATAATATCAGGTGTGAGAAGTTTACTAGCACGGTAGAGGGAGCCTACCTTCTTTGCAACAGCCCTGCATGTTATCTGTGAAAGTATGGCCGATGAGTTTGAATGATGAACTCTCGGGTAGGGTGTTCTTTAGCATGCCAATCGGTGGTTGAAGCGGTTTCTTGTAGTTATTGAAGGAAAGTAGCTTTGTCTTTGCGGCATTAAAAGTTTTTTACCCCAATCCACTACAGACTGGAGGTCATTTTCTAAGGATTCAACCATTGCCTCAGATATGTGCGGGGTTGCCCACACGACGAGAGTATTATTTATTCTTCCTGTGTTTAATTGTTTTTCCAACTCGATCTTTTTGAAAAAAATGGAAATCGCTCCAGGCACGGCAGTAAGCATATCGATGTTAGGAGCTAAAAAATACTACTCCAAGGTAAAAAGCTAGCCAACGATAAGTGTAATATGGATAGATTCCGACCCTCAAAACAGAAATTCTTCCCTTTTTGTCAGAAACATCGCTGATGGAATTTGAGGACTAAAGGACAAAATAAGGGAAGCGAGTTACGAGGCTTCTGAAAGTAAACCATCCATCGATACATATGCAGCGTTGCCGATAAGTATGATTAAAGTTATTAAACTATCGTTTATTATATGCGTTATTTCAATTTGTAAATCTAACTTCATGAGAACAAACCCCAAATAGTAAATGAATAAAACAAATTACATTCATGACGCATTCACAGATTTTCTTTTGCTAATGGGTTGCCACATATAAAATTGCGGTGGGGGCATTCGAGAATAAGGGTTAAAGAGATTGTCGGTTGAACAATGAACGTCACCATGAGACGATTAGAAACAATAGGTGGAATGGGCAGAAGATTACTTAAGGAAAATTGATTATCCAAGAGGACGGCTCAACAAGTATTTATTTACATTATAATTAATAACGGCCAGGTTGTAGTCGATTGGGAAGCAGTCCTGTGGTATTTTGTTTCGTAGATGGGATGTTTTAGTAACGAAACTTTGTTAGTGGAAGTCACATTTGGTTTTTGGTACAGAGAGAGAGAGAGAGAGAGAGAGAGAGAGAGAGAGAGAGAGAGAGAGGAAAGTTTTTTTTTACTGTGGTTATTGCTAGGCGAGTTCTTGCTGTGAATGTGACGAAGAAGATCGGAATTTGTACAGACCTATGTGTAAGAGCGTCCGGGAGAGATGTGACGAATTTTGCTGTGTTGAAAAAGGACATGTTTAGCATCTGAGAGATTAAATAGTTTCTGTTTAATGTTTGAAACTTGCTTAAACTTTAACATAAATAGCCTATGTAAACGCTACACCTACTTTTGAACCACCTTGTATATGTGTTTATATTTGAGCCCGAAGAACCGTAAAACCTGTACAATAGATTTTTGTAGATAGGTTTGTTTTTAAAAGTACCAAAGGTATCGATTAGTAAGGAAATCTAAAGTGTTAGAAGAGAGGAGCACGTTTGAAATCCTGAGCAGTTGAATTTTTGTTTGATTTTTGTTTGATGCGTTCCCGCATGTCTCTCAAAGGCTTTGTTCGTCGGTCTGTTTGAAATAGCAATTCATTGCTAAGCGCGCAGATTGACCAAACACTTTATATTTTAGTAGCGTCCAATCATCTCAATACAATGCTCGGTAGGTCTGTCACGCATATGTATAAACTAGCATGTTCGTTGCTCTGTCACGCTTGCATATGAAATAACGTTGTCTTTGCTTAAGGTGGTAATAGTAGTTTCGTTAGTCCTTCACGTTCATATTGGAAAGTACATTTTAATTGGTCTGCCACACAAAATTCCAGAGAAGGCTAACGGCCATTATAAGAAGGAAATCAATGGTAAACGGCTGTTGCGAGAACGCAAAGTAATTTTCAACGATAATCGAAATAAGATGAGAGTACTGGAAGTCTTGGAAGATTTGTTGTCACTCAGACCCCGGAGAACACCACATATTGTTGCAAGAAATTACATAAACTGACCCCCCCCCAAAAAAAAAATGAAATAACACACACATAATGCGATGGCACCAGCCTAATAGCTGTGTAGGTTCACAAATGAGGATGGAAAGACTTAGTAGGGACAGCACTAACCAAACCTTTACTTGAAGGAGGCAGAGAGTACTAGGCCCTTGGGAAGGCTGTTTAACACCCAACTCTCAGAGAAAACTAATGGTCGTTGCTATCGAGCAATCAATGGTGAGCGGCTGTTACGATTACGCAAAATCATTAGTAATGGTTATCAAATGAAGTGCAGATTACTACTAAATCTGGGGAGACTTTTCACTTAGACTCCAGGGAACACCACCGGTTATTGCCAGTAAGCAATCATTGATGATGACCTGCATAAGAACTCTTAGTGAGGTAATAATAATAATAATAATAATAATGATTCGGAGACCAGACATCATAATAGTTAACAAGAAGGAAAAAACTGTCAAATTGTAAATTTCGCCGTGCCAGCAGACAACATGGTAAAGATCAAGTAGACAGAAAACATAAACAAATAAACGGAACTTGCCAGAGAACTAAAATGAATGTTTGAACATGAAGAATATCAATATATTACCAAAAATCATAAGAACACTTGAAACAGTCCCAAAAGACCTGATAAAACCTAGGAGAAATTGGAACTAAAGGGAATATTGAGACTATAAAACGGACGGCAATGATAAAGCAGCGGAAATCTTAAGGAAAATCCTCGAATGCGAAACCAATCCACATGAAATACGAACACTAACCAACCACATTGAAATTGTAACAGAAATCAATCAAAAACATATAAGAACACCACGTTAACCCGAGTTAACTGAAACCGCAAGAAATCGTATAAACTATCGCCAATGTGGCATCATCCTCGGCTGATACCACACAAAATAGTCGTGAAGAGTCAAGATGGATTGAAAAACCGAGGGGGGAGAGCACTTACCATATCTCTGCTGAAAGAGTGCGGAGAGTACTGAAACTTTCGCAAGGTATATTGCCACCCAAATCCCAGAGAAGATCAATGGTCGATACCAGCGAGAAGTCAATTTGTGAGCGACTGTTTCGATAACGGAAGTTATTTTTAAGCATTATTGAAAGGGGCAGAGAGTACTAGAAATCCGAGGAGACATGTGATTCAGACTACAGGGAACAGCACTGATTATTGTCAGTGACCAATTACTGATAATGACTTGTGTGAAAAATTCAAGTAATTAAATAATAATAATAATAATAATAATAATAATAATAATAATAATACAATCCTGAGAAATGTCCTCGAATGCGGAAACCAACCCACATAAGCAACGAATGGAGAACAAACACATGGAAGCACAAAACAACAGAACCGGGGAAAATACAACCGCATGAGAGAGGCGCAAGCATAGGCTGACGCCACGAAAATTATGGACAGAGGGTCGAGGAGGGAAAGCGCAAAACCAGACCTCCACTGGAAGAGCGCGGACAGCTCTGGGACCTTGGGAAGGCTTGTTGCCACTCGGGCCCCAGAGGGGACCGATGGCCCTTATCAGCGGGAAATCGTTGGTAGGTGGCTGTTGCGATTACCGCAAGGTCATCAGCGGTGATGAACGAAAAGAGGTGGAGCATACTGGAGGCCTGAGGAGACTTGTTGTCACTCAGACTCCAGGGAATACCACAGGTTGTCGGCAGTGGGTGACCACTGACGATGACCAGTGTGATAACTCCTAGTGAGTAAATAATAATAATAATAATAATAATAATAATAATGATAATAATAATAAAAAATAAATAATGAAATTCTATAAAAAAATATTAAAATATAAGAATAGCAGATTTTCGGAAAAAGAAACTGGCGTGAATCAGGTTTCTATTTAGAAAAATCATTCGACCGCTAAGGACCACACAACTTGAAGCGCTGACGCTCAACAATACAAAGTCTCTGGGGCTGGGATTGATTAACGGCGGTGGCTTCTGTTGCGCGGTTACATGGGATTGTCAATAAAACGGCATTCATAAAATTAAAGGCAGGAAGACGTCATTGATAGTCGAAGCTTGTATTTAAATTGAAAATATAAAATATCCGCAAAATTATATTTTTCTGTTGATTGAAAATACATGATTCATCTGTGCGTTCAAACCTGTGTTGTGTGCTGAGATGCGCAATAACACGGTTATAAAAAAAAAAAAAGTTAAAGAATGAAGTAACTTACTGAGGCGACGCCACCATTAACCGTATGAGCTTTGCTTAAAAAGTAATAAGAGTGATATCAGAATGCCACTAGAGATTTGGCATCTCTTTCAATGCTCAATTCAGAGAGGGGGTAGTGTAGTATATGTTCTCTTGTCATGAAACCATACCCCCAGCCATTTTCTCCTCTTTAAGAGAGCAGTGTAGTTCATGCTCGTTCCTCATGATGCAATCCACTTATGAATTACCTCTTCAATTTTTGTTCGGGGGTGTAGTGCATTATCTGTTCTGTGGTTATAATATCATCCTCCCATGGATGACTTCCTCCTTTTCATTGAGGGTGTAGTGTAATATTTGTTCTGTTTGAGGAGAGCAGTGCAGTATAGCTTCATTTGTCATGATACCATCTTCCAAATAATTAGCTTCTCCATTTTTGGGTGGGGGTCGTGTAAGATCTGTTCGGTAGTCATGCTACTATCCTCCCCAGAAGTACCTCATTTTACTTGGGAGGTTAGTGTAATATCTGTTCTTTTGTCGTTAGACTCCTCCCAGACATTACCTCTTCCTTGCTCTTTGTGGAGAGGGTAGTGTAGGATTTGTTCTGTTATCATGAGACCATGCTCCCAGAAACTACCTCCTTTTCTATGGGTGTGGGTAGTATAATATATGTTCTGTTGCCACGAGACAATCCTCCCAGGTATTACCTCCTTATTTTTGTATAGCAGTGTAGTGTATGTTCGTTCTTTATATATACCAGCAAGAATATACGGCCAGAAGCAGCATATTTTTGGTTAGTTCATCTAATTACTCACGAGATACTGGACTCTATGACTTTGGTCGACAATTTGTCCTAATTTACTTGTCCCCCTCCCCACGAGGGCAAAGTTAGATAAAAGGTCGGTTTTTAATCGAGGAGATATCCAACTCTTTTAAAAGAGACACTCTTTGCCCTCGTTGATAAGAATTTCCCCTGTCCTGACTGAACAGAACACTACACTTTGACTTATTTATTTGCTAAAATAATAGTGATGAAATTTTAACAAATTAACACAGCCCCATAAAACGTGTGAGGAGTGAAGGGGTCGGTGATTATCTTCGGTCTATCCTACTCTTAACTAGATGCATACTTATCCATTCGTCAAAGCACTGTTCCATTTTTCTTTCAACATTTTGTCCATCACTTTCACTTCAGCAGTCACCAAAATACCCATACTTAAAATATCCAAATCGTTTTAATAATAGTTTTTATATAATTATACTTACTTTACTTTATTGCCTACTCCTCAAAGTATCCTTTCACAATTTCTAGAGACAAAATCCTTCAATTTTGTTCGTTTTTTGCGAATCTTTCCATGGTTAGCAATAAAAGTTCTGCATGGTGAGGATCTGATCTGTCCAGCGATTTAGAATTCTACCATAAAGTCTTTTACCGGGAATTTCTTCCTTTAATGCTCGGTATACATTGCTTTTTCTTCTGACAGCGTTACCAAACGACTTCTCGTGTTGTGGTTATCATCATCATCGTCGTCGTTGTGAACGCAAGTTGGTAATAAAACGCACGCGGGTTGATATTCTTGTATCGTCGGTGCTGCTGTCGCTGTCATCATCGTTGTGAGCCCTAGTTGCCTTTTTGTTCGTTGATACAAAACGACGCCGCCACTTGTTTAGCTTATAAAAGGTTTATTCAAAGGGACAGAAATAGAAATTGCGCGCGCGAGAGAGAGTTTACAACATCAGCCGCCCTACACATTTTGTTCCCTTTTTGGGGCAGCGCGCAAAACACGTTTTCCCTCGTTCAAGATTCGCCGGTTAAAAGAGAGAGAAAACGAATCGCGTCCGGAAGTCACGCGATTTTCATAACTTCCGCCCCGTTTTTCCCTCTGACTTTTTAACCTTTACACTAAAACACGACAACTACTATGTAACAGAAGCACCACCCCTAACCTTTCTAAAAATAGACTTCTCAGCGTTTTCGGTTTGACTTTAATTATACACTTAGACAGGACAATTTAGGAAAGATTGCTGAAGATAATTCCTTAAAGGTAGTCCCTGAAAGCCAAGATACGGTCTCAGTGTCTCAGATTATTTTGGTAAATATTTTGTCTCCTGTCATTCCATTGAATAACATGGATGATATAGAGTTTATGAGGTGGATAGATTGACAGTTGAATGATGATGAATACTATGAGCGGATTGAAAATCTCCACATACCACCCACTCAAAACTAGTGTTTAATAATATAAGAGGGGGCGCATGAGTTGCTCACCAGACATCCTGAAAGGAAAGTATAACGTATGAGTCTCGTGCCTTCCGTTTTTTGGTGAGCTAAGTCTTTTTGAATTAGGGATTTCGTCCGCGTCCGACATCTCTAATCCAGCGGTTGGTGTCTAAGCCACAAGTGAGCGCCCCTTCCCCCTCTCACGGTTCACAGAAATTGACTTTTCCGAAGAAGCCAATAAACTGCGTGAATCTATTAGTGTCGTTTTGTAGTTTGTTTTCGGACAGTTTTCATTTTCCCAGCGTTATCGTCAAAAAACCATTCGAATTAAAGATTGCGGGCAGGTAATCAAACAACCTGTCGCCACCAACAGACAAACATCGATTCCGGTTAAAGTATGGGACGAGCAACTATATCCAACAAAACAGCCGGATCAGAAAACAACAATATTCCCTCCTGTTAGAAACATCGCTCATGGAATGCATGATCTATAAGACATAATAGGAGAAAGGAAGAGTGACTAGTTTCTTGTAAAATCATTTGATGCAGTTCACAGACTGCCTGAGAAGCTGATGGCGAATGTATGCGCCCATATCGAATTTGAAATTAAACTCTATGTTGAACACCTTTATATCATATTAATCGTTGCAAAACTATATTACAGTAATAAACCACGCGCACCCTACAATAGCAAGTTATTTCCCATCACTCTTATATATGTGTCTGTGTTACAGTTAATATAACGGGTGCGGGTAAAGCGCATACAAACCTACATTGCATTTGCATGCATGTAAAAGATAGAAAGTATGTATTCATACATTTTCTTAAAGGTATCAGTGCGTATTATGTGATGCATATAGTGAAGATCGTACTCATAACTGGCGGCTTTGTTTCAGAGTGGCGCATGTGCGACACAAAAAATGAAACAATATGAGATGGACCTTTGAAACATGGTACAGACATAAACACAAAAACTTACACAAACGGGTACCGAAACGATTTGATTCTATTCTATCTAGAGGGAGGGAACTCTCACATATTTTCTCGTATTTTTCTCCATAATTTGAGAAAGAAAAAACATTTTACTATAAAATTTGTCAATACCAAATGATCGTACAATTGATTTTAAATAACAAAAATATATATAGCCATAAAAATGTCATGATTGGAAAAGAGGCGAAACAATGTTTGGGTTGACTACATAATTGCTCGAATACTTTTAAAAAGCTCTGACGTCATCAGATATTCTTTAAATTGCTTTATTTTAAATGCAATGCCTATATCTCTGCAAAGTTTGATGATCAGTGCCTCAGTATTTTCGACAAATGTATTACACGATAAAAGTATATAAATACGAGTTTTTAAACACTTCGATGCAATTGATCACGTAATCAAAATATTACTAACGAAATCCACACTTTTATGCAAAATTGTTCGTCTATGTATGCTCTACATATGCGCAATGTATCATTTTCTATAGTCTTAGTGGTTCAGAAATAAAAAAACTTTTCTCTTAACCCCTTAAAGAGTCTTGTATAACTAGTAAAAGAAGCAGAAAACAACATAGGCCTTATCTAATGTATAAAATAGTCATCGAATTTTCGAATTCAGACATTAATAGGAACGACACTGCCAAATCGGTATTTGCTTCTAAATAGCCATTTCCTTTTCTTTATCGTTAGTTCATGTTCTTTGAAAGAACATTTTGCATTCTTCCTCAGTGTCGTTTTTTTGGTCCAAGAGAGATCAGACATCTTAAAAAAGGTCTCTACAATGTTGCATTAGTTGGAGCACAGACCAACAAACATGAACTTAAAGACACAATATAAGATCCAACAAAGACAGAACAGATACTACCCATTGAATGTTTTTTTCTAAAATACGATATACATTTTAAGAAATAAGATACAAGATCATCAAAAGTGTGGCGAATGGAGGGTTGTTATAATCCTCTGTCTATCATACTTTTTCCTGGACGCATTAGCATTCACCACACTACCATTTTTACTCTACCAACAACATTACTTGAAATAAATGTATATATATATATATATATATATATATATATATATAGTCTAAAGAAGCTTTGAATTATTTTAAACAAAAAGACAAAAAAAGAAAAATGCAGTTTAAATTCCCAGAGAAACTAACTAAATCAGAAATAGTGCAGACTTAACATTCGTTGGAAAATTCTTAAATAAATAAAATATATAATAGTAAGTAAATAAAATAAAAAGGGGGATTAAGTATCTAACAGTGAAAAAAAACAGGAGACCTTAACGTAAGCATCTAATATTAACAAGGGGATCATCAGCTGTTTACGATGTAACTGTTTCGGAGATTTAAAAAAAGGACAGTTATATGCATGGCTCTCCAATGGTACAGATCAAACTACCATTTCCCCAATAATCAAGTGTCGAAATAATTCAGCTTAAAATTTTACTTATATATACATAAATAAATAATAATAATAATAATCAAATAATAATAATAATATACTACCCTTAAGACTACCGTGTGATACTGTAATTTGCATATTAAATAAAATTCTTTATATATATATTCATTGGAATGCAATAGGAATTGCGACAACAAAAACAGATTAATAAGATAATCTCAATTTCCCATTTGTTTAGAATCGAAAACAAGCGGATCGATCTCTGAATGGGGGTAGGGTCTTAAGCGGTAGGAAATATAAAAGGAATGGAGTTTAGGAGGGGTGGTGTTCTTCCGAGATAAGAATATATTGGGGAGGTCAACTAAAAAGTGGGAAGTTTACATCTTGGACGGATTCTATTACCCAAAAAATATAATTGTGGCCAGAACTAATTCCTTCAACTTACTAAGAGACTACTTTAACCGATACTAGCCCGAAAGATAGAGATAGCAAAAGTTTATATTACTATTCAGCATATGTACTATCAGGAACGACTGTAGTATCCTTGGCGAAATCACTGTTCGAACTAATGTTGTATAGCTGGAATAGTGTACTACCACTGGTGTGCACTATGATATACTGATCAGTGATTGACTTAAGTCTAAGATATATTGGACAGCTGCGTTGTACGTCTCCGAGTGCTGGCTGCCAAAGAAGGAGGCAGAAATAATACAATTAGTCATAGAGACAAGGATGTTGCTTGATCAGGTCTGATCAGACTCGACAATGTCAAAATCTCAATATTCGCCAGTATTACGACGTTGCATCAATCTCAGACAAAATCGTATGTGCTGTAACCGACATGCGCACAAACGATACCATTGTCGCAAAAATGGGATTAAACCTGGCCACCATTGAGAAAAGGTTGGCAGGACGGCCTAACCATAGGTTTTTGGATACCATCTTCCAAAATCTCTTGATATCCATTTTAAACAAGCCGTTGACCGTGTATGGTGTGTAAAGAAATGAAGTGTGGGCCGACCTCCTTTGCGAATTAAATGCAAAACTAAACGATATGTGAATTGAACAGACTGACTTAGTTTTATGGATGGAACGGTATGAAAAACCTGCACTTCTCTTGTTACGAATCATGTGTTCTTAACAGAAAGGTTGAGTCAGATATGCACGACTTGTAGATAAAACTCGCGGGTTAGCGGCAAGTAAACCTGTGATAAGGCGGCCATGTTTTCTTCGTCCCGTATCAACAAAACTCTCCTGTTTTTGTTTGTTTTTGTATTTCCTCTTACAATTTTGCATGCCTTCCCTGTTGAGATTCGCTGATTATTTTTCTGATAAATCATTTCTTGACACACGCGCAATCAAAACTGCAAAACGTGTCTTTCATTAAATGTGGATTTAATAAAGTTTTTTCCCAAGCAAAAAAGATTACGCATTGAAGAAGGTTATATTTCGTACAGAGGTTGTGCCTATTTACTTGCCTCATCACGTCGATTTGTAATTTGGGGAACATCCAGCTCCCCCAAAATAGGAATTCTGGATGGAGACTAACATTTAAATTGCCTCTGTCAAGAAGGATTTATCTTTCACTGATTAAAGACAGACACGATTAATTTTAATATCGTAACGGATACTACACTTTGCTCTTAGCCAAAACGCTAATTCGTCCAGTGTTTGTCTTCCAGCAATATTATAATAGATACTGATACGATGTTCATGAAAGTTTTAACAGACATTTATTTTGGATTAGAATTTGTTGATGGGACTGACAATTCGGCGTGCCGTGTTCGAATACTGTCAGTTCGATAGCACATACTTCACGTAGTTCTATTATACTATGGCGACTTATGCTTTGATCTCTAAAGATTATCCGGAAGGCGGTAACTAAGCACGTAGATAGCTTTAGTCTTGTTGGTAGACGACATGTAGCAGTAATATATACTCTCTCTCTCTCTCTCTCTCTCCTGTTGTAGACTTTTTTTTATCCAATTAACAGCTCTTGTGAACGTTATTAAAAAGGGACCGTACAAATTCATTTGGGGGTTTAAGAATATCTGGGTTTTATTTTCTCTTGATAGTATAATATGGATACACATATAAAAAAGCCACCATCATCTAAACTCCCAAAAGCTCACTCTGCCGATTCAGTGAAAAGAGAAAGGTCTTCACTGCCCATTACCCACGTCACACTAGGGATATCCCGTTTGTGACGTAACTGACGAAACATGTAGTTCTAACTCGATTTCTAATGAAAAACTCTACCCTACTTAACTCTAAGCTTATCATGAAAATTTCCCATGCTAACCTTATTTTAACACCCTTCATCTAAATATTACGGTGCCTCCCGTGACTATCTGATTAGAAAATAAATCAAGGAAACAAATGCTAGCAAAAGAATCGATCAGCTCAAATAGTTAATACGATATTAATTACGGTGTTTAGTAGAGAACTTACCTATGTCAGATGAAATACATTTAGTCTAAGTCATGCGAGAAAAAAGAAGAGAGGGAGCATGAATAAAAAATAAAAAAATAATATAAATAGTATTTTAACAGTAAAATAAATAAAGAAAGGAGTAGTATATATCAAAATAAATAAAAATCGTTAAATAAATTAACCATAATCGCACTTGGTAGAGAGCATATCTCTGCCAATGCTTAAAAGTACAAATTAAAGAAATTCGGTTCAAATCAAGAAAGTAAGAGCAGTTGAGCTAAAGAGAGAAAGAGGTAAATCACTGAATAAAAACGCCAGACCGAAAGAAAATTAAACTTAGAATTAAAAAAAGGGTAAAAATAAGAACAAAAATAATAGATGAATGCATAAATGAATAAAAGCAAGAAAGAATAAAAAAAAGACGTTAACAAAATATAAAATATTACACCATTTATTTATTTTTAATTACTTGATACTCATAACAGTAATTAGAATAATATATTCGAGAAAACATTCTAAAATAGTGTCTTATTAAAATTTGCAAGCGGCCTTACTTTCCAACACTGCAAATGGCAGACACCGTTTCACCGTTTCACCGTTTCAGTAATATTTCAATATGCAGGTGTGCATAAATAACCTGCTGGTTTGTTCCTATCATTTCATCATTCTCTTTAAGGAAAGAAAGTATACTTGCAACTTCGAAATAAGTAATTTTAAGGAAAATATATACTTCATGTTTATTTACATATTTAAAAAAATATTTCCCTTCTAGAATTCACATTTTCTATTACTTTTGCCCGACCAGTAGTAGAACATTATGAAACATTATGAAACATAAATATAAAAATAAATGCGTTCTGTTAATACGTTATTCATAGTATTTCCGTATTAATATTTATTTAAATAATTAAAACCCAATTACCGGATCACATGCAGCAGTGAATCTTAAACCTACACTACCAACACCCGTCCGACAGTAAAGGAGATCATAGCGTTTATGTCTTTTTGTTTACGTTCACGTTAGCCATTCATTATTGAACTATATTCAGTATAAAAAGTAATGCTATACGCTAAGTGGAAACCGTCATCTCCTATTCCAATACTCTTAACTGATGTTGGATATATATATATATATATATATATATATATATATATATATATATATATATATATATATGTATATATATTATTTTACTAAATCTGACTAAATTAATGTTTTTTTCCTTAAAGATTCTTTCCTATATATTTTACTCACACTGATTTGAGAATTTGATTTTTTTTCAAAAAATGTCTTTAAATTGTTATAATTAGTCTTATTATGCAATTAGCTAACAAACTGATCACTCTCTCACTAAATTTCTGTCTATCACTGTATGTATCATTGTATGTTGTGAGACTCTACGCCCTCATTATACTCTTTCTCTCTTTATAAATTCTGTGAGTCTCTCTCTAGCTCTTTTTCTACTCCTATCTCTATCTGTGTCTCTGTGTTTATTAACAGTCAACGGATATAAAGGTAGAAAAATAATATAATAGGTATAAACCAAACATCCGCTAAAAGAAATCTTTGCCTCCGGGGCTTAGAACCAATATCAATAACGTAGAAAACCTTCTCCTCTGATATCCCAGAAATAAGTGAAATAAACCTACAATGCTCAATCTCCTCACACAATTTTGCCACGAGTGAATACCTCCCACTCAATCGTAGAAACCCTGACAAACACATGCACGGGCGAGGAGTTTATGTTTGGAACGCCCTCTTCTTGACTAGAGAACATAGGCTAGAATCAGATAATCAAGCCTACATGTGCTATAGATTAACTTTAGAGTACAGCGTTAGTTACTTATACTTCTTATATCGTTCTCCTTCGACCAAGGACTATAACCTGCTTAACTTTGTCTCTGAAAGCATTGATGCAACAGTCTCACTTGACTCGAGTGCCCAAATCCATGCATTTGCAGATTTTAATGTACATCACTGTGAATGAATTGGATTTTTCAGCTATACAGAGGATGCAAGTAACTCAACGTATAGTTTCTCACTAGCGCACTCCCTCTTACAGACTGTCACTTTCCCGAGCCGCCACCCTGATCGTGTAGACCAGCAAACCTTACTGTCCAACCTGGTCTTGACCTCACTGCCCTAGGTTTGTGCGACGAATGCCCATAGCCCGCTCGGGAATGCTGCCCATCTTGTGGTAATGATTGATATCACCCTAAAATCCGTCCTAAAACTGATGAGCTGTTGCTCAAAACTCCATCTCATGTCCGAGACATCATAAAAATCCTTGACACCTCCAATGCATCTGGGCATGATCTTATACCAGTAATAGTAATAAATAAATGCTCTGATGAACAGGCCTCTGTTCTCTTCAAACTCTACAACAAATGCCTTGTCGAATCTCGCTTCCCTGATAGCTGGAAAATTGCCTCTGTGCTACCAGTCTTCAAGAATTCTGGAGATAGAACTGACCCTCAGAATTATCGCCCTCATCAGTTTACTCTCGACCTTTGCTAAGATCTTTGAATCCTTAATCAATCTAGCGATAGTCCGTCACCTCGTTAATTCTAAACCTCTTACTTACCATCAGTATAGCTTTAGAAAATCATTGTCTACTGCGGATCTTTTAACGGTTATCTCTGAACGCATATTCCATACACTGGACAAGGCAGGTGAAGCTCAGGCGATAGTGCTCGATATATCCAAAGCATTTGACAAGGTCTGGCATGAAGGTCTTCTCATAAAAATACTTCATATAGTATTACTGAACGAATATTTAATATAATTAGATCCTTTCTATCCAACATAAAGATCTGTGCTGTCCTCGATGACCCTTCATCAAAACAACACGACATAAATGCATGTGTAAAACAGAGATCGATCGTTGCCCCTTTAATGTTCCTGGCTTTCATAACCGACTTTTTTTATGACATTGTGTCTGTAATTGGTATATTTGCTGACAACACCATATTCTACTCAAGCCATGTGGGTAAAATGGACGCGCACATATGCGAGGCAATGGCTAAATCCTTAGAATGTTGCATCCAGTCTGTAGTGAAATGGAGGCATAAATGAATGTTAACATTTAATGCTGCTAAGGCAAAGTTCCTTTGCTGTAACAACTACAAGAAACCTATTCAACCACCGATTTCCATAGCAAAGAACATCCTACCTAAGAGTCCAACGTTTAAACTCCTCGGCCTAACATTCACAATGTTAGGCCGAGGGGTTTAAACATAAATTGGCACAAATACATAGAAGACATGGACAAGACTGCTGCAAAGAAAGTCGGTTCCCTCAACCGTGCTAGAAAACTTCTCATACCTGACAGTATCCTATATCTGCACAAAACCACCATCCGCTCATGCATGGAGTATTGTTATCAGATCGTGCTGGTGAACCATCAACCAGTCTCTCCCTTTTAGACAATGTCCAAAAAAAGTATATAATCTAATAAGTCCGTCACTATCCACCTGTCCTATTGCCGCGATGTTGCATCCTTGTGCTTGTCTCACAAGTACTTCAATGGAATGTGCTCAAATGAACTTGCTGCTCTAGTGTCCCTCGACGGAAATACACTCGACCAACCGGACAATCAGCTAAATTCAACTCATTCATTATGGAGGTCCCCAGATGCCGAAAAGCCTTCTACTCCAATAGCTTCTTTCTTCGAGCTGTCGGCCTCTGGAATTCCATCCCTGCTTCCTGTTTCCCAGACTGTACCGACATGCACTAATTTAAAACTAATGTGAACAAGCATCTCGCTGTATAAATCCCAATTTAGGATACCCCCTCCCCCAAAAAATTTTCACCCTAATTCTCAGTAGTTTTTTACGTCTACAATGGCAACTAAAAGGGTATAACACCAAAAGTATTAATGATATTTCACCCATAGTAAAGAAGGAATAAGAGAGAGAGGGAGACAGAAAGAGAGAGAGAGAGAAGGAGAGAAAGAGAGAAAGAGAAAGAGAGAGTGAGAGGGTGAGATTGAGAAGGGGAAAAAGGAAACTAGCAAGCAGAAAACGACTAAACAGGGATTTTAGGGGTTTCAGTGTGCTATATTTAATTGGCATTGCTTACTCACTTTTCCTGTTTCAAAAATCCAACCGAACTTAATGGGTGCTCAAACGGGCCAGATCTTTTCTGTACAGACATTAAGCTCTCTTACAAAAGGTGTTCTTGTCAATGACAATACAACCAACTAAGATCTACCATGCTATATATATTGAAAGGAAGTAACACACTAAAAATGCCCGGGACAATCTTATAACTGGGTGCACACACTTAGTAAACACCGTTTTTCGTATTCGTTTAGTCTATGATTGGATTTCTTTCATAAACTACCAATAAACCGTCGTCGATATTACCACTTCTTTCGCCGGCTAGTTCGTTCTGCCCTACGTATGAATACTGCTCGCTTTTATCAGTTCGCCTGGCCGTTATGCAAATTACTTTCTATGTATCTATGTATACATGCACGGCACAGACTATCCTTAGTCGCTTACGTCATATATATATATATATATATATATATATATATATATATATATATATATATATATATATATATATATAAGGAAAGTTTAGTTCAATCGTAATATGTTGTTATATCCCTAGGAGATTACATAACACAAATATTTTATGAAATAAGTAAAATATTACAAAACAACTGGATAAAACAATGCTGCAGATAAGCTCAGTGGTAAACACTTGATTTCAAACATGTTGATGGTCATAGATGAAGGTAGTCTTATGTAGAATATCCTTTTTTACTGGTCCAAATTAAGGTAGGTTTTAAACTCGCGTACTCTGAAGCGGTATTTTTGTTGTTATTCCTGCATTCACGCGTGTTTGAAAGATAATAACTTGCTATACAGTTTGGTGATCTTTCTTAAGAAGTGGAGATCCCTGTTATAGGAAGAAAATCGTTTATAAAATATTTAAAGTTAGTTAGAGTCTATAGAAAATGGATCAAATCCGGTAATGTATTCTTGACTTTTCTTTTAGTCTCACATATTTAGCTCATCATTTTAAATTTAATACGAATATTTCTTCGTTCGAGTTGCATTTGATAAAAATATGAAGAAAGTCATTAAATTGTTTTACCTTAATATAAAGATGTTAATAAACTGAATTTTCTGAAACGCGTGTACACGTGCAAAATACTGTTGAGAGCTGGATGTTTTGCAGCACAGTTACAAAGCATTAATGATGTCATTAATGTTGTAGTATACTGACTTAATATACATTAATATAATATCTCTCTCTCTCTATATATATATATATCTATCTATCTATCTATATATATATATATATATATATATATATATATATATATATATATATATATATATATAATGATGTTGTCCTTGTTTTAGAAAGAATTGTTTATATGGTAATATTAATTATTAAAAATAATGATAGGCATTTAGAAAGCCATATAATGCAATTTAGTTTTATTAACCTCTTTTTTTCCAATTTAATTTTCGAAAATTTACTTCATCATCAGAATTTCTGAATTTCAAAATAAAGATATATAAAATACCTTTTTTTTATTCCTCATCTCGTTTTTGGTGTTGTCGGTTCGATTTTGATGAAACGAATATGGATGAGTGTCTTTTTTGGACGGCACGTGGCGGTGCAAATTGTAATAAGAAATGTCCTAATTTTAGAAAAACTAAAAAATAAAAAAATGCATTGTATGGCGTTCTAATTGCTCATTATTATTTTTAATAATTAATATTACCATATAAACAATGCTTTCTAAAACAAGGACAACATTTCTTATTACAATTTGCACCGCCACGTGCCGTCCAAAAAAGACACTCATCCATATTCGTTTCATCAACACCGAACCGACAACACCAAAAACGAGATTAGGAATTAAAAAAAGGTATTTTATGTATCTTTGTTTTGAAATTCAGAAATTCTGATGATTAAGTATATCTTCGAAAATTAAATTGGAAAAAAAGAAGTTAATAAAACTAAAATGCATTGTATGGCGTTCTAATTGCTCATTATTATTTTTAATAATTAATATTATATATATATATATATATATTTATTCATGCAATAAATATAATACGTTTCTTAATATATATATATATATATATATATATATATATATATATATATATATATATATATATATATATATATTGAAATGATCCCATTAAACTGAACCCAAATCAGAAGACGCATTAATTACGTAATATATTTTGAACGAGAAACTAGCTAGAAAGTTTATTAGAAGGGAATAGAGAAAGAGAGGGACAAAAATAGCGGGGAAAGAGATAAATTCAATAAAGATAAACTGGGAGATATTTATTGGATCTAAAATATAGACGGTGAGAGAGGTCGAGAGAGAGAGAGAGAGAGAGAGAGAGAGACTGGAAGAGAGAAAGAGAAAGGGAGAAGAGAAGTAGCACATGTGAGAATAGCGAGATCTCGGTCAGTAACTGATCAATATATCCTGGAAATTTCAGGTCACTCTATGGAAAGAAAGAGAAAAATAACGCCATGTTACATACGCATGCGTACACACATATAAACACAGAGAAACATATATACAGAAATAGACACACTGACATACGCAAGTATTTCGTATATAGGTATACTACTCGCATCATTATACCCACATGTAAGCTTTACTAGCGTCAATGTATGTTAGATTGAGTGCATGTATATAAGTGTTCGACTGTGTGCCTTTAAATGTAGATACAGAAAAATCTTAATCCACATACCCCAATATAGAGTGTGTGAATATCTCCACTGTGCTATCTGTGATTATCCTGTGTAGCAGCAAGTCTTGTTGGAAACAAGTCATACACCATACACTATAAGTATACAATCCTTACATACTTAGAAAACAGAGCTGTTAAACCTGACATAGCAATATGGGGCAAACAGGAGAGTGTAGTAACCCTAGTTGAAGTCATTGTCTTGAATGATGCAAGCTTAACCACTAAGGTGTTATGTACAACATCAAAAGAAACTAGGCTCTTATGAAGATCTCAATCATAAGAACCACCGGACTCATCAACATAATTTGAAAACTACCTGGCGAATATACCAGGTGTACTAAGTGCAAAAGAGGTTCCAACAACTGCGCTTAAAGGGACGGTTAGACTCCTAAAATATATCTGGTTGGAGTCTCTTAAATAGGGGAAGAATGTCTGGTATTCGGTTGGATGCCCGATTCCCAGCAAAGAAAGATCAGACAATATATATACAGTGTATTTGAATAAATTTGACACTTTTTGGAAAATAAAATAAAAAAACGTCATATCTTGAATAAATAATTGATGTATGCTCTAACTTTATAATGCATTTCTTGGGGAAAATTTTGCTCAATACAGATTACACGAAGAGGCTGCTCTGAGACTCCACTACAACCATAACCTAGAGTACGCGACATTCACGCTGTTCTTCGCGAGGGCCCTGAACTGTTTTACCCAGATGATCAGCTCGTTCTTGGTGTTGCGGGAAGTACTGTCGGTATCTTTATCATCAGCGTCCTACACGTAATAGTCTGTAGGGTTGTAATTTATTGGGTGAGCAGATGTTATGACTGCTGAAGTCGTGGACGTTTTCAGACAGACACCTCTGAGTTTTCCCGAAGGTGTGACACTGAGCTGAGTCCTGCTGCCACACGTATTACCTTCCATCAGCCAATTTCTCCACCTAAAGCTTGACAACAACTCAATATAGCCATATGAATTGAGTCTGATTCCCTTTTCGCTAATAAGGGGCGGCATGACACGGCCTTCTCTGGAAACTTCTTCAAAATCATAGCAGTTTGAGTTACATTCGAAAATCGGGACGTTAGCTCTTCTTGATTATATATATATATATATATATATATATATATATATATATATATATATATATATATAATTATCTTAATAATAGATACTTAATATTTATCTACACGTTTTATACTTGCGTAATCATCAGTGTAGAGATAACCATTCTAACAGTCGCACGATTCGAAACCCGTACAAGAGTCACATTTAACTCTAATGTTAAACGCTCTAATCAATGAGGCTACCATGAATGGCTACGGAAGAGGTAATAAATAAACCCTATTTATGTGTGAAGGAGGAAGACAGTTATAATTAGCCTTCATAACAGCGTTCAGCAGAAAGGAACTTGCATTTATAGCTATTGGGCCCAGCGGAGAAGGGGCTACCCATAATTATTTTAATAATACATATTTAAATATTGTCTAAATAAGTATACGTTCCATCTTTACGGAATAATCCTTGCAAGATAACCAGTCAAACCAGTTGCACGATTCGAACACCTGAACAAGTTACATTTAACTCCAATTCTGAGCGCTCCAAACAATTATATATATTATATTCACTCAATGACCTGAATTTCACTTCTGATTTTAGCTTATAATGGCCCCACCCCAATTCGCACCGGCTTTATTGCTTACTAGCAATAAACAGTATCCAAACATTCCCTTCCCCCTCTCCCTTCCCAGCATCAGCCATAGCTCATTAAACTAATCCTATTACCCACTTTCCTTTATGTTTTTATCTTTTTTTCTTCATCCCTTCCCACCCATCTTCTTCATTTGACCTCGCTTTCAACTCAAACATTTCGCCCTTCTTAGAATGACTTAAATCTCTCACTGCCAGCGTTTAATGTACACAGTTCAACTTCAACTCTATTCTCGGTCCACGGAAGTATTTTTAAAATGGCCCGAATTCTCAAAATTACTTCTCTCTATTGGATTTGCTTCATTCTTGAACTTTTTCTATGCTGCCATTCACGAAAACCCTTCTTTTCCATCTGTAAATTTCCTTTCACTGGACACCTATTCAACGGACATTTACCAACTGGATAGACCCCATTATCTTTTTATACGCACTTTCTCACTCTCAATTACTTAATATTTTTTTAAATTTTGAATTTTGGCTTTTCCACTGATCAATCCTCTGATGATAAGATTTTAATCTTTGAAAAGCCTTGGCTTAAGGAAAGAATAATAAACAATTGAAGTTGAAATAAATTTGTCATTCGTACATGTTTATCTTTTCTCATCCATCTTTATATATACATATATATATATATATATATATATATATATAGTCATCCACATACAGCCTATCAGTGCGGCTAGACCAGTTAGTGTCTCAAGCCGGGATCGAAACGCAACCGTCGAGCTGACAGTCGGCGATGCTAACCCCTACGCCATCATGCGACACTGACTGAATGTAAGTGATATCTCAATGTAACGAAATGTAAACATTGCAAATGCCTGAGCTCGAAATTAGTTTTACCTAATGAGCATTGCCTTAAAGCTAATGGCCGTTGACGATACCCTTACAAAAATAAGCTCTACCCGGAGGGAGCTTTTTATAGTCATCCACATACAGCCTGTTTCGCTGTTTCACAGCTCATCAGTGCGGCTAGACCAGTTGGTGTTTCAAGCCGGGATCGAAACGCAACCGTCGAGCTGACAGTCGGCGATGCTAACCCCTACGCCATATATATATATATAACCTCGAAATCGCTGTAATTATTTTTACATAAGTATGAAAACCTAGGTTTCAACATTGTCATATATATTTAAACTGTATAATACGGCGTCTGTTGTATGTACTGGGGTATTTTGGAAGGTCCCAATTGTCAGAAACAGCAGTTCTTAGCTGCCTGCGCTCGAGCTGGTCAACAAGTATCGGACATCATGAGAGAAATAGAAGCGACTCTTTCCAAGTTAATAAGATTAAACAAACAGAAAACATTAATATACATGCTAATTACAACAAATAAAACGTAAGTTCTTTTCAAATAAAACTCAATCCCCAAAACGAGGAATACCTGTATTTTGCCTTCGCAATATATGTAAGAAAAGTATTTACTCGCATAAAAAACGCTTCACACAAAGACAATGCTTAACAACCTTTAATAGTCAAGCAATGACAATGCTGAAACCTAGGTTTTCATACTTATGTAAAAATAATTGCAGTGATTTCGAGGTCATATATATATATATATATATATATATATATATATATATATATATATATATATATATATACATTTAAAACCAGTGAATAAAATATATTTAATAAGAATATACACGTGTTCGCTTTGTCAAGCCACACTTATGAGTCGGAAAACGACGAAATGACTTTCTGTCTATAAGTATATATATATATATATATATATATATATATATATATATATAATTCAGCATATGGATTTATGCAATTTTCCTAATAGGCGGTTGACCAGATTTCTTAACTTCTGAAATAGGCAATTTTGATAATAAGCAATTGACCAGATTTTTAAATCAATTATAGCAGAATTTTTTGCCATTCGGAAAATAGGCCATACGCCTAGATTTATGAAGTAATATCGTATAAGCATTTGATATGTCGTACAGCTTAATTTCTTCGTATCTAAATGAAGAACGGCATATATACTTTTAGATATCGGTCGACACGCACATACACGAACACACATGCATACACACATACATTAATCCTAAATGATTTAATTTCTTATTTCTTATTTTAACCTGTACCATTTTATTTTATTTTATTTTTTTATATATACATATATATATATATATATATATATATATATATATATATATATATATAATTATTTATTCATCTATTTTTCTATTTATTATTTCTCTCCTTTTCTATTCCTTCGTCTTTCTTTCTTTTTATTTTATTTTATATTTTATATTTTATATTTTATATTATATATATTTTTAGTTTTATTATTATTTTTGGTACGATTTAGCTTGTTAACGGTCCCAACCACGTGACTTTCCAAATTTTAATTTTAAATTTATTTTATTTTCTCTCCATTTCATTTTTACCAACTATAATCTAAGGTTACAATCGGATTTTAACTTCCTGATGTGATCTCAGTTGATTAATAACATCGACATGCCAGTGTCGCACATTTTGTACATGTCTGTGTAAATAAAAATACTGACTAAAATTGTTTTTGGACCATACATATATATATATATATATATATATATATATATATATATATATATATATATATATATATATATAGACGGACAGATAACTAACGGAATGAAGTCTGGTGAATTGCATGGCAGCTAAATACTTGGTAACGAATGTAGGCCATATTCTCGGTGAACTTACTGATCAGTTCGGAGCGGAAATAGGCAGATGAATGGTGTTCGGTGCGGTTGGGTGTGGCTGCGATTTCCCTTCGGACAGCCGGAATATTGTCCTTATCGATCTCTTACTTAATGTGGTAATTTTGTCCGACAACAGAGGTTTCTCAATTAGCAGCTTAAATGATGAGTAAATATCAATAATCTTATGGATTTTGATGGTAATAACATAGATCGAACTTACTAAGATAAACTCAAGGGAACTGAGACTACCAATGGATGGATATATATATATATATATATATATATATATATATATATATATATATATATATATATATATATATATATGGTCCAAAAAAGGTTTTAGTCATTTACATACGAAAACAAATTATGTTACTAACTAAATCCCCGTGTTGTATAAGCCGACTTACAGCTGGAAATTTCACTAATAAAAATAGAGAACACGACTATATAACATGGGACCTTACCTTAAATCCTTAAATAAAAAATAAATATTTAGCGTTTCATTCTATAGGGAACGAATATAAATAAAAACATTGAGTTATATATATATATATGTGTGTGTGTATCTATTAATAATGGAGTTTATGTACCTGTCTGTCTGTCTTTCTGCATGTCCGTCTGACTGATGCCGAAACTCCATCAGAGTAGTATCACTATTTACTAAGTCCGCCAGCTTCATTATATACTACTGCAAAAACCGCCGTAAACACTATGTGCATTTCTCAATTTACATAATTAATTGCTTTTCAACTTCTCATAAATTAGTATTCGCAAATATACACTCATGTTTGTTTTCTTCAGATTTCCACATGTATTTACCCTATTTTGCTCGCTAATAATCTTACTTATAAATTATAATGATTTCTTTTATAATTTATATATATATATATATATATATATATATATATATATATATATATATATATGAAATGAGTTATATAGTTATTTTATCTACGTCAAACTGATAGAACAGTCTGCGTTAATCCATTGAAACAGTTACCTCCCTCTGAACGGGCGCGTTATTTCAAATGTAAACAAAGCGCTGGCATTTACCGTGTTACTTTTACTGATTTTTTTTATTACAGCGTTCTGATTTTATTTTCGTAATCTTATTAGTCATTATGTTTTAAAACACAAATTTGTTGAATCAAATTGTTTAATTAAAAATAAAAACTGACTTAGAAATTACTATGTAAAAACACAAACACATTATAATTAATTTAGTTTAGGTAAACTTTTCTTTTTTTTGATAGCATTTACATTTTTTAGTGCTTTTTCACTTTAGGACCCGCGTTAACTTTAACCCCGTCGTTAGCGTCAGGGTCAAAGTGAGGGTTAGGGTTAGGGTTAAGGTTTAGAGTTAGGGTTAGGGTCATGGTCAAAGTCAGCGCGGGTCCTACAGAAAAAGAGTACCGATTCTTTAATTGTTTTATTATAGGTACACCTCTTTTCAAATTTGAAAAATACTGTTCGCTGTATTTAGTTTTTTAAATTGTTGCTTTTAACAATTTTATTAAATCAAATTGTTTAATTAAAATAATAATTCATTTTAAAATTACTATTTAAAAAACACACACATTCTAATGAATTTAATTTAGGTCAACTTCTTCTCGGGAGCATTTAAATAACTAATCGTGTTCGCTGTATTTGATTTTTTTAGTGTTTTTCTTTTTTTTCTTCTTTTTAATTAAAAATATTTATATGTATGGGGGAGAGTCATTAAATTATGGGGGCGGTCAAAAAATAACTAAAAATACTTCTATGTATGGGGGAAAGTAAAATAAACAAATTGACGGGGGGTCAAACAAATTTTGTTTCTTTTTTTTTAAACTAAAATTCGGGGTGGAGTGGAAATTTTTTTTCTTCTTTATTTTCAACTAAATATATTCTTGGTCATAAACAAAGAAAATCAATGTCTTACCACCCAATAAACATGACTGGGGCTCCCTCGGTTTATGCGCGAGCATACATTTCTGACGCAAAAATATGCGACTGGAGGGAGCATATATTTTCTAGTATATATAATATTAAATTATGTTTTAATATCTTACCTACGATATATATAAAAGAAATATATATATAAAAGAATATATATATATATATATATATATATATATATATATATATATATATATATATATATATATACATATATATAAGAAATACAGTATAATCTGCCACCAAAATATATTTCAGCGATTAATAATAATAATAATAATAATAATAATAATAATAATAATAATAATAATAATAATAATAATAATAATAATAATAATAATAATAATAATAATAATAATAAAGTATAGAAGATTGTGTTGAAAATACAATAAAAGAGCTGGAAAAATACAGAAACCAGAACGCAGAAATGCTAATCACCGCAGCAAGAGACACCGTCTTAACGGGAAGCACCGAAACCAGAAACAAAAAGACAAGAAAATAAAAGTGGGAAGATAAAAAAATACATGGACACTTCATAAGACTTACAAACCCACAGAATCCAACGAAAATAGCTGGTTATGGCTTAGAAAAGGACACTTGAACAGGGAAACGGTATCTTTACTCACGGCTGCACAGAACAATGAAATTAGGACACACTACATTAAAGCTAAAATAGATAAAACCCAGGAAAACAGCAAATGCAGACTGTGTGGGCAAAGAGACGAAACAGTAAATCATATAATAAGTGAATGTAGCAAAGTAGCCTCAAAAGAATACAATAAAATTCATGACTGTGTGTGGAAAGAAATACACTGGGAATTGTGCGAACGATTTCATTTTGAACACGCAGACAAATGGTACAAACATAAACCAGAGACAATACTAGAAAACGAAAAACACAACATCCTTTGGGACATTGATTTATAAACAAATAAACTCATAAAAGCAAGGAGACCGGATGCCATAATAATCGACAAGATGGGAAAATTCTGCTAAATCGTAGACTTCGATGTTCCAGCTGGCCATAGAGTTAAGATCAAGAGGACGGGAAAGCGAAACAAATACACAAAACTTGCCAGAGAATTGAAAGGAATATGGAACATGAAGAAAGCCAAAATAATACCAACAATCGTAGGAACACTAGGAACAATCCCAAAAAACATGAAGAAAAGACTGGGAGAAATTGAAATCAAAGGGATCACTGACACCATACAAAGAACGACGATGATCAAAATAGCTAAAATCCTAAGGAAAATCCTCGAATGCGTTAACCAACTCGCAACAGTTACCAAGGGTTACCAACCACGTAAAGGTTACAATAGGAAGAAAGAACACAACAGCAAGAGCTAAGGAACAGGAACTGCAAGAAATCGCACAAACTGCCTCCCTTCCCTCAAAAGTAATGGCGTCAGCCTCGGCTGATACCATACAAAATGATCGGGAAGGGTCAAGGAAGATGGGAAAACCGAGGAGGGAGAACACTAACCAGAGCTCCATTGGAAGAGTGCGGAGAATACTGGTACCTTGGGAAGGCTCATTGCTACCCAAATCATAGAGGTGACCAATGGTCATCTAAATTCAGAACAACAATTAGCAACCCAAATTTGAAGCAACAATTAAAATCAACTTTACTCCTGTGTTTTTGTTCCATTTCGATTCCGATTTTTTTAAATATGCATTCTCATTTCGAATAATAATACGAACATTACAAAATTAATATAAAAAGCAGTGAATTAGATAAAGGAAAATTGAAAAAAAAGAAACATGCTGAAGCCCAGAAGGAGAAAATAATAATAGTGAATTTGCAAATAAATATGAGCAATATCAAAAAACTATATAATAAATTATAGAGAAAAAAATGGAGACTCATAAAACAAATAATGATAAACGATATGAAAAATATAGAGAATATTTTTCAATACAAGTGAATTATAAAAACGACATATTGAATATAAAGAAAAGACAGAAATTGAAAATCCATAGTTAAATAATGTTAAACTGCAATATAAATATAACAAATAGAATATATGATTAATATATTTAAAACAAGAACAAGTTATCAAACAAATTATAGAAATAGTAAGAAATTATTAAAGAAAAGTAATTTAAAAAATATACTAAACATATTTAATTCAAACTTACAAGAAAACAATTTTTACTGGAAAAATAAATTGAACAAATTTTCTCATTTTTTGTTCAAAACACCATTATTATTCACAAATTGACAAACTCTTATTTAGTTTATAAAAAAGAACAATAGCTTAATAAATTCCAAGAAAGGACTTAACAAAGTTACTCAAGAATATAAGTTGGCTTTGGGCATAAGAAATTTCATGCTAAAACAAATCAAAAATACTTTAAAAAACTGTTAATTATTTTATCAAAAACCTTGAAAAGAATGGAATGTTGGCAGTTTATTGGGGTCAAGATTTGTACCATTTCTTTTTTATACTAATGAGCAACTTTTAGTTTAAAAGGAATACAGTAGAATATATAGCATCGTATGTTTTGTGATGTCATGATTTTGAAACTACTGAATGTCTAACAAATGTATGTGAATACAAAAGCCCCGGTCGAACCTGATCACAATAATGATAACAAGATAGTCAAGATGAAATTGATCAATGAATTGATGATGAATTTGTGATGGATGGATGCTTGTCTCATTTTTGTGACACTAATGAAGGGTGTCCTGATGAAAGTACTTAACTTTTAGAAACAAAAGAAATACATAAAGCAATTCAGGAAAGTGTAGCTAATTTGACTGTGGAAGAAATTTGCAAACAAATGAAAAAAATTGAAGAATGCAATTACACTCATAGTGATTATATGTATTGCTGTGGTCAATCTGACTGCACCAAAAAAGTCGAACTCATTACAAAAATTCCACCACACCCAAGACTTCGAACATTTGTGAGACATGTCTAAAAATTAAGAGCTGTATGCATTTGGTTGCATTTGTATGATATTGCAATTTTGAACGGAAAAACATTAGTGTGAAAAAGATATGATTAATCAAACCAGTTTTGAAATTATTAGAAATTTGCTTGAGAAAGAAAAAGAAGTTGACCATTCTGAATCAAACCATGTTGTTAAAAATTTTAATACAAAAATGTCAATTCTTGTGATATTTGCAAACAAAGAGAATGTGACAGTGATTTGAAAGAATTGACAATCAATTGTCTTGAAGTTCAAAAAATTCCCAAAGAATTGAATATTTATGAACAAATATTGATACAAAGATCCACTTGGTTTTATTAATGCGATGAAACTTGTGCCTTAAAAAATTCAAAGAACCATTGTATCATATGTTGCCTGCCACCAAACGAATGTCAACTCATTTGCCAATTCCTATGAAGAACACCATCAATAATGTCAAGACACATTGCAATCAAAAGAACATAATTATTTGGAAATTGTTGTTGACTCATTATCAACTAAAAACAGATTAATTTGGAAATCATTAATCAATATGCAAAATGTTTTGAATGCACTTTATTGGCTTAAAGAGAACAATGAATTAACGAAGACATTGAAATTGATAAAACTAATCATCTCTATGACATTGTCTTGTGTACTGGACAGAAGTTCACAGAATATTCTAATCATTTGGAGATACATTTGACCAGGAAAGATGCTGAAACATTCTATGGGCATCACACTGTTGGAAACATGTACCTATCTTTACCAAATGAAAAAGACATTGAAAGCTTTAAGATGAATGAATTCGAAGGAGATTTAATGAAAGACAACAATGCAAAAATGGATTTGATGTGCTTTACCATTTTGTTTCCTGCCGAGAAAAATAGAATGTTTCAAGATAGAAAATATGGCAATGTCAAACCTAATATGTTTGTCAGAAACAGACTTAGGCATTCTAACCCTATATTAAGAAGAAACATCCAATATCTTTTTGACATAGTTGATAAGGCAAACAAAAGAGGTTTAGATGTTGGAATTTTTACCATGATGAAATGAATGAAAACAGGAAAAAATATTTTGACATAATTCAACCAAAGAATGACACAACTCTAGAAAGCAACCTTTCAATGATGATGGCAAATGTCAGGGATCTAAAACAATTTGGGAATAGAAAGGCATCTGATCTTTATGCTATGGAGAACAATTTGGCCCCGTGACTGTTCATAACATTATCTTGTGCTGAATATTGCTGGTCTGATTTGACACAATATTTGAAAAAATTGAATAGTGACTGAAAAATATATCAACGATTACAATCCTTTGCTTCTTTTGATTTGATGTTGATGTCCAATATATTGGAAAAATAACGTGATTTTGACAAAATATGTGATAAGAAATCAAACAAAAGCTTACTAGAATAAAGCTTAAGATGTTTCGGAAAATTTGGATGAACCTGAATAAAAATATTGAAGATACAATTAAGTTTGTCTTCAGTTCATTTGAAAAAGAGATATTGGAGCATATGAGTGTGCTGATCAGTAGTTAGGACACCATTGATTCGGCTCATCTGATCAAGTTATGTGGATTGATGCTGATATTCATAGCGAAAGAATCATAGGAGAAGATAAAAACAAAAATTGCAAGAAATACCACAAAATTCCACAAACATATTTAATGAAATTATGGTCGAAAATTATTATTCTAATAGATAATTTTTCTTAGAAAGAATTTCATTATATGAAGTTGCTAGTAATTATCAAAAGGTGTCATATCCACCTAAGGAGAAAGAAAAAGCAACATAAATGATCATGGCAAACAATAAAGGCTATTTTTAAAAAACGACAAAGAAAAAGTTGTAAAGACTTCAAATGGGCCTCTGAACAAAGACAACAAAGAACGCTATTACCACAATATTCTCATTCTTTTTAAACCTTGGAGAAATGAGGAAATTGATTCATTGAGTCGTTTTAGTTCTTATGAAGAAACATTTAGAAATTGTAATTCATACTTGCCAGCACTCGCTCAACATGAAAATATTAAAAAATAATTCCTGATTCTATTGAGCTGACAAAACAATTGGAAATTAAAAGAGAAAAACAAAGTCAAGGAAAGTAATTAATGAATCAAATAATGAAAATACAAATGTTGATAATTTCATTGAAAATCAAATGGAAAGAAATGTGACTGATGAATCAGTGGCTGAAAAATGAGCTCAACTCAATGAAGATACAAAACGAATTTACAATGAAGTGATTTCAATTATTAGAAAACAAGAGCTTCATTGGAATAAAGACAAGCCTCTACCCAGATGCAGATATGATGAATGCTCACAGATTCTCAAATTTGTTTCTGGTGTGGGAGAAACAGGCGAAAGTTTTTTGATTGACACATTGTCTGACAAAATACCCCTTATGACTGATGCATTTAATGGTTTTCCTGTCAAAAGATATGGACCAAGAGGCATGAGTGTTTTTCAACTATATAGAAGTACTCTACATAGAACTCTAATGATTGGAGTTCAGCATGGAGAGTTCCCAACTTACAAGGAATTGCAGAAAGTGGACATGAAAATTTTACACTATATGTATGAAGGATCCAGACTGTTCCTAATTGATGAAATTAGCATGGTTGGGCAGTTCATGCTGTTATTCATTCACAAAAGGCTTGATGAAATATTTGGAGATTCCCTCTAAAATGGCACATTTAATGGATAAATTAATGTACTATTGTTTTGTAATTTAATGTAATTACCACCTTCCAATGAATAAAACACTTTTTAGAATATCATCATATGATGCCAAAACGAACGGAAATTGGCATTAGTGGAGAATCATTGTGGATATATTTTGAATATGATAAAATTACCATTAATATGACGAAGAAAAAAAACCCAACTACAACTATGTTGATATTTTGAGAAAGATTAGGATTGGTTCACTTGAATTTAATTGTGTTTGCATTTTGTCTTTAAATGAAGCTGTTTATGGGTTGAATAATGAAATGATACAAAATGCAAAATAAATACATTGAACATTTCTGCAAAAGATTCTGGTATGAGACAAGAAATGCTAGAAAAAAGAAACATGTTAAAAATGGCAAAAACAAGAAAACATCTGACACTGCTAGACTTGAAACATTGCTAAAAGTTGGAGCAGGAACAAGAGTGATGCTGAAAAGAAATATTGATGTAGATCAAGGATTATGCAATGTTATTGGTACAGTTGTTGAAATGATTGGAAATAGAAACAATGTTGACAAAATGTTGGTGTCTTTTACTAACAATAAAGTAAAACCAATTTCAATTGGAAGAGTTCAAGCAGACTATAAAGTAGGGTTGTCCAGAAAAGGCGAATGTTTTGTTTGATTATATCCTATTAACAAGATATTTTGTTTCAAAATATACAAGTGAAAGTATTACTGTTGTTAATTTCATGCTTAAATAGAAAGAAAGAAAGAACCGCAAGGAATTCATATTTGATGCGCAATTAAGGATAAAGAAGTTGTTTAACACAGAAAACGGTCGATTTGTCCGATTAGGTCGAGTCGAATTTTGTGAGTAGGTTTCGTTCTTTATGGTTTGTCTAGTTCACAGCAAATCGACCCTTTCTAGAGGTCATTTATTGCAAAACCGGATCTCAATACAAATTGTAAACAATTGATTGGACCCATATTGCTATTTTACTAGCAGCAACCGTATTCTAGACGTCCTATTTCAGTATTCGACCATGTACATGGGGTTTCCGAAACAAATCTATGCGTCTATTAGCTGCACGTGGTACTGACTGATGAAATGTTTTATTTTATGTGATGTGATGGCACCCATTTCCTGTAGACATATTCTTATTTGATACAACTTCAAGGTCATGTTACGCTGTGTAGACATAGCATTCTAAGGAAATAGGAAATATTATCTACTTCAAATTAGTCTCTATAATTATTACTAGCCATATTATGTGATGGGAGGGAAGATACGTTTAGAGAATGGAAGTTGCTATCGTTACACCTATGAAGCGAGCGGGCAACGGATGTTCTTGTTTTGGATAAACAGCTTACATTGTGGACTTGTATGTAACAATGTTTCATCGGCTATTTTGATGAGTGGTATATTTCCTTTCAGCCCTCGGAGAACCCAAGGTCCGGGCAGCCAACTGCCCTTCTAAAAAAACCTCCCATTACCTTAAATCTGTGTGGCAAAGACCCTTAAAAACTTCCATTACCCATATCACAAACTGTAAATCAGAGTAGACTTCCAACAAAACCGCTCGTCAAAGCACAAGAAATCCCTTAACAATTAATGATACGGAAATAAGGGATCATTTAAGTTAAATGTATATAAAAAACCGATTCCACCACAAAATTTTAGAACAATTGCTTTTAGTTATTTTTCCTTCTTACCGACAAGTTTTTCAGGGTGTTCAAACATAATCGCCTACAAAAGGAGAATCCCATCTTATGATTAATATTTACTAGGAAATAACTGAAACGCTATATAAAAAAGAACAATTGCCTTCTGTGATATTCGAACCTACGATGTTATCAAGTAATGATTCATCGATAAAGCCGCAGAAATAAAGATAAGTCACTTGAATTTATTTTGCGTAATGATTTTCACCTCTCTGCATAAAACTCGCTCGATTGTGTAAAATAAAGAAACATAAAAAACAATGGGAAATTGAAAAATCTTATTAAAAATAAAAATATATTAGTAAACATTTATTAAACATTTTAATCCATTGTTGATTAAAGAAGAAAACAAACTTTCTCTACAAAGTATGTCCGATGATTTGCTTGGAAAGAAAACGTGTTTTAACATTGTTGTTACGTACTTTTAATGTTTAATAACGAGTTTTGACATTTCTAGTTTCAGATCAACGATTAATTTAGATATTAGATCAACCGTTTAACTGTGATTTCTAGGCACAGGTACAGACAACTTTACTTATATATATATATATATATATATATATATATATATAGAGAGAGAGAGAGAGAGAGAGAGAGAAAGGCGGGGAGAGAGACAAGTAAAAGATGAGAACAAATATTGTAAAAATACAATATCTATCACGTCCTCAATTGCTCAAAGCAAGGTATTTAAAATAATTTTTTTAAAATTTTGCCTTCCTTAAGCCATGGCTTTTCAAAGAATGAAACCGAATCGCTAGTTTTTACTAGCTCGTTGTCTGGATTGAAACTACTTAATATTATCTCACTTAAAAATTCATCTCCATAAAAAACTATATCTAGAAAGCCTATTGGAGTCATTTAAATTGCTTATTAAAACGTTTACATTAAAACCTCTTCCAACCGGACTACTTGGGTTTTTAATAGTTGTCTTCTTTAAAAATTCTACGGATGTTACAATTTTTGACGCCAACCTTTCCTGGGTTTACCGCTTTTAACCTGTTGTTACCATTTTCATGATTATTCCAATAGTGAACTTTTTCCTATATTTTCAACATCTTCTCTTTGCATTGGACATTTTCTATATTTGTATTAATTTTTTTATTATATTTATATATTTTCAAATTATGACTTTTCGTAATTCCCTAACGAAATTATCTCTTTGTATTTTTCTAACGATAAGATTTAATTCTTTGAAAAGCCATGGCTTAAGGAACGAAAAATAAATTATTTTTTATTTGAAACACCTTGTTTTGAGCAACCGAAGACTTTATAAATGTTGTACTTCTACAATTCTCATCGTTTACTTGTCTATATAATAACTCTATCTCGTATATCGAGCATCTATTCTTTCATGATAGGTTCTACTTTTTAAGGTATACATTATATCTTTATTGACTTGTTCTTTACTTTATATATATATATATATATATATATATATATATATATATATATATATATATAATTTTTGTTTTATTATACACACCCACACCCATACCCCCCCCACATATATATATATATATATATATAGATATATATACAGGGTGGGCCAAAATAAGGGTCCTATCTTTAAATTTGAATAACTTGAATTTGAATAACTTCTACAGAATAAAAGTTAAACTCACCAAACTTTATGTGTGTGTAGACTGACCCTTCCGAGATATTTTGAAATAAACAAAACAAATTTTAGCCGAAAAACACTTCTTAAAACTTACAAAAACTAAAGTATTGTTTTTTACACGTTTTGAGTTTTTTAAGCAAAAATAATGTTTTCTAAATGAGGGTACGTTCCTTAGGGCTAATACGGCTCATGCTTGCTTCGGAAGGGGTCCTTTACTTATTCTAAAAAAAAAAAATAAAAATAAATAAATAAAAAAGTTATGAATTTTTAAAAATAGGACCCTTATTTTTGCCCACCCTGTATATATATATATATATATATATATATATATATATATATATAGATAGATAGATAGATAGATCCATACATATAACGTTGACCCAGTCAAGAGACGCTATTGAATCCATAACTCTAAAAGTAATGTGTTATCTCCGAATTTTCTTCTATTTCTGTTAATTATGGAATAGTTTGTCATTCTCAAAACACATATCACCATAGCCATGAAAAACAAATGTAGTAAAGTATTATTAAGTTACTTTCATAACCAGCTTTATAGATATTTTCCAATAAATGCTAACAATTATCTCAAAAGCGCGCAAATAAAGGCTGTCAATTCAAGCTAGAGTAATATGTAGCACACTGATAAAAGTTGACACTTGAGAGATACTCAATATGGTTTGAGATATATATATATATATATATATATATATATATATATATATATATATATACAAAGCTGATTGATGGGAAAACTGCTCTAGAAGTAGAGAATAGACTTAAGCAAATACCGTTTGATAATACATGGGAGTGTTTAAAGAAGTATGTTTATGAAAAAGCAGTAGTTTTTCTTGGGTTACAGAAAAAGCATGAACTCAGAGTTGCAGAAATAACTTAGACGGTTGAAGGATGATTGATGGCGACAGAAGGCTTGTCATATTCAGCATACGCTCATGTTAAGGGCAGTAAAGCAATGTATGACCTGATGAAGACAGTCTATGGTCCTAGCTATTTTAGTGTAACACCATTAAAATCCAAGGATGGCACAGAGTTAATTGGGGATCCAAGCAAGTTACTTGAGAGATAGACAGAGTATTGTACTAATCTGTGCACTAATCCGTCGATAGTCAGTACTGATGTGAAAGATAGCTTGCCTCAGATGGCTATCATTGCCGAAATGGATTCTGTTCCTTTTCTCAAGAAAGTAAAGGAGGCTATATGGCCGTTTAGATAACTAGCACCTGATGGAGATGCTATACATGTGTTAGTCCTTCGCTGTGGTTGATTGACAACATCTAGTTTGACGGGCATGTTTACCAAGTTGGCGTGACTCCACTATGGTCTCTTTGTACAAGAGCAAAGAGAGTAAAGACAAGTGCTGCAATTATCGAGTCATCTCTCTTTCAAATGGGATCTGAAAGGTATTTACCGGAATCCTGTTGAATGGCCTGAATGCTTACGTCTGTCCTTTTATGTTTCTTGAGAGTCAGTGTAGCTTTAGACGAAATATGGGTTCCACTAATATGATTTTTACTGCATGTCAAATGCAGGAAAAGTATATTGATCATCTTCTAGAACTATATCAGGCCTTTGTTGATCTAACGCAAGCGTTCGATACAGTTAATAGGGATGCGCTCCGGGAAGTATTGTGTAAGTTGGGATGCCCTAGCAAGTTCAACTTCTTGTATATATATATATATATATATATATATATAAATATTATTTACAAATAATTATATATATATATAATTGTTCATAAATAATATTTTCGAAACTAAGCCATATACACATGTGTTTCATGCTAAACTTGTAATCATCAGTATGGAAGGATACAATTCTTACCGGTCACACGGTTCGAACCCCAATAAGCAAATCATATTTGATTTAGTAGTTGGTGCGCTTACCGATGTGCCGACCACGTATTGTCTGGAATTAACGTTTAAATGGCAATATATATATATATATATATATATATATATATATATATATATATATATATATATATATATATATATATATATATATATATATATATATATATATATATATATATATATATATATATATATATATATATATATATATATATATATATGTGTGTGTGTGTGTGTGTGTGTCTTTTCTGAAGGCTGTAAATGTGACTTCAATCAGATTAGTTTTACAGACAATACACGAGATAGCATCATAAATCCCGGACACTTAATATGCCTCACTGAATTTGAATTTGGCCGGACATTGCGTGACTTTGCTTCCGTTCTACCTTTGACACTGTTGCTCATAGCATTAAAGCATTTTTGGTCAGTCGGATTTATAACGGCGTTATCAAATGCATATGCGTTGAAAGGCGGATATTATACCGGATAGATAGATAGATAGATAGATAGATAGATAGATAGATAGATAGATAGATAGATAGATAGATAGATAGATAGATAGCGAAAATCAGAGATATACAGACGATAAGAATAAAGGAAAAAAATGAAAGAATATAAAAGAAGAAATGTCACGAATAGAAAGGAGAATAGAAGAAGATGTGCCACTTGTAACTTGCAAGCCCAAGAGGGCAAGTTTAGGCACAATGTCGTTTTTTTTAATGTGGGGATATAGCCATCTCTAAATAAAGCATTCTCCGTTCCTTATGACTGCAGTTGGTCAACGGACTTAATTATGATCTAGCATAACTGTCCTGCTGTTGAAAATGGATTTCGAACCAGCCCTTTCTACTTTTCATTCTTTAAGATTTTGCTTTTATTCGACTTTACTATCAATATCTCAAAATGTATCTTCCCAAACCGGGTCCTGGTTATAATCTCAAACTACATCCCGAATGAACGAAATTTGGTAGTACTCAACACTTCCAATAGAAAATATTATCTGGCTTTAAATTTCTTAACAACTTCTCATGTGTTAAAAGATAGAACAGTTTGGAAGCTGTTTACCCCCAATACTTTTATAAATAGAGATTAAAACAATATTAGCTTAACAAAAGTAGTTATAGTGTTATGAAAATAAAATAGCTTAATTAATTATTTCATGGTCAAACAAATTTCTATTTCAAAAAATGATACTATAGTAAAAAATAAAATAGAATAGCGTAGTTTAAAAAAAATGAAATAAAGTTAAAGTAAAAAGACTCCTGTGCAACACCAGGTTTGTGCAACTAGTCTGCAGTAATACTCCCGCTGCTTCGTTCAAGATAACTGCCACGTGTTGGTTTCAGACTGTTTTATCTTACCTAACTATCCCCATAGACCGGATTTTTCAAATAAATCGACGACTCCTCTATGATTAGTCACCTCTCTGGTAGTCAGGGGTGGCGTTCAGCCATGCACGGGAGATAGATCGGTTCAAAGAGCATGTGGACAGTTGGTATCGCAACTCAAGAAATTCCAGATTGTTCACGCCCCGATGAACCAGGCGATTAAGCTCTTTGTTTATCAGCTAAACGTCTGCAGATCTGCAAGTTGTACTTGGAGACAGCGTTAAAGGAGAGGGAAGATTTCTCACGAATGGAGGCGTTAAGTAGGGTGTTAGAGAGGGGAAGTAGAAAGGAAATGGATCGATTGGTTCAGGTGAAGGGCGGAGGACTTGGATAAAAAATGGCCGAACAACAAAAAGGTCAGGACAAATCACAGAATATAACAATTTAAAAAATGTCTTAAACATATTCTTTTCAAAAGAGGTTTCATTGTATATACGGAATTATAACATCGACAAACCGGTTCTCCTTCGATCACCGAAGTTAAGCGACGTGGAGCCTAGTCAGTACCAGATGGGTGACCATTTGGGAATACCAGGCGCTATATGTAGGATGACGTCAACACCTCTCTGCAAAAACCTAACGTCGTCATCTCCCCTAACTCGGATACACATGCAGATGGGGACAGTTTACGAATTTGATATTCCCTGTAAACTCCGGAGGAAGCCGGCTTAGCTCGCTCAGGGCTAATATCACACCAGGTATTACCGGTTCAATTTAGAACCTTCCAAACCTTTATAAAGAATATACCGCCCACTATATTCTGATTTGTTTAATTGCGAAAACAGGCAAGTTGTTCTCTAAGTGGGAGTGGGATTTTAGTGTTAGGAAAACAAGTATGGGTGGAGTTTAGTAGAAGATCGTGTCTTTTCAAGATAAATTTAATGTGAGGAGTCCAAGGTCAAAGTAAAATTGTGGAACTTCGGAGAAAGCCGGCTTAGTCTGCCCAGGGATAATACTACACCAAGAAATATCGGTTCTTTTTTCTTCTTTGTATGCACAGGAAACTTTGATATTTATTAAGGTAATAATTCGGGGCGTGACCTTTATTTAAATTCTTTCAATGCCGACGATTCGCTAGTGCTAATAACGGTCAGAACTGTATGCATCCGTCTTCCCTTTTTTCTACAGCTATGACTAAAATAGTAGGGTAAACTATACCTCCAAATGTTGGTAGAGCAACCTCCTTATTTTATCGGGACACGGTGGTGGTAAAGTAGGTTACCGGCTCGGTCTGACGACTAGACTTCCAGTGTCCGTGTACTTATTTAACTTCAGATATTATAAACCTTCACGTGGGTCCTGCTGTGAATACCTATTTTTTTTAAAAAATCGAAGAAAACCAATGGCAACAAAATAGACTCAAGCATGTCAAACATCGTAAGATGCTGACCTCTTTTGATATTAATGGTTCACCACTTAAGAAGGCAAAAAAACTCGAGGATAGGGTGAATTAGATTTGTTAGTTTGATCATGGATCGTGCTATGAAAATATTAAGAACGATGTTTGATTAATTCAGAGGACAACTCGACAGATATTTGTTGACATTGGACTTGTAAATGACCATATATTAGTCTTTAGTGAAACAGAACTGTGGTAACGTGTTTCGTGGGTGGAAAGTTCTGGGAAATAAACCCTGTTAATGGAAGTTCCGTTTGATGTTAGGTACACAGATGAAGAAAGGGGAACTCTTTGCAACTTCATTTTTGAAAAGGAAGAAATTTCTTGTTGATATAATGTTATGACTTGGCATAAAAGTTCAAACTTTTATGCCAAGTCATGACATAATATCAACAAGAAATCTCTTCCTTTTTGTATTCCGGTAAAACCTTTTTTCTTTTTATATAAAAATAATGTTCAAATATTTTTGTTTCAAAAAGTTTTCTGTGTAATAAAATTCTAAAGCAGTTCAAATATGTTCGATTTTAGAAAAAAGAGACAAAAACCGCCAACGATTAAAATAAATGAATTAAAGTTTCATTAAAGTCACTTTTAAAATGTTACTTCAGAACAAGTAATACAATTTAAACCAAGTAAAATGAACGATAAAATAACTTTGTTCATATATTTATTTCTAAATAGTTTTAATGTTTTTGTATCAATAAGTTTATTATGATTATTTAATATCGAGTTTTGATTATCGTTTGTTTTAATTATAAAAAAATATAGTTGTTTTTAAATGGTTTGATTATTTAATTTCTGTTTGTTTGTTCCCTAAATTAATACTTGCATTATTTTCTTTTATTCTGTTTAAGGCAGCTAATTATATACACTGTAACTAACAATATTGTTTACAAAAAATACATTAATATTGGAAATTAACAAAGTATAATCGACATTGCTGGACTTTGCATATTTTTATTTTAATAACTTATGTAATAAAACTGTTTACAGATTGTTCACAATGAAAAATAAACATGTTTTAGCCTTTAAAATCCATGAAACAACGTGATGTTTATTTACTTTATCCGGCAACACACAATTTAACTATTCATTTTGATTAAATTATTGAATTTTGAAATTGATATTGAACAAAGTTCAATTTCCATATAAATCGGATCGTGTTAATTTATTTTATTTTTTGTAAAATCAATTTTAAAGTTTTCTAATACTAAAACAAAACTATAATTAATTATCGGCAGCATGACTTTTCGGCATGTCTCGCTTGCACCACAGTTTATGACGTCACGTTCGATCGCAATTGCGTTCTCTTTACGAATGCTACGTTAAGGCACCACATAATTTAACAGCTACTTAAAATCTGTTTAGTGCACCGCTTAATTTAGTAAAACAAAAAATCAGGCAAAATTATAATATAGTTAACAGCTGAGAAATCGGAAAAATAGAAAATATACTACAAATGATTTTTAGCAAACGATAGAAAATTTAATTTTCGATCGACCTGCATAGTTTTAAATTTTTGAGACTGTTGGTAAGTTTTGTTATTTCAAAATTTGTTTCGTTACGTTTCATCACTCAAACATGGTAGTCGATGTTTAAGGTGTCGTTAATTTCAAGCGTTTAAGATAGTTAAAAATAAAATAGGCTTACGGTGTCACTAACCCTAAGTCTAGGGTGGTTTCCAGTCGAATCAAAGTCAGCTTTTTTTACCTTTTAAGCCTGAAATTAGCAAGCACCTAAAATATCGACCGCCATTTTATATTATCGGAATCGGCTTAGTGAAAGTAACGAAGTCAAGTTTGAAATAACAAAACTTACAAACAATTTCATTAAAACTGCAGTTCGGTAGAAAATTACAGTTTTTATCGTTTGGTAACAGTTATTTGTTGTATATACCTCATTTCTGAGCTGTTAACTGTATTACCAAGAATCAAATTTAAAAGCTAAATTGGGAATTTCCTGATGTTATTTATACTTTGATATATTCTTAATATTAAATTATTAAGTCATAACTTAGTTTTCAATTACACGGTATTATCAATGTACTACCCGGACCGAGATAAATTACAAAGTATGATCAATGTGCTATATGAACCTGGGACGATTCCGGAATATTATCAATGTACTATTTAGAACAAGCCAATTTCCACAGTATTATCAATGTACTATGTAGACCGACGTAAATTGCACGGTATTATTAAGATACTATCTGGATCGGTGTAAATTACACAGTATTATCACTGTACTATCTAAATCGGGGTAAATTACACAATATTTAAAATCAGTGTACTAAAATCGTAAAGTGCAAGACTCAATGTTGAAGAAAAAGCTTATTAATCGAATCAAATTGAAAAAAAGGAAATTGCCTAAACTTGCGAAAGCTATCGTAATTTGGTAATTTTTACTTTGATATAGTTCTCTATAATAACTGAATTTTAAAATTTCGTTATTATCAGTCTCTCTTCTTAAAGAAATCCTGGACTGATTACAAACAAAATAATCTGGCGACTCCGGTTGGTATTCACTCATGAATGATAGTGCCTCAAACAGCAGACAAGAAACCCACCCCTTTTTGGGGTGGTCTCCTGTGACGATTGTCTCCAGAGACGATACTAGAAGATCGTAACCTCGTAGAGAATTAGAATTAATATGCGTGCATTTAAAGAAATCGATATTAACAACGTTGAGCGTGACTTACAAGTCTTCTTCAAAACTGATTTGAATAAACTTATATTTGACGTTGTCATGCATATTTATTTACTTATTTTATGTCTGGCTTGCTTATTTACCGGGAAGGGAGGGGCACAATTGTTCCATCGCCCCCCCCCCCCCGCATCCACGGAAGCCTTTGATGATGACTAACGCCTTTTTGTTGTTATCATGATGGATATTTTGTCTTGGCCAGCCATATTTCTAGTCTAGCACATATGGAAGCTTATTTCCGCTTCATATGTCGATAAAGATGCCACCTTAAAGAGAAGGCAACTTCTAATTTCAACCCAGTCGTCGGATCTCTATGATGTTCATGAATTGGTAAATCGTTTCTTTCTTGAATATTCGTTTCCTCTTATTTAGGTGCATCCACGCATCTAAATTAAAGGCTATGTCCGTCTGTCGGTCACGTTTACATTCCAAATATAATTTGTGTACGTCTGTCACGTTTTACGTTTTTAAATAGCATTTATATCGGTTTGTCATGTTTTATGTTCTTAAATCTCATTTTGTCGGCCTGTCGTGTTTTAAGTTTTTAAATGGCATTTACGTCGGTCTGTTAAGTTTTAAGGCTTTTAATGTCATTGGTGTCTGTCTGTCATGTTTTCAGTTTTTAAATGGCATTTGTGTCGGTATGTCACGTTTACAATTCCTAAATCTAATTTTTGTCGGTCTGTCACGTTTTTATTATGTCTTTATATGGAATTGGTGTCGGCCTGTCAAAGGCTTCCGTGGCGAGGGCGATGGAACAATTGTGCCCATTCCTTTCCAATTAATAAGCAAGCAAGACATAAAATATGTTTTAAGTCTTTAAAAGTCTTTTGTGTCAATCTGTCATATTTTAAGGTTCTAAATCTAATTTTTACCGGTCTGTCGCAATTTAAGTTTTTAAATCCAATTTGTGTCGGTCAGTCGTATTTAAATTCGAAATATCATTTCATCACTAACACACAAGGATTGAATGGACGAATACCATTTTAGATACGTCGGACCATCTTTATAAGTGTCCTTGTCCGTCGGTCAGGCGATCACGCTATTTTGAAATAGCAATTTCGTTGGTTCGTTACATGTAGACGTTTGAAATATTAATTTCGTTGGTCTCTCAAGCTTAATTTTGAAATACGATTTTCGTCGGCCTGTCATGTTTAAATTTGAAATAGCATTTACATTGTTAAACGCGGAGATTAAACGAATGCTTTCCTTGTTTTAGTTTGTTTGTTTTTAGGTTTTTTATTTTATTTTTTGCTAATATGAAAATCTTTCGATTTACAACAGGTCGTGGAAATCACCCCTCTGGGATTTACTCAATGAGAAAAAGCCGGAAACAAAAACTGATAAAAACTCGACTAACAAATGAAGAAACAGAAATTGTTAATGGGAAAATATGAAAAAGAGAAAGGCGCGAGAAAGTTGAAAGAAGCGGGAAAAGAATAAAGATGGCGGAGTCATTTGATTGTCTTATCAAGACGAGACGGCGTGGTTAATGGCAAAACATTGGACGGAAATCGGGCGGAACGAAACTTTTGAAAGTGGTTAGCCGAAAAAAAGAATTTCCAGATCAAAACAGGAAATAGTGAAGCTACAGAGGCACGTTTTCAAGAAGAATAAAACAAAGGAAATGAATGAATGAATAAATAAATAAATAAATAGAAATATTTAAAGGAAATAAATAAATAAATAGTAAATAAGAACAAAAGGAATAAAAGAAGGAAAAAAGAAAAAGAAAGGGCAAAAAGGAAAAAAAAACAAAGAAAAATAGAATAAATAATAAAATATAGAAAAGAAAGAAAGAAGAAACATAAGAGAGCCAATAGAATATGACGATAAAGAGAGCGGGAGAAAAATAGAATAAGAAAGTAAAGATGCAAGAAAGAAGGAAGAAATAGAAATATAAGAGAAATAAAGTAAAAAGCTAGAAACAACAGTTTTCGGGGAACCTAAAAAAAGAAAGACAATCAACAATTCCCCCACTATCTAACCACCATGAAGTGGATCAACAACAAAAGAGAACACTAAGATGACTGCCTAGCGATTTGTCCTAAACTCTACCTTGGACGCTGCAAACCACATCCTGCCTAATAGTCCACTACGGACGAAAGCCGTACTAAATGATCTGACAATCACTCCATGTTTAATAGATTGTATTCATGCTATAGTAATAAAGAAATGCTCTGCTGAGCTGGTCTCTGTCATCTCCAAATTCTATAACAAATGCCTTGCAAAATCTTGCTTCCCTGATAGCTGGAAAATTGCCTCTGTGGTACTAGTTTTCAAAAACTCCGACGAAACAACTCACTTCCCAAATTATCGCTCCGTATGTTTCCTTTCCCGTTTTGCTAAAATCTCTGAATCCTTACTCAATCTAGCGATCAATCATCCTCTTAAAATGCTACACTTCTCTCTGACAAACAGTATGGATTTAGACAATCTGCGGATATCCTAATGGTCATTTATGAACATATATACCGCACACCGGATAAGTTAGGTGAAGTTAAGGCGGTAGCGCTAAATATCTCCAATGCCTTTATGCCAGACTTTGCCAAAACATAGTCTGGCATGAAAGTCTTCTCGGTAATATCAACTTATCCGGTATTACTTAACGAATACTTAACGAATATTTAATATAATCAGATTTTTCGTAACGAAAAGAAGGGTCCATGTCGTTTCCGATGGACGTATATAAAAAAAAACACTAAAAAAACACTACATCAATGTAGGCGTTCCCCAGAGGTCGATATTTAGACTTATATTATTTCGTTTTACTTACTATATAATAACATTAGAGGTGTCAAGCATATGTGCGCCTGTGTAGTGGATTGGAGTCATAAATGGATAGTAACTTTTAATGCCGCAAAGATAAAGCTTTTTTCCTTCAATAACTGTAAGAACCCTCGTCAACCACCGATGGCCATGGCAACTAACACCCTACCTGAGAGTTCGACATTCAAACTCCTTGACCTAACATTCACAGGTAATATGAATTGGAATAAATACATTGAAGACATTATCAAGGCTGCAGCAAAGAAGGTGGGCTCCCTCTACCGTGCTAGTAAACTTCTCACACCTGACATTATCCTAATATCTCTACAAAGCCACAATCCGCCCATGCATGGAGTATTGTTGCTACATCTGGACTGGTGCATCATCCACTATTCTCTTCCTCTTAGACAAGGTCCAAAAAAGATTCGCCGACTTAATAGGCCCCTGGCTATCCACTAAGCTTCAGCCCCTGTCCCATCGCCGCAATGTTGCATAATTGTTCCTGTTTTACAAGTACTTCAATGGATTGTGCTCTGAAGAACTTGCTACTCTAGTGACCCCTCGACGTAAATTCACTAGAACAACCCGACAATCAGCCAAATCCCATCCATTCACTGTGGAAGCTCCCAGATACCGGAAAGCTTTCTACTATAATAGCGTCTTTCCTCGTGTTGTTGGCCTCTGGAACTCCCTCATTGCTCCCTGTTTCACCGACTGTACTGACATGCATGAATTAACAACTAATGTAAACAGACATTGTTGCACAGTTCCCAATTAGGATAATCCCCATAACTTACACCTTATCCTTCAGTAGCCCATTACGTCTACAGTAGAAGCCTGCCTTGTAACACTATTTATAGAGGATTAATTATTTGGATTATTTGGATTATTGAGACTACTGTACTAATCATGGATGTTATTCTTACACCGTTTCGGCCGATATTTCTTCAGGTGAATCTTGTTGGACTCGGGAATCTTCATGTTGAACTCGGGAATCTGTACGGAATTCCGAACGGAACCTTTTATTTAAACCACGGACGAAGCTTGCCCTCGGTCCGTCAGCCATGGCTGGGTAGAAGTTACTATATATTACTACCTATTACTATATATATATATATATATATATATATATATATATATATATATATATATATATTAATAGTAATATAATCTAGTATTTATAATTAATGGTTCCAATATTGTAATTAATTCTGTACTGTGTCAACTTAGAAGGCTATAGTCGCCCAACATATGTGATACAACGCACCTAAATACAAGAATAAGTTTAAGGCTCCTAAAATTCATACTAGAAGTGTTGGCAAGGATTCCTTGCGAAACGGATGAAGTGCGAAGTTATAATCAGTTCTAAGTTACAGTCTTCTGGAGGGTGAAAGGTCAATCCCTAGTGCGCGAGGCACTAAGAATGCAATTACGAATTACTTCTAGCCGGTAATGGCAGACGGAACGAGAACGAGCTATATAAAGGGTTTCGTTCGAAATTCCTTACAGATTCTCTAGTTCGACAGAAAAAATTCATGATGCACTTGAAGAAGGTTGATGATACCTCAGCAGAAACGTTGTGAGAATAATATCCAAGATGAGAACAGTAGTCCCAATAATCCACAATTACTATTCATAGTGCTTAGAAAAGTGTTACTTTTGTAAAAGGTTCTTTAATGCAATTGTTTATTTAGTGAAAATGTATTTTTAATTCGAAAGTAATTTTTTAATATATCTAAAAGATTATTTATGATTTGTTGTATTAACTTTTCTTTCTGTGTCTCATCTGTACAGCCACGAATAAGTTCGGACCCATTTAAACGACACATCTGAAAGCTTCTAATATTGTCCATACATGGCATTCGTACTACCATAATCACCGTTACTATTAATTTTAGGACAACTTTAGAATGTTTACCGATTTATTTGTGTTATGCTAGGTGAGCTGACAGTGGACCTTGGGTTTACTATCAGCAGCCTCGTAACTCTTGCTTCCTTTATTTTGTGCTTTAGTCCTCACATTTTATGAGCGATGTTTCTGACAAAAGGGGAAGAATTTCTGTTTTCTGGGTCATAATCTATCCATCTAACGCTTATCGTTGGCTAATTTTTTTACCTTGAAGTGGTAATTTTTTAGCCCCCTACATCAAGTGGCTTCACGCTTTGTCTCGAGCGATTTCCATTACAAAAATATTATTTGTGTATGGATTCAAAACATTTTGCAACATACTAACCGAAAGACGTTCATATATTTGAATTTCAAATGTCATCAAATCAAGGTTAAAAATGGTTTCTACTGTCTGGGCTGCCAGATTTATACGGGTCAGATATTCAGCTATTGGCACCATTATTGGTGTGTCGGGTAAGGGATAATATCGTTGTCGAATAGAATTACACACATATCATACATATCTTTTGAGTGGCAGAAGCGCACAGATATAATAATTACACAGGGATACGCGATTGAATGTTATTTATGCAAAATTAAATAAAAGACTCGAATATTTTGAGAAAAATTTCTCAGGAACTTACATGGCTTAGCAGAGTACATAATAACATTTATTTGTGTCTGTGTAAAAAAAGCAAGTATCGTTATCCAATTTCAATGTCTATTAGCGAATCCCGTGCACTTGCCCCCCCCCCCAAAAAAAAAAACAACAACATCATTTTAACGAGATGGAATTCGAAAATTTCCAGAACGTTGCAATAAAGATATTGAGCGAGTTATTAAAAATAGATTTCTATTATGTGGAATTTTTGGACTAATATTTTAATCTTGATTATTATATTCAAAACGTGTTGACCGATGTAACCTCTGACCTTCTTCAGGTGCATCTGTTCGAACTTGGGAACCTTCAAGTCGAACGTAGAAATCTAACCACATACAAACAAATACCCATTAGATGCTATTATAGAGCGCAGGTTAAATATTAAAATCGGTAAAAAATAAAATAGAATTGTGTTTTTATAATTATTTAGTATAACTAAACAAGTACTACATTAATAGATGGTTACTATCAGGAATTATACAGCCTAATGTATTGTTTTTATATTCTTTTTGTATTTCTGTTTACTAGAAAAATATTATCTAAAAATAAATATTTATTAAATGAATAACAACAAATGATAATTAATTAATAACATTATTTTTTTCAAACCAATATGCAAATATTAGTAAATTTCATCGGATGTCCTGCTGGGTTGACATACCGAGAGCGGGCTCAAGGCGTTTCAACGTATAGTGACGATGAAGAGACCAAGTCAATTCACGATGGTCTCCGCTGTGGCACGCCATTAACAGTCCAAGACTGATGAGGAAGTTGCGCGTGGCGGCGCGTATACCTCCACTCGTCTTATATTTTATTTTTAGAAAATTATTATATTGATAACCTATTAGTGTTTGTATGAGTGAGTATATATTTTGTATTATTAGTGTAATGGATTGTACGGAAGGAGAATTCTAAATTCGTCTAGATGTAGCATATAGGACGACTTTTTGAAAATAAATGACCGGTGAGTATAGAGTCTGTCGTCCCTATTGTCTGGTGTTATTGTAGTAGCAGTGAGTATAGATCGTCTGCGTCTCATATTACTAGCATATGTGTTAGCGGCGAAATAGCAGATTACATAATGTTGCATAGCCCTTAATAATAATTCATACCTTCGTATCTTCTCGGTTTGCTCTGTCGTCTAGTGGTTGAGCACCTTCCTCGCCTCTGCACTGTAGTGGCCATCTTCGTGAGCTGTCTGTAACAAAATACCTTTCTCGCTTCATAAGACAGCAATCCTTTTATTTTAATTACTTTTTTATTCGGCGGCAGTTTGTATTGCCCGTGGAGGTGTTTTGCTATCGTTGAGAGAGTGAGAGAGAGAGAGAGAGAGAGAGAGAGAGAGAGAAAGAGAGAGAGATAGATAGAGAGAGAGATTTACGAATATCGTAGTTAGATTATTAATGTATTCATAACTATTCCTAGAGAGAAAGGGGGAAGGATTCTTGCGCTTGTCTTCCCATTAGGGGAATCTTCCGTATTCCTACATTGGAATCACAAGTCTTTACAGTTCGCCATCCGTAACCAGACTGAATCAAATTCGCTTCTCGCGAGAGCAAGTGACGTCACAGGTCCCTTCGTTTCCCCCGCAGGGTCAGCCTTTCACAGCTGCAGACTGATCCTCTGAACTCTAGTCTCATCACTCGGTAACCTTGTCATGTCTGCCAGCTCCGACGGTGAGAACCAGCCTTGTTCTGCACTCGACTGCCCCGCGTTAATTCGCGCAAGTCAAACCCGACTTCCACAGATGCGTCCATCTCTCCAGGGCCCTTATGTAACACTCTCATAAAGGTTTTTATAATCCCACAAGTTACGTCCGTCATTATATAACAATAATACGTGTTTGTCTTTCTCCGCCATAGAGAACGACAGTGGTAAATACATGTTAACAGGGCCTATTTACACACAACATTCTCATTTACAGTTTAAATGGTTTTATTTTTATTTGTTACGTTCATCTGCAAGAAATTACATTTAACTTTTAAATTACCAGTCTTCTACCGGCACGCCCATGATAGAGGGGGGTGAAGAAGACTTCTTTGTCTCGGAGATCCAATCAAAGATAGCTGATTAGTCTTCGCTTTTTTCTACGTCCTTCTTTCTTACATCACTACCGTAGAATAAATTACACCATTTTTAAGACAACGTCGCTCACATTACATGACACCACTACAAGAAAATTAAACATTGAACATTACTACTCTTTTATTCATATCCTAGATAAAATAATCCACCCCCAGAATGATACATTATCTACATCCACATGCATTCAATCTTCAGACAATTACAAATTCTTAAACTACTAAAAGTAACCAACATGTCCAGCATTAAAAATAAATAATATATTGTAACTGAACATAATATGTTTGAGCCGCTCTCTCTGTAGTAGTCAGTGAGTGTGGCAGATACCGATTGCTAGCCCGTATATAACATTACCAATCTTCCTTCGCCAGAACAGCTCCCGTAAGAGGAAAGTAGAGGTTCTTCCAAAACACGTCTGCTTCTTTTCGTAGTTCGAACCAAGAGTACTTGTTTTTATGTCAGTACCGTCAAGGACTTAGTGTTTAAACCACATCACGCTCAGTATATTACATAAGGATTGTAAGAACATAGAATATTAGGGATTTTTATATCGCTTAATTCAACACTACCTAAAAGAAAAAACACGCAATGGTAGACACGTCAGCCATTTTAAGTCTTATATTTTCTCACCATTACAAACACCTGTAACCCAATCCAGCTAAATCAAACAGTATGGCTTACATTCAAACTATTCTCTTTTCCAAATGTTTCTTTGGAAATCTAAGTACACGTTTTTTCCAAATTAATCATTATGAAAATAAATAAACGAATAATAGATAAAACTAAATAGGAAAATAAAATAAATAAATGCATAATAATGATAATATTAATAATAATATATATACTATAAAAGTAAATGACAATAAGAATAATTTATATATATTTATAAACTCCAATGTCTGTGTGTATGTGTGTGTATGTGGTGTTTCTGTGTTCTTTTTAGAAAGGAAGTTTAAATAATCTACATAAAATCTAAAAGAGTATTCTTATATAAGAATTACCGGGGAAAGGAATGGAAGTGTTTCCGATTCTCAAAGTTCCCTTCTAACCTAAGGGAACAAGGAGGGGGGACCTACTTTGTTGCCAGTCATTCTGGAATTTTTCTTGCCACTTAAATCAAGCAGTGCCGACACAGAAAAGGTGTGGTTAGGATTGCGAAACCATTGCTTCAGAATTACACGTGCAGGCCGCCTTAAAGGGGTATCTATTGTCTTTTAAGACGGAACAGAGGTATATTATACGTGCCCCTACCCCTAGGTGACCCATGAGGACAGAACACCCTTAAAACTTCAAATACGTAAACCGTATTTCAATGAAATTCAAACCATATGTATAAGCAATTAAGTTTACACTTCTTCCGACTATATTAGGAGGCAAAACAGGAGGGTGGAGGCAGTAAAAAAAGGAAAAAAATATGGTGTTATGAGCATAGTGAAAAAGTACATAGTAGTGATCTTCATTCAATCCCGAGCAACGTCGGCTCTTCCTGCTAGTATGACATAAAATAAATAAATAACAATGATAAATACAAAAATATCCCCCGTATAAAAAAAAAGGCGGAGACAACATTGAATAATTTGGGACACTTTGCCTTAAATGGCACGTTTGGGAAATCAAAAATGTCCGACAATATGTGAAGTAATTAGCTAGCATCTAAGCTTATACGGTATAAAAAGTAAAGGAGCCTAAAGAGACTACACAAAGAAAATCAGCAAGGAACAATGAACACACATGAAAAAAAGATGAGAGGTGATACCCCATCTCACCCCGAAAAATGAAAGAGAAAAAACGGTACAAGAAAGAAATGAAGAGATAAGAAAAATCGATCAAATATTTTAAAAGATGGTCAAAGAATGTATAGCGACAGAGAAAAATAAGCAGTTTTACTACCGAGAGAGGTAGACACCTTACAAACTAACAGGTCTTAAAAACGAAAGGCGAGAAACAGTCAAAATTCTTAGATGAGTTAAAATTAAAAAATAATAAATTGTCAAATACTGAATATCACCGAACTTAGCTGAACAATAAAAGGGTTCCAAAGTAACATTTTTACGTATTGGATGTTCAGAGTTCGAATTTGCTTGCTCCCATTTCAGCAAGATTTCGCGCAAGGTGAAAAAAGCAAACAACCTCTCTCGATAGGGCACTCTGGTCTGGTACAAAATAGCTGAGAACGGACCCGACAGCAATCTTCCTATAAGAGCGTCTCAGGTTACCGAAAATAAACCAAATACTCACCTGAAAAGAAGAGTTAATGTCTGGCATGTAACAGTCGACCAATTCTACATTTCGACAAAGAATAGTCTGATGGTAAGAACAAGTCCATAGCTCACCAGGGTGATGCCAAGGCGAAACTCGGTTGGCGAATCAGTTGCTAATCTAAGTTACTTACCTTTAACGAATCTTTAATGCGAGGAAATAAATGAACACACCACATGAAATGTACCTTTTCTGGTCATTTTGAATTTGTATTCAAATATATAAAGTCGTTAAGGATTTCATTAATACATTCTGATTATCGGATGTTTCGCAAAATTGCGGTTAAGGGTTAAAATAAGTCACAGCCACATCTCGTTTGGACCTATATATATATATATATATATATATATATATATATATATATATATATATATATATATATATTATTGCTCTATACACTATATTGAGCTTTGTTTTTAATCCTGATAGTCTACTAGCCAAATATATTATTTATATATTTAAAGTATTATCTTACTCTCTCTTTCTCTATCTCTTTCTCTCTCTCTCTATCTCTCTCTCTCTCTCTCTCTCTCTCTCTCTCTATATATATATATATATATATATATATATACATACATTTATATATATATATATATATGAATATATATATATATATGAATATATAAATATATATATATATATATGAATATATATATATTAATATATATATATATGAATATATATATGAATGTATATATATATGAATATATATATATCAATATATGTATATATAAATCAATATATACATGTATATATATATATATGAATACATATATATATGTATATATATATGCATATATATGTATATATATATTTATATATATATAAAAATATATAAGGGTTTATAGATTTAAAATGGCATCTAAATTAATTTTCAGCAGTAAAAATTAAAAAAAAATCTGTTTACGCATGTTTCGAAGATATCTTTGTAGATTGTCCTCAAGCAAAAGCATATAATGAACAGATTCATATATATATATATATATATATATATATATATATATATAAAGATTAAAAAGTTCATACTGTTTTTTTGAAGCATCCAAATGAAATTTAATAATGAGGATTGAGGTAAAATAAATACTTTCAAAGCATGTTAAGGATGCGATATTAATTTTATTTTAAAAGAAAAGAAAAATCGAAACCAAATAGAATTGGCCCACACACACTGAAGAGGCTAATTCTATTTGGCGAAATTATTTGTAAATTATAAACTAAAAATGAAAGTTTATAAAAAAAGGGGAAACATCGGTTTCGATTTTTCTTTTCTTTTAAAATAAAATTAATATCGCACCCTTAACATGCTTTGAAGGTATTTATTTTACCTCATTCCTCATTATTACATTTCATTTGGTTGCTTCAAAAAAAGTATGACCTTTTTAATCTTTAACTAACTCGCGTGCATGCGTGATTTCATATAGAAAGTGGAGAGAAAAAAACCATCTCATACGCCGGTTTACACCAGCAGAAGCTGACAATCCAATAAGATCGGATCTACAAACAAACTGAAGAGGTCAATTCTATTTGGCGAAATTATTTGTATCATTATAAACTAAAAATGAAAGTTTATAAAAAAAAGGGAAAAATTAGTTTCGATTTTTCTTTTCTTTTAAAATAAAATTAATATCGCATCCTGAACATGCTTCGATGGTATTTATTTTACCTCAATCCTCATTATATATATATATATATATATATATATATATATATATATATATATATATATATATATATATACACCTGTTTTTCATATTTTGTACTGTGTGTGTTATTTTATCTTCAGACCAATCATCCTGAGGAAGCCTTGAAATAAAGACGAAACGTTGATGAATACATAAATACTATTTTTGGTTTTCCTTTTTTATTATTCATATATATATATATATATATATATATATATATATAGAGAGAGAGATAGAGAGAGAGAGAGAGAGAGAGATTTATTTATTTATTTATTTATTTTGGTACAGGAACATTAATACAACATTCGTACCGTCGGTTTCAAGCACCAAATGACTTAGTGTCGGTGGTTGTCTGTATTTTGTTTATACAAACTAATGTTCACATGCGATAATCGACAAGGTAGTAAGATAAAAGCAAAGATAAAATTCATATTAAATTGCCTGAAATTTATTCATAGATAAATTAATAGACATAGATTGATAAACTTAACAAGTGGCAGAGATAAAAGCAGTATGAAGCACACGCACACACACATACCCACCCATATATATATATATATATATATATATATATATATATATATATATAGAGAGATAGATAGAGAGAGAGAGAGAGATACAAAAATATAGAATAAAAGAATGCGAAAAATGTATTGATAGATAGACAAATGTTTGCATACCTACATACAAAAAACAGATTGCAAATTTGTATTATTTGGACTACTGTTCTCATCTTGGATGTAATTCTTACAACGTTTCGATGTAACCTCCAACCTTCGTCATGGTCGTTTTGTTGAACTCGGGCATAGTCGGTTAGTAATATCAGTTCAAAGGGACAGTCTTCTGGAGATTGAAGGTTCAATCTTCACTACGGGCGATACTAAGAATACAATCACTAATTACTTTCCGAAAAAATAAAGTATAGGGATTATAGTACATTATGCGATATATAGATATATTCAAATATGACTTTCATATTAGTGTTCGAACTGTGTGATTGGCAGGGATTGTCTCCTCCCATACTGATGATTGCCGGTTGGAATAAAAAACATGTATATATGGGTTAATTTGAAAATATTATTTATAAATAATCATATATATGTATAAAAATTATATATATACTTTTAGGTTATATATATATATAATTATTTATAATTCATACATATACATATGTGTTTCATGACAAACATGCAATCATCAGTATGGGAGGAGACAATCCCTGCCGGCCACACGGTTCGAACCCAAATACAAAAGTCATATTCGACTCAGAAGTCAAAGCACGTACCAATGTGTCTACCACGCATTGCAATAGAAATAGGAGAGAAAATTTACGTCAAAATGGCAAATTCAGCTGCCATATCAGCAAGCCGTCAAGAAAATTCAATAGGTGGTGTCTAGACTATTGCATTACGCTATAAATGACGGTTTGTTGTTAACTCACTTAAAGTGCTCAATTTAGCAAGCGCTTTGAATAATTATTTATAAATAATATTTTCAATATTTTCAAATTAACCCATATACACCTGCTTATATATATATATATATATATATATATATATATATATATATATATATATATATATATATACCGAAAAGTCATATGCACTTAATATAGCCCTTTTCAGATGAAAACAATTCATAGTAAAGTTTAATACCATGGCTGTGTGTGTGCTCTTGGTGAGTTTGAGAGCTGGAGACTATGGCCGACTAGAAACTTCATGATGATTCTCGCCGGATTAAAAAATCGGTAATCGTAGCTGCAGCTCAGTGCTCCTGAAATAATTTGAAAGCCGTGGGATGTGAGCTGAACATGCGACAGAGATGTAAAATCAGTGGCTGACAGGAAAGATAAGAGCTGTTGTTCTTAACTGTGTTCGCATAAGTAATTGAGAGAAATGACAGGCAAAACAAGTGAAATATTTAAAAAAAGTTTTGTTGTAGTTCTGCTCTGCTCAAAAGAAGGACGATAACTCTGATGTATAAAAATATATGATATATTTTTATTGTCGGTGGCGTGAACGAGTGGGGTTAGTGAGGAAGGAGAACGCACGCACAGGAATCTGACAACATGGTTTTCGTTTTCTCTGGCCCAAATCGCCAATCGACTGGATATCAATTTCGGCTTGATATTATATAAAGATTTGCGACACCCACGTCTCCACATGCAGACGTTCACTCTGGGACTTTGCTGTTAATGCAGGCACGCCCCTAGAGCGTTTATTCAGCGACGGGGTATTATTTTCTTCTGCCGCTAACTTGTGCAGATTGTTTTATTGAACAAGTATTTTATCTCTTACAATCAACCATGGTTGTTTCTCCCGACTAAATGATGATCCTTTACACCTAGAAGCTGTGTTCCAAAATTCATAATGATGGGTTAATTAGTTTGGGATTCAATCGTGTACATGCAAATATATAAGCATATACACAAACCAAACTATATATAAATAGAGATAATTAGATAGATAGATAGAAATAGAATCATACCTATATACTTACTTCAATGAAATATCGTACAGATTGTAAGATGTATGCGTATGTTCTCGTTTTCTCTGTCTGCGTCTGTTCCTCGTGTCTGTGCGTGTGCTGTGGGTTATGGATGGGCAAGTTTATGTGGGTGATGCTGGATGATAATGACTTCGTTCTCCAGATTTACAAGAGATTTTCAATTTCCCTTCTGGAATCATAATCTTTTAATGTGGCACTAATGTTGGCCTTTACGCCTCAACTCCGACCTCCACAGGAAAATGAAATGAAAGTAAGAGAGAGAAAGAGAGAGAGAGAGAGAGAGAGAGATAGAGATAGAGATAGAGACATATACAGAGACAGAGAGAGACAGAGAGAGAAAGAGAGAGACAAACTGATAGACAGACAGACACAGACACAAAGAGAGATGAAGCGAATGGGAGATGGGCAAAAAGACATAATCAAGAACAAAAGAGTGAGAGAGGGTGATAAAGAAAAGAGAGAGAGAGAGGATAGAGGGAGAAAAAGATATAGAGATGCGGCAAATAAATAGAATAGAGTGAAAGGGTGAGAGAGAGGGATATACACACATAAAAAGAAATATAGTAAGACGCAGAGAAAGAGAGAGAGAGAGAGAGAAAGAGAGAGAATAAGAGGGAGAAAAGAAGGAGAGATGAATGAAGCAAAATAGATATTTTAAAAGTACATTAAGTCATTGTTGGTTTATTGAACATGTATTAGATTTGAAAAAATTATGTTACCACTAGCAGGAAGACCCGACGTTGCTCGGGATTGAATGAGGATCACTACTATGTACTTTCTCACTATGCTCATAACACAATATTATTTTCTTTGTTTTCACTGCCCCCTCTCTTCCGGTTTCGCCTTCTAATATAGTCGGAAGAAGATATAATATTGGAGACCTCTCTGAATTAGTGCCTTATGCATATCGTTTAAATTTCATTAAAATCGGATATACATATTTGAAATATTAAGTGGTTCTTATCGTTATCACCAATCATTGCTGATCGAAGGAGCTTATTTTTTAAAAATATGTGTGAAAGGTGATAAAGTATTACGAACACGAAATGCCGTAGCGTATTATTATTCCCTGAATTAGTGATATATATAATTTAAATTCCATCAACATCGGATATATGTATTTGTAGTTTTTAATGGGTCACTTAGATGTAGGGCACGTCAGTATTCCACACATACAATGTAATGTAGATATTCGGGATCATGTCCATTGTATTTCCCATGAAATTTCATACATATGATTAACATTTCATAAAAATAAGATATGATTATGCCCTCATATTCTACTTACGGGTGCATTTAGAGATTCGGAAACTCTTCCATTGTGTTTCTCAGTAAATTTAACATAAACTACAATTTAAAGATTTTAAGTAGATTTTCTAAACTCTTTTTCTATAAAGAACACACAAACGTGATGCACACATACACACACACATTTGGTGAAATATAGAGAGTTTTATATAAAAAAACATCTTGTTTACAATATTTTCACAAGTTTCTGATTATTAACAAAACTGTAACATTTTGCTGCCTTTAGTCTGTATCTTCATTATATCTATATAATACTAACATTCCTTTTCGGGCGCGATTGGGGATACTATGAAAATGTGTTGTATACTGGGTATTGTCATAATCAACCCGAGAGGTGGCGCGTGTTCAACGGTTGGCTACCAGGATGGTGACGAGTCTCTCCACGCTTACCTACAAAGAGCGACTTCAAATACTAAATCTGTTCACACTTGAGCAACGGAGGGTACAAAAAGACTTGATTCTTCGCGGCCACCCACAAAAGATGCATTACCAACGCTTTCGGTTCAAAAAAATATGGCAACATTCTCTGTCCTTTTTTCTGCTCCGTAGAACAACCTTCCAGAAGACATTATAACGATTACTACCATATCCAGGTTAAAAGCAGTATTGAACAAATATTCATACTGTTATGCTGTATGTAGATGGAAATATTTCTACCTATCCGTTTTCATGTGTTGTTGCACTTTGCTATATTTTGGCAAATAAATTTGATTTGATGTGTGACTTTGTACCTTATAGATTTGGTTGTTATGACCGATCGTGTTTATCGTCAGTGGTGATGGGTGACTGAAATGCCGGAGAAGCTTAAATTAAAGTCACAGGAGGCAACCATTTTCCGTATATATAACAAATACCCCTGATTGAAATGAATCAAAACAACTCTACTATTTTTAGTAGTAGAACAGCTGGTATATCATTTAAGGGAGAGAGTACACCTAGCAAACAGAGCCCGAGAAGGAGATAACGAAAATCTGACTTATGCTGGATGACGAACCATATTCATTTATGTATTCGGCTACATTTCTATCGCCAACACAAATATGATTTAGCAAGTACCGTTTCTCTTCTCTAATTACGTTATTTCTTATCCAGCTCATGTTGGTTATCTGTCTTACCACGTTTAGCATCAGTCTGAGTTTAATCTACTTTAAGGTTGACATTTTTATGAAAAGTCATTGCTCACCAAGAGCGAAAAGCCACTCGAGAACAAAGATTAATGGTTAGTGTCAAAATTGGAGACGATGATTGGATCTGGGCATAATTTGATTACCTAAGAATGTGTTAATATTAGACTTGAAAGTACCCATGCTGTAGTCAGATAGGAAGCAGCCCTGCGGTATTGCGTTCAGCAGACGGACAATTATTGAAAATAATTCTGCTCATGGAAGTTCCGTTTATTATCGTTCCGTGGGAGAATTCTATTTAACCCTTAAATAGGACTCTGTCAAGTACTGCCGGTCCGGGTAAGAGAGCACCTGGAAGCAATCGAAACGAAGGAGTGACCCCCGCACACCCAAAAGTATACAATTTGGGTCCACACAACTAGATGCAGTGTTGTGTCATACCCCAGCAAGGCAGTTAGTGGGAGATCTTTAGTATTTGTGAGCTCCGACTGTGAGAACCAGTTTATTTTGCATTCGACTGCACGGGTCCACCCGCACCAAATCGCGCAAGCCAAACCAAACGATCTCCCCAAACATACGTCCACTTCAACATGCGCCCGGCCCCACAGGACCATTATCAAACAATGCAATCTTCTACTGATATGAAAGTCATATAGTCTTAAGATGGAGTACTACTGTCGCATCTGGGGAAAGGCTACTCGGAGAACTTTTTGTCTTGACAGAGTACAAAATCGACTTAGTAATCTAGTGGTTAAAGCTCTATTTTGTTTTTCCCAACCTCTTTCTCCCACAAAAGACATTGCTAGTCTTTCCCTGATCAAACATTATTGTATCGACTGAGTTTCAATCTTTTTCCTCCATGTAAGACATTTACAAGTACTCGTGTTTTCCACAATAGAAATGAACTTTATTTTCTTGCTCCGTGTGCCTAGCGTCTGACGGAATTTCCATAAACGGAGTATCTTCTGAAGAAGCGTCCGTCTGTGGAACATATTACAATGGAGCTGCTTCTCTGCATACGATACCATGATCGTCTTTAAATGATATGTCAACATATACTTGTCATACACTGTTCACATAAGTGATCAAACTTTGTTCATTTCATTCATAATTTTAAATCCTCTAAAGATATTCTTCATCATCAAACTGACAATCCCTTTACATCATAAATCCTTACCTCCGAGTGGCATTTGATCTCTATCAGTGGTGACTCATTAGCCAGCAAAATTATATCTGTATATATCGTTCTTCTCTTTATGTTCGCTTTCGCAGACGTAACCCCCTTTTCTTTCTCTCTGTCCTTCTACCTATCAGCCACGTAGGCTGCTACCCCCTCTCGCTTTCTCCTCTAACTAAATGCGATTTTTAAGAGGATTCGTTCAGATTTACAGTAAAAAAGACAAAAGGAGGTTAAAACATATAAACCACCAAAAATGATCAAATATGATATAAACATGAAAAAGTTATTAAAACATGTCATTTTAATGTCCGCTTCGTTTCACTTTGATGATTTCGGAGTAAACGAAATTATAATTTCTCATTGGGTAATCTTGAATGGCTTTATTTACTGTGAGAAATTTTCAAATCCATTTTGAGAAGACTGCATTTTTCTAAATCCAATTTTATGTCAAAAATTCGTTACTTGAAATCAGGTAAATTACTACGACTTTACGAAATATATACTACAAACGCGTGAGAGAGTATATACACAGAGTGAGAGAGAGAGAGAGAGCGGGAGATCGAAAGGTCATTCATGGTCATTTTATGTACTAATTTAGTTGAACAATTATAGTGCATAAATATAGTTTTTTAATGCAATGACAACAGAAATTCATCAATTTATTATATTGAGTTTGAAACCAATTTTTATTTCGAATATTTTAAAATATTTAATGTCTCTTATTGAGTCTACTCGAAAATGAATGCACATTTTTAATGAAATATTTTGTTAATATTTAATTATATTTTTCACATTATTCGTTTAGTTTACATAACTTAAGTGAACAAATAATTAATAATTAAACAACATTTTAAAAATTTGGAAAGCCAAATAAATAATGTGGATACTTAAAAATAAATTATTTATTTAATTTACCTTTCGATGTAAAAACGTCTTTCTCAAAAGTATAGACATTTTTTCCTCTTTTTAATCCTTCTTGTTAAGAACATATTAGCCTCATTTTAATACTTTCACCATTTTCATTAATAAACTATTCCTAAAAAATTTCATCTGCTGTGAAAAGTAAACTTATTCAAACAACATATTTAAAACTCAATAAAGTATTGTTTTATATTTTGAAACGACAGATCATTTAGATTTTAAACAATTACCATCTGGTTATTTACCAAATAAACTTTATAAATTGATATTTCACAAGCATAACAATTTGTTTTGGTATAGAAATTGACCGCTAGATTTCAATAAGCACTGGTTCTAGAAATGACCTTAGTTGTTAGATTTCAGTTACGGCGCCGGTTTTGATATGGAAGTCGAAACTTATCGGCTAATTTCCGTACTGGAACCAACGCCATAATTGAAACGTAACATCAAGATAAATCTCACTGCGTCGTGTTTAGAAACAGCAAATTGGAAACACGCATTGGTTTACGCAAAACGAAAATCCTTTTTTGACGATGAAATGGTCTGTTAAATTCGTGGCATCATTTTAATGAAACCGAAATCCAACTCTTACCGTAATTAAAATATAACGACCAATATCCATACTAGAACCAGCATCTTAAATATTCAGCTTTCCTCGTGGTATTTACTTTCCTCCTATGGCAGGAAAATTTGACACAAGGCCGGAAAGTGGGAAGAATAAGATTGCGCGCATGATGTGGTGCACTCTGGACCCTTAAAATTACATTAACAGCCCCGTCAGCTTTCTTCGGTGAGGGCTCCTCAGGTATTTAGCTATAGACTAACCCTCTTCCAAAACAGTCGTTTTTTCTCAGCAGCGCGGGTCGATTGACCATAAGACGTGTAGCAGTTACTCCCAGTGGGAAACACCATACCGTTGAGCCAGGAAAAAATATTGGCTTGACAGTATTTATGTGTTGATAGCATTTATGTGCAAATTAAACTAATGATGCATCACCGTTTCCTATCGGAGGGATGTCGACACTTCAGAAAAGCAATAAGGACCGAAACTACGAAGTGGTTCCTCCTGATGATTGTGTAGTGCTGGGTCAGGTAGCGGAGCTGTTAGCTGCGAAGCACAAAACAGTCAAGTGTTATTCAAATCCTTTTATTCACTTTCTGTTTAGTTTAACATTTTCTTTTCTTTGTTCTTTCGTATTTTTGCTTCCTTGGTTTTTATCTTTGTATATACTCATTTCTGCCTTTGGTGCAGCCCATCAACGTGGCTTGATAGTGTATTTGAGTTCTAATAACCGCAAAACAACTGTATGGTTCAAATCTTTTCATGATTTTCCTGAGCTCAGAGAAAGAAATCGGGCGTGGACCGTGGTATTAATTGTCCATGGTCTTTCATTTCCTCAAACACAACCGGGATCGGATACAGAGATGACATGTCTGAATCTACGCTAAGAACGTTTAGTCAAACTGAAATCAACACCGCGAGAGAGGGAGCAAAGTCAAAACCCTGAGAGAGGGAGCAAGATCGAACCGTTCTCTCACCCAACCACTGCTTAATATATAATATATATTATTGACTGTATTGACTCACTATTTTCCTCCTTTTCATTTAATTATTTCTATGCACTTGTGTTTTTTCTTGTGCTTTCCGTATATTAGTTCTTTCTTTCTTTGTGTCTTTCTTTCATCTTTATTAACACGACATACTTCCATCTATTCTCACTTGAGCAGCGGATGATGCAAGGAAACTTGATTCTGGTGTACATCATAATCAACAGGAATATAAATCTATCGGTCGTGGAGTTTTTCACCCCAGCACCAAGTTGTGGTTTCCGCGAACACTCGCAAATGTACGACCGTAGCATTCGGTTCAATAGAAAGAAAGTCAGCATTCTCTATCCGTGTTTCTGCTTCGTGTAACATCATACCAAAGGAAGTCGTGACGCTGACTACCATATCCAGGTTTAAAGCGGTTTTGGACAAACATTCCGACTGTGCGTGGATGTAAATAGCTTATATCTGTCTCTTTAGATGGCTTGTTGCACTCTGCATGTTTTTTTGCCAAATAAAGTTTATTTCATTTTCTTCACATTTTTATTAATTTATTCCCACACAGTGGTATTTAATTTATTTCAATCTATCTTGACTACTTTATTTCTTTCTTTTTATATTTATATTTCTTACTTGCAGTTTACTTCGTTCCTTTTTTCTTAATTCGATATAATTTATATATTATATTAATATTATTTTATATAATTATATTCTCTTTCTCTCATTCTCTTTCTCTCCCTCTCAGTTTTGCATACCTACTGACATTCACTTTTTTCTTTCTTCATTCATTTTTCCTTATTTTCTCACTCTTTATTTTTGTTGTTTCATTTTCACTAATTGTGATTGTCTCTGGAATGCGTTCTTTTTGTACAATATAATAAGGCCTTGTTTTTCGTTTTCCCAAAGTCGTATTTTAAAAGGACTAAAATCAAACAAGCCCCTTAATAATTTACGACTATAATGTGGACCTTAAATTAGAACGTTAAAAATTGTGTGGAACATTTTTTTCTACTAAAAATAACGATAAAATAGCATAATATATAAAGCAAAGAGTTTCGATATTAATAAAAATCAATATCGTCTCGGAAACAATCGTACACCTATTGTTGTTTATGTAAGATTGCAGCGTTCGTTGTTTGTTTTGCTTACTGTTATTTCAATTGTCTCACTTCCTAAGTGATTAAGATGCACAGAATTTCATTATGAGTCGCCCTTAACTTTATAAAACGTATTTTTCGTTAATATATATATATATATATATATATATTACCGAAGTTAAGCGACGTCGAGCCTGGTCAGTACTAAATAGGTGACCATTTGGGAATACCAGGTGCTATATGTGCTCTCGGCATTGTTTCCAGTCGTTTTGAACTACTTGCTATTGGAATCAAGCAGTGTCGATCTAGGAGAGGTGTTGTTGGTGATTGTGCAACTCTTGCAATTACAATCACATGCGCGGGCAGCCCCTGGCGGGGCACTCATACGTTGAAATCGACGGGAGAGTCCATCATTATATATATATATATATATATATATATATATATATATATATATATATATATATATATATATATATATATATATATATACACAGTAGCATCCAAAAGTTAAGGGCTAGTAAAACCTCATCAAGTTTAACCATATATTTGAAACAAATACACACGAACAACAAAAAATTACTTCACAATTATATAGATAACATGTATATCTTCAATGGGTCATAATTTCGTTAGCCTACACTAAGTATTTTTTGAATAACTACCATTTTAAATAAAATTGTTCAAAATTTGTGTGTCCAAAAGTTAAGGGCTAACACGATTGCGGCTTTTGTCCTTGCTGTGAATGGCTGAAATTACCAACTAACTAGTATTTGGTAAACAAACCCTTGCTATTTATGACTTCTTGACACCTCTTGGCACAGGAATCCACCAACTTCTTGCAAAACGCTGGCGTTATCGCACTCCATTCAGCATGTAAGCACTGCCAGAGTTCTTCTTGATTTTTTGGGCACTGAAGTTGAGCACGTTCACCAACTATTTTCCAGATATTCTCAATAGGATTAAGATCTGGACTCTGAGGGGGCCAACGCATCGTTTCAACTTCTTCCTCGTCTAAAAATGTTTTACTTTCTTAGCAGTGTGACAAGGAGCGTTTTCCTGCATGAAAATTGCAGGTTGATAGAGCGACGACCGAAGACTAGGAACTGCATGCTGCCGTAGAATCTGCTTATAAACTTCTGCATTTATTCTGCAGACGAATCAGTGGTCCACAGCCTGCAGCTGACATAACGCCCCAAACCATTACACTTCCTCCTCCAAATTTCACAGTTTTTTTCACGCACTTAACCTCCAATCTCTCACCAGTTCTTCGCCGGACATACGTGTTGCCATCAGATCCGATAACGTTAAACTTCGATTCATCACTAAAGTGCACACGGGACCAGTTTTCGGTTGTCCACACAACGTGTTCTTGGGCAAAAGCGAGGCGGAGTTTCTGATTCTTTTTGGAGATAAGAGGCTTCCTTGCTGGCACTCGAGATTGCAATCCAGAAGCGTGCAACCGGCGTGTAACAGTTTGCCGAGACGCTTGAACAATAGACCTTTGCTTTAGTTCTCGAGATATTTTAGCAGCAGTGTTAAATCTGTCTTTAAGTGACATTTTGACAATAAGACGATCCTGTCGAGCAGTTGTGCTTCGAGGTCTACCAGATTTTGGGGCAGCTGCCACTGATCCTGACTGCTTGAAATGTGCCACAATACGCTTTACTACACTAGGAGACCTTCCTACGGTGTCAACAATCTCAGAAGTTTTCTTGCCATTACTATGAAGATGAATAATGAGCTGTTTTTCTTCGACAGAAACGGGACGACGTTGTTTTGCTGCCATGTTGTACTAGTGCGATACAAACACTCATTTCTTTTACCCAATTACAATAATTTTAATGTTCTTTAGTAAAAATTTGAAGTAGGATTATTCATAGTACCTGTCTGACAGCGAAACGACGTGTGTCGACTTCAGAATGAAGATGGACGTTTCTCTCTCTTTTTATAGGAGAGCGAAGTCCACAAATGTAAAGTTATGAGCCAGGGGCGATAACTCTTACCCGTTGGAAACTCCACTTATGTAAAGTATGTTCAGGGGCGATAACTCCTGTCCACCTATACAGTACCTTACTGTTATAATAATTAAAGAGTATACGGCCTAGCCCTTAACTTTTGGACCACGAGAATTTGGACAAACTTTTGTGTTATTGGTCATAACTTCAAAAATATCCAACGGATGCTTATGAAATTTAGGCGAGACATGAGTGATGAGTATATCTATAAGTATATATGCATATTAAGTATTTTAAATGAACGGTTTTTCTTAAAAAGTACTTAAACTTGTCTTGAAACTACTAGCCCTTAACTTTTGGACGCTACTGTATATATACACATAGAGATTTATATATATATATATATATTTATATATACATATGTATATAGATACAGAGAAAAAGAGAGAGAAAGACAGACAGACAGACAGACAGACAGACAGACAGACAGACAGACAGAAACACAAGCAGACAGACATATTGATAGTAATTCGTAGTTTAAGCAATTTAAAAAGTTAAATAGAGTACAAGTGAAATATCCAGGCAGTGATTTGGTCAGATGACAAGCTGAGTTCTTCTATCACAATGAGAATAAATTATTTTCCTTCCCCAGATAGAGCGTCTGTATCGCAATAGCTTAATATATATGATAATAATAATAATAATAATAATAATAATAATAATAATAATAATAATAATAATAATAATACGCTAAGGCATTTTGTGTTCGTAATACGTTATCACCTTTCACACATATTTTAAATAATTAGCTCCCTAGATCAGCAAAGAACCACTAAATATTTCAAATATGTATATCCGATTTTAATGAAATTTAAACAAATGGCATTCAGAGAGTGTTCGAAGATTTAAGCTTCTTCCGACCATATTAGAGGGCGAAACTGGAGGAGTGGGCAGTAAAAACAAAGAAAGTAATATGCTGTTATGAGCAGAGTAAATAAGTACATAATAGTGATCATCTCATTCAATCCCGAGCAACGTCGGGTCTTCCAGCTAGTATATTCTATATTTCAATGGCATATATTTCGTAATTAAATTCCGTATTTCACCTGTTCTCAAAGAGAACTCCACGCATAAACTTAATGCATAATGTATTTTTATGTAATTTCTTTTTATTGGCGATTGCCGCATTTGTTGCTTTTGTTTTACTGATTTATCAATTGTTTCACTTCCTAAGTGATAACGATGCATACAATTGCATTATTAGTCACCCTTAACTTTATAGGGCGTATTTTTCTTTAATATGTGACTTTTTATTTATTTTATACGTACATAAAAGTAATCTATGGAATAATTTAGACAAGGATCGAACTTTCAATGTTGATATCTATAGTCTGCCGTTTTACCCCCAAGCTATGACACCTTGCCTGGAAATATGTACTATTTTTATCACTTAAATATTTAATGCATTTTTATATAATTGTTTTCAAAACGCCAGATTATAGACATCAGCATCGAAGGTTCGATCTGTGTCTTAGTTAGCCATGCTTATGACGGTTGTGAGACAGAAACACGTGTCCGTGGATGACGTTTATGTACGTAAACAATAATACTTTCTCTCTTTCTATATGCTTATATATATATATATATATATATATATATATATATATATATATATATATATATATATATATATATATATAGAGAGAGAGAGAGAGAGAGAGAGAGAGAGAGATTTCCTGGGTTGGCCTTGAAATACCTGACTAATATACAGGCGCAGGAATATACCTCTCGTTGTGATGGACGTTGTATAAGTCATCCATCGAGAAGAAGGAAAACTCTAGTATAAAAAACTGTGCTGCTGACTACTCACGTTTTGGCAGCAAACCGTTGGAGGAGGAAGGCCTCTTTAGTCATGATCGACAAACTTCCTTGAACTTGAGTCTCGAACAAAATATTCGGATTGCAAACCATAAATTGCTTAAGGATTAGTTGGGCTCTTCCTATCGCCTAGCCTTTGCCTCCCTTCTTTGTCTATTTTGCCAGGCGTAGAGGTACTAGCGCAGGGACAGTCAATGTTTCCCTTGTTTACTGACTAGGATAATGAACGCCGTCTCTCTTTCTCTCTATCTGGACAACTCGGGGAAAGTCTATTGTCACTGAATCTCACATGACTAGTCTGTGTCGCTCTTGTTTCAACAGGTTGAGGGTACAGGCTAGATAGCATCCACATTGCCCTCCCTACTCTATCTAAAACCAAAATTACAATAAAAAGGTAAAGAAACAAACCTAAACCAGACACCCACCCACCCAAATACATCAGCCTAATATTCATAAACATCCGGGGGCTTAGAACTAACATCAATGACGTAGACACCTTTCTCTAGTAAACTTCCTGGACATCCTAGCACGTGAAACAAACCTACACTCCAAAAACTTAAAACAAACTTGAACAAGCATCTCGGTGCACAACTCCCAATTAAGGATGATCCCAAAACTTTCACTCTAATTCTCAGTAGCCCCTTACGTCTACAGTGTCAATTTGCCTTGCTTGGGGTCAACTATTTAAAAAATGTCTCAGATGTATCCATGTCGTTTGTGTTATTTGTACTAATTGATCACCAAATATCAAGGGAAAAAGCCCCTCGAAAATAAGAGTTAGTGAGATAGGATTGAAAATAATTGATGAGAAGGATCAAGTTCGAATACTTTTGGGAACGGTTAATATCAAGAACCTGTTGACATTGGGTTTGATAACAACCAATATGTAGTCTGCAGGACAGCAGTCCGGTTGTAATGTGTTCCATAAATGCGAATCTATTGCAGAAAAGAAGCTCTGTTTCTGGCGGAAGAAAAGAAAATGTTTTCATTGTGGTAGTAAAACGAGTTATTCCTGTTAAAAGGATGAACTACAAATTGGAGCTCCGTCGAGTCGTTTACAGTGAAAAAAAATAGAACAGCAACAGACGAGCAACATCTCTTCTGTGAGAAAGAGGATGTAAGAAACAGAAGAGATCATTCCCACTGAGTTACGGGGTCGATTTTGAAAATAATCATACATTTCTTCAAACAGTGAATTCGCTGAATAGAGTGGTTAGGGTCAGTACCTTCGAGGCAATACAGATTGAACGGATACGTACAATTTTTCTGCTCACATTCGATTTAAATTAGCATTCGTCATATTATTAAAGTATATTTTATCATCATGATTATACGTCACTTACGAATAATGTTATTTTGTTTAATTCACGACAGTTAATAGGCTTCAAAATCTAGTTTGATCACAGACCGACGTAACATATAAAGTCATTATTTTCATTTACATTTTCCTATTTATCGAAAATTATTCGATATTAATTCATACCAAACATTAGTCTAATTTATTTGATAACTTTTTCACATACTTTCTTCGACGTTAAAACTGATACTGATATTCAAAAGTATGTTATTTTCTTCTTTTCTAAATATACTTCAATTTAAAATGCAGTATCCGTTACTTTATCTTTTCTTTTCTAGGTCAGTGTATAATAAGTCTTTCTAGACTACGGCAGTTTTTTTTATTACATTTCCTCAATTCGACTATTTGTAAATTTTCGAAGAAATACTTCTAGACTGCAGCAAATCCCACTAAGAAGATGTCCTGCTAGCACCCCCCATATATATATATATATATATATATATATATATATATATATATATATATATATATATATATATATATATATATATATATATATAGTGACTTTTACCCAGACACGGCTGGCAGAACGAGAGCCAGCTACCTTCGTTGATAAAATAAAGGTGTTCGTTCGAAATTCCATACAGATTCCCGAGTTCGTCAGAAAGATGATCTAGTTCGACAAGATACACCTGAAGAAAGTCGGAGGTTACATCATGACATAATGCAATGTATAATTACTTCCCCATTAATATCTAAGCACCTTTGGTGAGTTTTCTTTTCTGGAATAAGTATTTTTATAAAGGAACGGACACGAAATAAAATATATTTGAGTCAATAACATAGTTTAAGGAAGAAATGAAAAAAATAGGCTAGTTCGAATCAAGTATCAATATGTTAGACGGTTTTCAATTTGAGCTTGACTTAGTAAATCCATCAAGATTAATTCATATGCTAAATAACCTATCAACCGGCGTAGACTATTACTTTAACTACTAAGAAAAACATAACCAAAACTAATTAGAATTAACTAGTTGATAAAAATCGTCTACACTGGGTGACATGATATTTTATAACAAAAATCTTATTTCTAGTTGAAGATTGCAACTTTTGACCGACCTTCGTATGTTTCTTTCTTTTACCTCATTTTTCATTCACCTAGTCTTTCACTTTCTCTGTCTTCTTTAATTAACTTTCTTTCCAATGATTCCCTGAAATCTAACCCGCCATCTTTTCCGCCATTTTAACTTTTCGGTTCTCACGAAATTCCCGTTCCCTATTCATTTAATTCTTTCTTTTCTTCCTTTAAATTCCGCCTTCAATTCATTTGGAGATCATTTTTTGGTTATTTATCGGTATCGATCTCTTGTTAACACAGATAAAAATGATCCCGCCCCTTTTAAAAGCAGATGTAGTTAACATATTCTCCGTGCATCTTTTAGAAATGGAAAAAGATCTCTACACCCAATCAGTTTTTTTAAATAAAATCCTTTTAAAAAAACTTAAATGTTTTGAACACATTTTATTTAATTGAAAATGGTATCACGAACTACACTTGCGATAGCTCCGACCTGATCTATTAGCTCAACCTATAAGTTTTGTCTGGATTTTAATCCTCTAAATATTTAATAATAAGTTGGAATATCTAATCGCTTTAAAAACAATGTGTATGTCATAATAGTGTGATACGATGGTAGCTGGGGGAGTCACACAGTGTTGTATTCAGTGAGACTACACATTAAATGTAGTTCAATGCTACGAACTCGTGTTCAGTCGATTAATCGGAATCGGAAAAAATTGTGCTTATTTTCCGATGACAAAACTAATTTTTTAATTGTTTGTTTTTTGTTTAAAACTAAATTTTCCATTGTTCTACTAATGATAAAATGATAAATATTAATTGATTTCGAACAACAAATGAAACTAAAATCTATAGATCACCTCCCACGGGTATATTTTTACGTTAGTGAAAATATATGCACATGTTACATGGATTAATCCGGAAATTTAATAGCAACAACAACGCTATAGCTAAATATTTAGAGATTTTAAAAGAATCGGAATCGGAATCAGTAATTGTATCGGAATCGGGAATTTAAAACTAAAGAGGTCATTGTATCGGAATCGAGAAAAAATATTGGAATCGTGTCATCACTAGCTTCTTTGAGCTAGTTGCTCTCTCAATCGTTCTACGCCCACGTTTAAAGATCCACAGAACTTAAGAGTTTACGCCACCTAGACAGCGACTTATGTACGAAAAAATCGACTTCAAAAACAAGTGGGATGTTCTCTTGTTTTACTCACACCCTTTCACACAGAAACGACGTTGCTTGTCTTTCGCTATTTTATCCTTATTTTCATGGTAGGTGCTTCGTTCAGATCCAATCTTTTGTTCCCTCGTATAAAACATCACAAGCAAGGAGTCGTCTAGCTACAACCACTGTAAATAAGTTTCCTTTATTCATCAGTGTACTTGAGACTAAATACAACTCCCAGAGCAGAGTTTCTTTTTAATAATTATCCGTCTATGAAACACACAACCACGGGTTGCTTTCCAACTTACTAAAACATGGTCATTTACTAGTCCCATGTTAACAAATTCTTGTTGAGCCGTCTACTTAAATAATCAAATTCTGATGTTTCAAACTTTGTCTTCAATCAAGGTGTTTGTCTCACCGTCATGGAAAGCTAATTAATACATATCCTCGAGTGGCCTTTGGGCCTTGATAAGTTGTGCTCCATGATTACAATAACAACATAAAAGTTATGTTGTTCTTGTTGGGAGAACAGACAAGCTGATGAATGTGATTGGTGCTCCGACCCGATTTCGTCCATAAGTTCTGCCTGGATTTTAATCCTTTGAAAAGTTAATAGTAATTGGGATTGCCTAATGGTGCTAAATAATATTATATTAATATTAGTAGTAGCTGTCTCGTTGGCTCAGAGGGTAGACATCCATAGGCAAGTGAGCACAATTGGTAGTAGCTAACGTCTGGGTTTCGAATTTCGGAGTTGCTGCGTTCGCTACGTCTAGCCACATCGAGGAATCGTGAAGCAAGGAAACAGTTGTCTGTTGTTGACTAGATTTCACATATTAATCGCATGTACGTTTTCGGACACATTTAAATTTATAAAATTGTATTACTAAAAGAAAACTTCTCAATGTTACTGCTGAAAACTTTTAAAACCTGAAAGTATCTCGAGGAATGTGAGGCACATAATGCTTTATGGGATTAACAAAAAATAACTCTGCAGTCGAATACACTAGAAACATTAATTCAGCCTATCGAGAATAATACCTTAATGAAAGAACGTGCAGAAGATGGTTTACAAAATTCAGTAAAGGAAATTTCTCCAGTGAAAATGAAGACCGATCAAGTCCAGTTGAGTTCGATTAAGAGATGCTTGTGATATTTATTAATAAAAACTGCAGTATGAGTTGAAAAATGGGTAGTGGAGATTTCTGCAAACCATATACCGTTTTGTCGCCATCAGCAACTCAGCAAGGTACCTAATCTTAAAAGATAGGTGCCTCGTGAATTGACTGAAACTAACCGTAAATCGCGAGATCTGCAGACAGATTCACAAGGCACGCATTTACCAAACGTAAGAACCGTGACAAGCTTTTTAAAATGACGATGGACCCTTGTAACTGTTTATCAATCTCGTCTGAGATGGATGAACAGCTACGTCGTGAACTTGGTGCCCTTATGAGAAAGAAAAAAAAGGATTAAGAATTAAGAAAAATAAGAAGAAATAAATTAGAAATATGCTTTCATACGAACAATTACGGTTGTTGATACATAATTATTCTTTATATACACGCTTGTTTTTATCAATCAAAAAGAGAAAAAACATATATGATGAAAATAGTAATCAATGAACTTTAACATAAAAAAATCAGAGTTAAGAAAAAATATGTATAAATTTTAAAAATATCGGATGTATTTAAATAATATTAGCCTGAATGTGGAAAATTATACACTGATGATGCCTTTTCATTAATATATGTGTTATTTTGTATATCATACCAATATATATTCTCGAACTGGGAAGAAAGAATTGTCTGTCAATAAGGTGTTTCTGAATAAAATATGGGATGTTTTCCTTGAAAAGTAAGGTTTATATGATGTTACATTAAGAGCTATATTAGTACACTATTGAGCTACTACATAAGCTTTGTGTTAACTTAAAATATAACATATATATATATATATATATATATATATATATATTATTATTATTATTATTATTATTATATTTGTCTATGAGGGCACTCGTCTTGTTAATTTGATGGTAAGGTTGTGACAAACTTTACGGATTCCTTCGAATTTTAACAACTCAACAGCTTTCGTGTTCCACTTAATAGGATTATAGGATCACGTTTATTAGTTACAAAACCTTTAAAAGGATGAAAGGAAATTCATATACCATTATCGGAATTATTTCTTTCTCTTCAGTCCAAAATTATTTTTGCAAAAAATAAAATATGTCATTTTAGGGTGGACTTTTGTTGTTCTTGAAAAAGTAAATCCAATATTTATTATCTTTGTGCAGGATCTTATTTCAAAGTCAAAGCGTAATTTTCCCTCTCCATTATTGATCAGAACTTTTCAGGAATAAGAGGGATGGCGATTAACTTTCTCACACTCATGGACAAGAAACGAGAAACACACATACACATTGATATATCGCTTGCTCGAGCACGTTGAATCGTTAGAATAAGCGACTTTCAAGAAAACAGTAGTGTTTCAATCCTAACTTGAAAGACTTGCCTGTATAACTACACTAATAGAACTGTGATATGGCGATATAACCCGTCTGCATATATATATATATATATATATATATATATATATATATATATATATATATATATATATGTACATGTATTATATTAGTTTTTTAGATGTTAATCTGTCCAAGCTCCAGTGTTTATAAAAAGTTCTCAATAACAAGTAGAGCTGTTCTTCAGTATACATTTTTATTTATAAAACATTATTAGTTACATATGTGCATACATGTTTCGGTTGTACTCTTCATACACAGTAAACCTTTTCAGACAAAAAAAAAACAGGGAATTAAAATTCTATTGGAAATCCTTCTTCTTAAGTATATTTTTTGTAGGATAGAATTTGTTTATAATTCAACGGTCAAGCTTTGTATCAAATTACGTTTTTACTCGTTGGCATTTTCAATTCGTGTCTATCTTGATATTTTCTTATTATTTCATACTTTAATTTTATTAATTTTTTATTATTGTTTGGTATTTTAGGAATAACAAATACAATAACACTTCGTTATCCCGATATTTCTGGGAATTGATATATGATAGGAAAACCCTGATAATTAGATGAAGCATAATCAAAAAAGCAAAGACATGCAGATAACTTACTCTGTTTGTTATGCCTCGGTGAGAAACTAGAAATTATAAGATTTAAAGGTAAAGAAAAATTACATAAAGTCAGACAGAAACCACTTTTAACTGCAAACATTTCAAGGAACACACACTAAACAGATTTAGAATAAATAATAATTATGCCTAATAACGCCTTTAATGTTCATTTGATTTTACCGTGATGTTGACTTCACTGAGTTTTAAATTCATGGCGTGTTTATGTTGTTTGTAAGTTCACTCTATTTTTTTGTTTTATTTATTATATTTATATTTATTTTCATTTTTATCTCATGCTTTATATTTTTGTAATTAATTAATCTGTATTTCTAAAATAACTGCACCTCACCATATAGTGGATCTGATTATAATACTTTATCATGATCTCTTTTTCATTTATATATTGAATTAACCATTGCAATTACTTGCAATGTACTTGACCAGTTTGTTTGCTTAAGTGTGCTTGTAAGTTTCTTGTATTAATCCTAGAGTAGTTATAAATGTAAACAACTAGCACAAAGAAAGCGCGAAAAGCAGAATACTGCATAATGCTGAGATGGGGAGGTATTCAATGTCTACATGAAAAGTATAATATACTAAAAATATAATAGAAATAAAGTACATTGGGAAATGTGAAAAAAAGGTAAATACTAACATGTATTTAATAATTTTGCAAGATAAATATCGGTAGAGTCACCTCTAATATTCATAATCCATGACTTGGTAAAAACAAGAAACATTGTATAAGAACCGTAAGTATATAGAATAAAGTTAATAATTGCTCTGCCCTTGAGGGGGAGAGAAAATATGATGTATGAGGTAGTAATGAGTTATTCGACAGGAATAGGCGGTTATTGAAAGATTTAAGTATTGTTCAGTAGCGTAAAGATACGAATAATTAATAGGAATAAACGATGTTAAACTCTTAAGTTTAATTATATAAATATAGGCATATTTGGGTATATATGCCTGTATGTATGTGTAAATGTAGATGAATAGGATATAATTGTGTCTAGATATTTGCGTACATGTGTACATGGTTACATGTATGAGACATTTAAAATGTATGTGTATATTTATGCGTGTGTAAAAGTTTTATATTCTGTATGTGTGTATGTATATATTTATAGGCGTATTTGCATGCCAAGGTAGGTAGTTATGAATGTATGCGTATATATATATATATATATATATATATATATATATATATATATATATATATATATATATAAGTACATGTATGTGAGAAGAGGTTTTTATATATACCTTTGTGTATCTAGTATACTAATATATAAGAGTATTGGTTAGATATATGTAATGGGTGTAGATGTGTGTATTTGCACGTAGGTATATGTCTGGGTATTGATATATGTATGTGTCTGTAGTTGTGCATAGGCATAGGATACGTGTTTACACACGAGTAAAGCATGTATGCATGAACTGAGTTTATAGTGAATTAACTCAATAACCGTTAGAATATTGGACTGAAAAAGGTAAATTCTAAACCAATATATTTATATATATAATGGATACATCATTATTTACCAACCAGTTGGTGATATGTGTATGTGTGTATGTATATGAGACTGCGTGTGGAGGTTGTCATCTGTATGTATATAGATGTGTATATGTATGTTTGCATATATACATATATTTATATCTCTGTGGGTGTGTGTATATGTATGTGTTTATAAAGGTATGCACTTATGTGTGTGCTGGTATGCGCGTTTATGTGTTTTATATAGAGATCGGAGTATGTAGATATAGATATCAATATGTGTTAATATTTTTGTATGTGTATGTGTGTATATAGGGTGAACATTGATACATTGACATGTATATAGACAGGTTATGGCTTTGTGTATTAATTTTAAGTGGACTGCATCAAACTAGCTAATATTCCTAGAATCGAAGAACAACTTATTTCGGAGAGGCAATAAAAAATAAAAGTGAAAACACGAGATATCAAATAAATCGGGTCATAAAAATGAGTTAAACCAAACAATAATAACACGATAAAAGAATGAAAGAATAAGAAAATAGAAAGATAGAAACAAATTGAAAATGCCAACGAGTAAAAAATGTAATTTGATACTAAGCTTGACCGTTGAATTATAAATAAATCTCATGATAGAAAAATTATACTTAAGAAGATTGATTTCCAATATCATTCTAATTCCTCGTTTTTGGTGTGAAAAGGTTGACTCTATAAAGAGTACAGCCGAGTCATGTATACACATAGGTTGCCAATAACGTTTGTATCAATAAATATGTATACTATTATAAGTATTTAAATATATATATATATATATATATATATATATATTAAAGGAAAATAAATCTTAATTGTCGAGCACTGTCTGAAATTATAAAAATCTTAGGTCGTTAAGCTATTAAAGCAAAACTTACACGCCAGCATGTTTAACCATTTTTAAAAATCTCGGTACGTTCGAACCCTGCCTCTTGGCTTTAAATGTATCTTAATTTCAGTAATGTTTGTGGTGAATTCCGTTGACCTAATAGATTAGGTTGTGGGCTCGTGAATCTCGTCTGAATCTACGAATTGCATTCGAACCCGTCTGACCGCCTAAAATCACCACTTCCTGCACTGATGAGGACATAAGTCCGAAACAACGTGGTTAGTAGGTAAAATGCACTTCAATATTTAATTAAAATATTCATAGTAATGGCCCCTTTTAGATAAATAAATCTTAATTTTCGAGCACTGTCTGAAATTATAAAAATTTGAGGTCGTGAAGCTATGGAAGTAAAGATTATACGCCCGCGTGATTTATCACTCTTTGATCTCAGAACGTTTGAACCCCACCTCTTGGCTTTAAAGATATCTTAATTTCAGTAATGTCTGTGCTTATTTCCGTTGGCCTTATCGATTAGGTTTTAGGCTCGTGATTCTCGTCTGAATCAATCTACGAACTGCGTTCGAACCCGTCTGGCCGCCTGAAACAACTACTTCCTGCACTGATGAGGACGTAAGTCCGAAACGACGTCATCTGTATGTAAAATACACTTGAATATATAACAAACATATTCATAGTATATATATATATATATATATATATATATTTAACAAGACAAGTTGGCCCTGGGTATGACCTTAAAAGACATCCAGTTGTGAGGCCTCCACTTGGCATCTGTGGGGAATGTGGAATTACCCCTTACTTTTCATTGCTCTCATGTCGACTCTGGCCTGGAGTTGTAGTATCAAGTGTCAGTTGATAATTATAATATATATATATATATATATATATATATATATATATATATATATATATATATATATATATATATATATATATGCGAGCTGACCCGACTCGGCATTGCTTAGAAGTATCTGACTTTTTTTTTGTTTACCAAAACATTATTATTGTTGAATCTATCGGACTTCTTCGCACGATTACGTTCTAACCTGTTATTTTGATTTTTTAAATTATAAATAATAAATAGGTTTTAGTTCTGAATGTTCTGTTTTAATAATTATTGTGAACATGATTATATTCAGTGTGAACATATCTATGGGGTCTTAAGCCAATCTATTTTTGCAGTTATGTAAATTCCGGTGGTCCATGTGTACGACAAACACATCAAGTTAAGGTTTTAAAAGATTTTGTTGTGCTAAAACATGTTTTAAAATAAGTTGTTTGTGATTAATTGCTAAAAACGAAATGGAAATAAATAATAGCTATCCAACAATTACAGGAGAATGAGACATTTTATTAACTATTTCTCTATCTCCCTCTTTTTATACCCCCTCTGTCTTGTTTTCTGTGTTTCCCTATGTCTCTATCTCTTTCTAGCTTGAACCATGCGTTTGGTCAACCAATTCCTATTTCAGTCACGTAAACTGTTTAGAACTCTCAGTATTCAAGCGAATTATTTTCCCCTTCACCACCACCAACAACATCAGTCGCGACGTTTGTTGTTAAATCAGCAGCAGTAGCAGTAGAGGTTCTCCATTTCCTATCGTCTTCGACAACAAAAGACGTCTGCTCTCCTCATCAGCAGTAACAGTACTTCACATTTCAGCTTACGCCAGCAACACGATTCGAAATATAACCAACGCAATCAAGGGATAAATGTTCAAAACACACGCGAACGACGTGGCGTCCAAAACAAAACTAACTCTTCGAGCAAAAAACTTTCCTTTTATCAAGCTATCTCTGACTGCACACAACTTTAATTTTTACATAATTACAACGCTCGGCTCGTAGTAAAACAGGTCTATATTCTCGTAAGCGTGCGGCCACTGCTTCTCTACAGAGGGTTCACGCTAGTCATGTCCGCTTACCTGTTGATCTCTCGGCACCAGAACCACAAAGCTGTAGTATTATTCTAGTATCATTAGATTACAAGAAACACATGGTAAAAGTAAGGGGTACACGAACTACACAGAGAGAAAGCGAGTGCGTGAAATTGATCCATGTCTATCCCTCTATAAAAAAAACTATAACAGAGAGATATGTGTTTGTGTGTGTGTGCAATCATTTCAGTAAATTAATTTTGGCGATATGTCAAGGCAATAAATACGAACGCAAAAGAAATGTATTTTTACCGATAAGAATAGCCTAGTTTTCCATCTCAATCTGCTCGCTTAGTATATCCTTTATTGTTTTCCTCAAATTTGTACTGTTGGTTGACTATGTTACTTTCAGCAGTCTATGCAATTACCTTCTACGTCCAAAATTATCCGTCATGACAATTTTCTTTTCCATATAGAATGTTCAGAGTTTAATTTTTCTCGCTTAAAACTGTTTTCGTTTGTCAGCAATGGCTATAAGCTGAAGCAATATATAATGTTGCAAATACATGAGTATTTTTACAAAAGAAAATAAATAGTCATCTGTGTTAAAATGAAATAGAAAATAAAATATTATACATTTTAAATGTATCAGACATCTTTTTAAGGATTCCGTTCTTAACACCCCTAAAACCGCTCGAATCCTCATTTCTCTCTAGTTGAAATGAATGGCTCCCCCCTCAGGAAATCCCCTATTGATGAGTTCATAAGTCTCACTTTCACTCTAGACCTGAAATGAAAAACTTACATCAAATCGGTTACTAAGGTCGCTGGAGAAATTGCTCGACCATTCTACCGCTCCAGAAGGTATCTCACTTCTGACGCAATACTCTACCTGTATAAGAGCCAGGTACGTCCCACGATGGTGTAGTGCTGATATATCTATGGAGGTGCCTCATGGGGCACTCATATTTGCGAAGTCAGAGTACAAAACCGAATTCGTAATCTAGTGCGGGTGATCTCTTCTCTTTCCTACACCCCCTTTCATACAGAATATATTTTGCTAGCCTTTCTCAACTCTATCGTTATTTTCATGGTAGGTGTTCGACTGAGCTCCCATTCCTTTCCCCCTCCCTGTAAAACATTCACAATAAGAACTCAATTAGCTGCACTTATAACTCCTTTCTTTTCTATTTCTCTCCCTCTCTTTGTACCAAAAACCAAACAGAACTTCCATGAACAAAGTTTCTTTCATAGAACATCAGTGAAATAAAATACAACGAGACTACTTCCAAACCAACTGCAACATGGTCGTCTTTAAGTCTAACGTAAACAAATATTTGTTGAGATAATCAAATTCTGCCTATTCCATCCATTGTTTCTAATCCCCTAGTGGTGGGATTCGTCGTCCAACTGATAATCTCTTTAACCCTCAAGTGGCTCTAGTAGTCCATGAGCCAAACCCATGAATTTCATCGATTGGTACCACCTGGGGGGACAAAGGGACACTACGTTTTTCTGAAATACCTATGTTTGTAGTTACAGAAAAACTTTGAAGCCAGGCTGGGATCCACAGCTAAAGTGCAAAAAATCACTATCGATTATGGGTACCCTTGTCAAGAATTGTGCCATAAAAGAATGGGGTGGGACAAATTAAAACGCCTATAACTCAGTAACTAGAAGGGATATATTGACATGTGACCACTCATTTTGTCCCTTACAAAAAAGCCTATGAAATAACATTAGATGTGTTGTAGCCCTGACATAGGTCATTGGAGGTCAAAGGTCAAATGTCAAAAAAATGAATTTAAAAAAAAATTAAGGTGTAAGTATTATTAGACGAAAATGTGATAACAAAATGAGCATTTCTCTGACAAAGGTAGTCTTTTCTTGAAGAAAACAATCTAGTCCATTGATAAAAAGTACAAAATAATAAATGTTATGGTGGTTTGATGTCCTGAAAAAAAACCGAAAAATGTATTTTGAGTATAATCTTTTTTCATATGTTGCTACAGAAATTATATCTTTTTGGCGAGTCCACAACATTCTTATGAAATTTGCTTTGTTTCAGGTAAAGTATGGAACGCACTGATGTAAGCATGGAAGAAGGTGAGGTAGAAGAGGCTGAGGGCAACCAAGGAACCTGTGAAGCTTTACAAAAACGTCGTCGACATTCTTGTATTTTCAATTGCTCTGAAAGAGACTCCGATTTGAATTCACCAAAGGATTTGAACTCATGGACACAACTTGTTCGCGCTGCAGAAATGAGATGTTTTGATGCAATTCTTGACATAGCTATAGCAGCAGGTGATGGATGTGTGCCAGAAATCTTTTATCACCGACAGTGCAGGAATCGTTTCACCAAGAAGCGGGATCTAGATTCTATTATAATAAGTGAGGATCCACGAGAACCTGAACAGTCACAGGCAGGTAGTTCAAAAGTATTCTACAGACGTCAAACCGCAGTCACATCTTCAATATCAAGGGTGTACGAGGCTGTTTGTATCTTCTGTTTGAAGACTAGTAAATATATGAAAAGTACAAACAAAAGAGATCCACTGATTAAATGTGTTAACCTCCAAGCAGATAAGACAATCAGAGATGCTGCTACACATAAAAATGACACCCGAGTTATCGCTCTTCTCTCACGTGATCTTGTAGCTGCCGAGGGTCAGAACATTCACATGATACCTAATGACAGTGGTAAAATTTTAGTGTACCCAGACAATCTGTTAAGAGGTGATCTAGTGAAAGAGAACATGAGATTGAGAGAAGAGTTAGATATCTTAACAAATGACTCTGTGGACAAAGATGGAATCATTAGCAAAGCATCTCGTTTCATTAGAAATGATGTTAGAAAGATAGATATCAGCACACCATGGCCTGTCGCAGCTGCAGAGATGAGTGACCCATGTATTTTCATTCCAGATGCATTAAATAACTTTTTGAGAATTCTTTTTGTTGGTTCACCTGTATCTGATGATATTCCTCGAAAAACACAAATACTAATACAGTCTGTTGGACAAGATATTGTGTATGGTGTGACCTGTGCTAGAGTGAAACCACCAAAACATATTATTCTCCCCCAAGCTGTGAAAAGCCTCACTGGAAACACCGAACTGATACAAATTCTCAATCGTTATGGACATGGCATTTCATACACAACGATGGAAGAATTTGATACTGCTCTTGCTCTAAAAAAACTGGAGAGCCACACTGACAATGAATTTGCATTACCCAATGACATTTACCCTAACACAATGGTGACATTGGCATGGGACAATATTGATAGGTTAGAGGAAACACTCAGCGGAGGGGGCACATCACACAGGGTGAATGGAATTCTAATACAACCAAGAATATATGGCCCACATTATTTGCCAACAGCTGATAAAACGACAAGTTCTCTAGAGTCATTTAAAAGGACAAGAACATTGAGTGTTATACAACCGTGCTTACCACTATATAATGCTGGAGAACGTGTTGGTCCTTTATCTCGGGCGTACATTGATGTGAAGGATGATGAAATGAACTATGATGTGTATAAGAAAACATTACTTTGGGTTCTTGCGAGATTGCACAGCTCTGTGAATCAATGTGTTGGTAGTTGGACTGGTTTTCATATCAATGTGCGTGAAAATGAACAGGTTACAGCAGACACTGTTCGATACTTACCTACCATAAATGCACCAGCACCAGAACTGTCAACAATGCATGAGATACTGCTACAGTCACAGAAAATCAGACGTGCTTTGTCCCTCCAAAGCATTGTTCTAGTGTTTGACCAAGCTCTATACGCAAAAGCAACTGAGGTGATTTGGAAACATAAAGACACCTTTTCTGATATCGTTCCAAGGCTGGGTGTGTTCCATACAGTATGCACTTTGCTTGGTGTCATAGGGAAGCGGTTTCAGGATGCTGGTTTGAAGGATTTGTGTATTGAATCCGGAGTAATAGCTGAAGGTTCGATTGGTGGGGTCCTTGATGGGCACAAGTACAATCGTGCAGTTAGATTCCACAAACTTCTTTATGAGGCATTACTTCGTCTTGCATGGAGAAGCTTCTGTAAAAAACAAGACTTTGAAGATAGTTGTGGTGATATTGTGAGCTTGATAGAAGATTTTTCCAGCAATGTATGCTCTGAAATGTTGTCGGAGACTCTCTGTAATCCATTGTTTGTGTCTGTGGCTTACCAGTTTTTTGAATATCTTGAAACTCTACGCTTTCAGTCAGGTGAGCTGGCAGCATTTTGGATGTCTTACATAGACCTAGTAAACATCGTCCTAAATATGCTTCGTGCCTCCCGGGAAGGAAATTGGTGTTTACATTTGCAGTCAGTTCGGGATATGATACCATGGTGCTTCGCATACGACCGAATGAATTATGCACAGTACTTTACACATTATTATGCAGAAATGACCCATCTTAAAAAGGAGCACCCTGAGCTTCACAATTTCCTTGATCATGGTGGATTCTCAGTTCAGCTTAGTTCCAAAAACCCATTCGGAAGGATCCCAATTGACCAAGCTATCGAGGAAACAGTGAATAAAGACACACAAACAGCAGGAGGCACAAAAGGTTTTAGTTTAAAAGCTAGTGCAATTACCAGATACTATCTTACTGCTGAATATCGCAGTTCATTTCTACATTTACTAAGGGATACCCTAGGTACCAATGCTTGTACCGCTGTTATTCATCCAGATTTGAGTGAATCTCGAATGAGAAGAGATGAACGAGACATTACTTCGCTTGTGAATATGTTGGAAAATATTTGGGTCAATCCATTCTGTTCTCCAAATCAAGAACTTCTCAACATTTCCACAGGGATTGCTGCTCCTGGAGATATTTCCCATGATCTCTTGACAGCTAAAGAACTTGGCGAGAACTCATATATTCAGTTCAGAGAAGAAAGACTCGAAAGTCAACCACCAAAAACGAAATTCCATGATCCTATAAAGAAAGCTAACTTAAAAACATTTACTGACATGAGAGTGAAGAGAACTTATCAGTCTGCTGGGAGAGCAATCATCATCAAAGCCGATAGAGATCTATTTGCTAAGATGATATTGATTGCACAAACTCGTGAAGTTGACTTGAAAGAGGTACTTGCACATCGTTTGGGCCCTATTCCATGGGCATTAGCTACACCAGAGGGTACACTACGGAAGACTGCGAAATCATCTCTCTACAAACACTTGACAAAGGAGTCAACGCCAGTAGAAACAATTCCTGATAATTCTGCATGTATCATAGATGGAATGGCTCTGGTCCAGAAATTAGATGCAAATCATATGACTTTCACTGATGTAGCTGATACTGTGCTTAATATGGTATTGAGAGAGGGACCAAAATGTAGTCGCATAGATGTTGTTTTCGATGTTTACCGAGAGCAGTCCATAAAGGATCTAGAGAGGGCTAACAGGGGCTCATCAACTGGAACAGCATACAAGACAATTTCACCTGGACATAAAATAACACAGTGGAGAAAATTTCTATGCGCACCGGATAATAAAAATAAACTAATTGAATTCCTAGTGAATGAGTGGAGCAAACCATCACGAATAGAAAGACTGGATAACAAATGTATGTTTGTTACAACAGGAAGACTCTGTAAAAAACTGTCACAAGGCTCTGTAGAAAGTGTCAGTTGTCTAGCGTCTTATCAGGAGGAGGCTGATACACGACTATTGTTGCATGCAGCTCATTGCGCTGCAGCCAAATTTCCTTCAATCATCATAATCTCTGAGGACACAGATGTGTTCGTTCTGTGTGTTGCCTTTTCATCTAAGCTATCTTGCCCTCTCTATCTGAAAAGTGGAACTAAGACACGCACCAAATTCACTGATATACAGAAAATATCTAAGATGTTAGGAGAAGACATTTGTCAAGCATTACCAGGTTTGCATGCATTCACTGGTTGTGACACTGTTTCTGCATTTGCTGGTAAAGGGAAGATAGCTGCTTATAAACTTTTGGCAAAAAACAAGACACATGTTCAGACATTGAAAATGCTTGGATCTGACTGGAGTATATCGGATGAACTTATGGAAAAAATGGAGGCATTCACCTGCAATATTTACAATTCAAAGACAACTATATCAAGTTTAAATGATCTCAGATTCAACTTATTTTGTGCTCGAAAAGGTGAAGCAGAATCTTGGCAATTACCACCATGTTCATCATCTCTTGTCAATCACTGTCGAAGAGCGAATTACCAGTGTGCCATTTGGAAGAGAAGCTTAGAGGTTTCTCCGGAAGTTCCTGATCCGATAGGGCATGGTTGGGGTCTTGAAGATGGTAAGCTTATCATTGACTGGAGTTCTGCATCGCCTGCACCAGAAGTGGTGATGGAACTTCTTTCTTGCACATGTTCGCGGAAGTGCGTCGAGGAAACATGTAGTTGTTTGCGCAACAGACTAAAGTGTACTTATATGTGCAAACTCACAACTTGTACCAACCAAAGTGAAGATACAGATGAGAATTATTTGTGTGGTGATAGTTCTCAGGAGGAAGATGAGGATGATGACATGGATATGTGATGATCTGTTTTGAATGATCTGAATTATGCATGATTTTCTGTGGAAGAACAACAAACATTACAATTAAATTTTAATTTGGTTTATAGCGATTCGCCAGTTTAGTTTGTGTCATTCAAGCACTGGAATGCAGGATTAAGTAACATCCAGAAATGATAGAGAACGTGGGTGCAATGCCATCTAGAATATTAATGTAAATAGAGGTTGCGACTTATTGATCTTTCTTGGCCTATATAATGACTTATTAATAGAGATATCATCTAATTAAATATGAAAGTCTGCTGATGGGGGCCTTTCCAGTGGCACACATAGGTTATTTGTATAAATAGTCTTTCTTAGTTTCTAGCTACTTGGATTTTGCATACACTTTTCTACAGAGGTGGGATACCGGTACTTCCCAAAATGACTTTTTTAAAATGGCCTGAAGTAGATCAGTCTTCCCTGAAACTGGGTCTCAGAAATGTCAATATGATAACTAATATTACTTCAAGGGCATTAACTGGTAACAAATAACTCATTTTAGATTCCATATACCGATAGGTGACAATTAGAACGGCATCTCTGATGCCTTTCTGATTTGCACCTCGATTCGATAAAAAACTGAGGAAATTGACCTTTTGACCTTTGATGACCCACATAAAATGTTGGTATACGCATAAGATGACCCTTCATTTGTACCTTAGTGTATAAGCAATAGAATGAATAGTCCTTCATTAAAAGTTATTTGAAAGTTTTGAAATTATCACAGTTTACCTTTCCCTTACCCCTAGCAACATATAAAAAAAGATTATACTCAAAATACATTTTTCGTTTTTTTTTAACTTTTTTTTTCAGGACATCAAACCACCATAACATTATTTTGTACTTTTTATCAATGGACTAGATTGTTTTCTTCAAGAAAAGACTACCTTTGTCAGAGAAATACACATTTTGTTATCACCTTTTCATCTAATAATACTTACACCTTAATTTAAAAAAAATTCAATTTTTTTGACATTTGACCTTTGACCTCCAATGACCTATGTCAGGGCTACAAGACATCTAATTTTATTTCATAGGCCTTTTTGTAAGGGACAAAATGAGTGGTCACATGTCAATATATCCCCTCTAGTTACTGAGTTATAGGCGTTTTAATTTGCCCCACCCCATTCTTTTATGGCACAATTCTTGACAAGGGTACCCATAATCGATAGTGATTTTTTGCACTTTAGCTGTGGATCTCAGCTTGGCTTCAAAGTTTTTCTGTAACTAGATACATATGTCTTTCGAAATATCATAGTGTCCCTTTGTCCCCCAGGTGGTACCAATATCTGGTCTGGCTCATGGACTATAGTCCATTGATAAGCGCTAACTAATTAGTAAATAAAAAAATATATTTTAAACTTAAGTTTAAATATTTTAACTACGCGCAAGTTACCCGTAATGTTTTTAATTGTTTTTTTCCTCATTTTTAAACTAAGGATTGGTTTTTGGTAAATAAACAAAAAAACTTATGAATATCTCTGTTTAGACAGTTAAATTTAATTAATCATTTTCAAACGAAATGGGGGGGGGGGGTAGGAATTGGTTATACGCAATTCAAATAATTAACTGGAATGAATTCAGGAGAAGCTAAGAGTTAATATTATAACATATTATAACGAACAAAAATTATAAATATTAAAAAAAAAATATTGTAAAAACGTTGCGAAAATTATTCTTAACAATAACAATAACAACTTAGGTCAGTTATAAATATTAATATCAATCTCTTATTACGCGTAATCGTGTGAACGAGAATTCAGTTAAGTAAGCAAAACTATATATATATATATATATATATATATATATATATATATATATATATATATATATATATGATGTAGTTTTCTGCAATACACACATCTATATACATACAGATCACGACCTCCACACGCACTGTCATATACATACATATCACCAACGGATACACCCCTTTTTTCTACTGGTTGATAAATAATGATGTAAATAGTGAACATTCTGTAAGGTCACTTAAATTAACATATTTAACCGTTAAGAAATAATTAACACGTCGGTAATAGCACTAATTAATTACAATTCATTTGAAATACTCTATAGTTTTCCTGAAGAAATAATAACATAAATTAAGTTTACTAACTTGAATTATTGTAAGGAATATTACCTCCTTCGTATGCAATGAATGATGATTAGAAAAACTAAAAAAAAAACTAAAAGAAAAAATAAATAACAAAGGTAAAATACGCTTTTTTTCTAAACTTTAAGAAATTTATGACAGAATCCTTTTTTCGTAAATATATGTTTATATGTATGTATGTGTTAATATGTATGTAGGTCTATATATATATATATATATATATATATATATATATATATATTTACATATACATATTAGCAATGAATAAATAACATTAGTTAGTCTATTCGTAAGGAAACGAAAATGACCCTTTCATTTTTTGCTTGCGGGGGGGGGGAAATATAACATGAGCGTGAATATGAATTAATAAACAGACGAAACGCAAGGCAGTGAACATTTTCCGCTGAAGCAATAGTGACATGTTCTACAGTCATTGAACATGCGCCTCCTCCTTTACGATAAATCTAAACTGTATTCACAAACTGAGCACTTTAATTTGAAGGCATGACGTATAACCCGGTGTACCGTTGTTGTAGTTGTTTTAGTGTTCGTTTCTATCTCTGGATTCTGATTTGTTTTGCTTATCTATCCATTGTCCGATTTATTTTCATAATGATCCTGAGCTCTGATTAAGCGTAATCGTTGGAATGAGAATCCAGTTAAGTAAGCAAAACTATATATATATATATATATATATATATATATATATAATGTATTTTTATGCAATTGTTTTTATTGGTGATTGCAACGTTCATTGTATTTGCTTTGTACTACTATTTCGATTGTTTCACTCCCTGAGTGATTAAGATGCAGAAAATTGCATTATTTGTCGCCCTTAACTTTATAGGACGTATTTTTCGTGAATATATATTTTTAGTAATGTTATACATACATAAAAGTAATCCATGGACACGTGTTTCTGGCTCACAACCGTCATAAGCATGGCTAACCAATGTACAGTTAAGAGCGACTAATAATGAAAATGTCCCTATCATAATCACTCAGGGAATGATACAATCAAAATAGTAGTAGGAAGCAAAAACAACGAACGTTGCAATCACCAATAAAAACAATTACATAAAATACATTAAATATTTAGGTGAAAAAAATCATACATATTTCAAAGCGGGGCGTTGCACTCCATTGATAAGACGCTGGACTATAGACATCAATATCGAAAGTTCGATCCTTGTCTAAGTTAGCCATACTGATGATAGCTGTGAGCCAGAAACACGTGTCAATGGTTTAATTTTATGTACGTATAAAATTTATATATATATATATATATATATATATATATATATATATATATATCAGATATCTGATGTTGTATTTATGGAACATATTTAAGAATAATGAATATGTCATGAATTTTGTATTATTCCAAATCACACACACACACATAAATACACACACACACACATATATATATATATATATATATATATATATATATATATATATATATATATATATATATATATATATAATTTTATTTTTAAATACAGATTTTAATCAGACATGGACCAGTGGTTTCTGACAAGAAACGGGTTGAATTCCCGATTCCGTCTTCTTCAGCATGGTCTGAAATAGTAAATGATGGAATTTCTTCAAAAAACACATATAACTCTTATGAAACGCTATGTACACAGAATTTTGAAATGGAGAGCCGACGAGAAACGCTTAGGTCAGAAAAAGCCGTTAAAAGATTCTATATTTAGAAGTGAAGCAAGAAAGAAAAGAGAGAAAGAAAGAATTAAAGAAAAAAAGGAGAGGAAAAATAAAATAAAATAAAATTAAATTTATAATAATAAAATATTATTTTTATATTTATATATATCATTTTCATATATATATATGTAGAAAATAATTAAGGGTACGCAACTCTAATTAATTAAATTATCTAAAAAAGGGGAGGTAACTATTTATTATTATATAATATATATATATGTATTCATGAATTTCGATCATTTGAATTAATAAATCTCAATTCAAAGTAAAAATATAAATATAGATAAATATATAAATAAAAAATATAAATATAGATAAATATATAAATACATAAATAAAAAATCAATATATACATAAAAAATCAATCAATATATAATTAAAATATCAATATATAAATGAAAAATCAATAATCAATATATAAATAAAAATCAATATATAGATGAAAAATATAAATAAAAAATCTATATAAATAATAAAATATATATAAATAAAAAAATCAATATATAAATAAAAAATAAAAAATCTATATATAGATAAAATAAAATAAAATAAAAAAAATCAACATATAAACAGAAAATTCAATATATAAATATAATCAATATATAAATAGAAAATAATAATATGTAAATAAGGAATCAAAAATCAAAATGTAAATATAAATATAAATATATAAATAAAAATAAAAATATAAATATATAAATATATATAAATAAATAAATAAATATAAATAAAAATATATAAATAAATAAATAAGTAAATATAAATAAAAATATATAAATAAAAAAAAAAAATAAAACAATAAAAATATATAAATAAAAATAAAAATAAAAATAAATGTAAATATAAATATAAAAATCAAAATATAAATAAATCAATCAATATATAAATATATAAAAAATCAATAAAAAATCAAAATATAAATAAAAAATCAATATATAAATAAAAAATCAAAATTCATATATAAATATGTAAATAAAAAAATCAAAATTCATATATAAATAAAAATATATATATATATATATAAATAAAAAATCAATATATAAATAAAAAATCAATATATAATCATAAGTAATCAATCAATATATAAATAAAAAATAAAAAATAAATATACACATACACACGTACACATACACATACACACACATATATATATATATATATATATATATACATATATATACACACACACACATACACATGCATGTGTAAATAAAAAATCATCAATATATAAATATAAATAAAAAATCAAAAATCAATATATAAATAAAAAATCAATATATAAATAAAAATTAAAATCATATATAAATAAAAATCAATATATAAATAAATAAATAAATAAAAATTCGAGAAATAAAATTTAAAAATTTAAAAATGTAAAAATATATAAAAATATAAAAATATAAAAAATTATTTTAAAATTTAAATAAGAAAGAGGGAAAAATGGAGAAAGGAAAAAAGGGTTGTGATCAGGTTCGTAGAACGAGAAGTCTGCAGTGGAAGTGTGTAAGTGTCTGAAAAATGTATGTAGGGTTCTAGGAAGGCTTAAGTCACTCGATCCATCCAATAAATAAGGACTGCTTGTTTACGATGTATACAGCCCTTAAAAACCTCATCGCGTACATTTAAACATCTGGTGTTTGGGTTCATGATGGCCTTAAAAATAAAAATAAATATATATATATGATTATATTTATTTACACAGACATGTACAAAATCTGCGACACTGGCATTTAGAAAGAAAGGTTATTTCCAAATATGATCTAATTCACTATTAGTAAAAAAATAGCTGGATTTGAAGCGCGTAAAGGTTTTGTTAAGTGAAGAAAGACTTTTCATTTAACGAATCCCACTCTCTAAGCGGCTTTTACTGCGGCCAACAAAGAAGACCCAACCTACATCATCGGAAGCAACATTCTCTGCAGATCTTATATCAGAGTTTTCTTTTCTCTAGTTGTCAGCAATCTGAGTATATATTTTTAACGGAATACACACATACATACTTTACACACGCACACATACGACACTTATTCGGGATTATAGAGATGTGTAGAGTATCGATGGCTAATATATAATTGCATAGTATTATCAATAAAACTATAGTATGCTCTTACTAATCTAATTGAGCACTCTGTTTTTATTTCTTTATACATATTATGGAATACTATATATATACAGTGGACCCCCGCTATTCGCGGGCGCACAATTCGCGGTTTCACAAATTCGCGGATTTTCAGCATATGCATTGACTTAACATTTTCTTCATTAATTCGGTAGAACTTACCTATTTAATCATTTAAGTCTAACTAAGGCCAATGTTTAAAAAAAATATATATAAAAAAACGCAATAAACGCTATTTATTCCGGAGGGTTCTTATTAAATGCAGTTCATCCAAAAGCATTTGTAATCCAGAATTTCGCAAATTTTGTACGAAACTGAAATATTTAAAAAAAAATCAACGAAATTGCAAGCAAATAGGCCTTATTTACGGAAATTTTGTGGCTTTCAAGCAAAAACACAGATGCTAGCGTACAAACACCTGATTTTTAGTTAACTCTGAGGTATCAAAATTTATTCGCGGATTTTAATAATTCGCGGGTGTCTCTGGAACGTAACCCCCACAAAGATCGGTATCCTACTTTATATATATATATATATATATATATATATATATATATATATATATATATATATATATATATATATATATATGTGTGTGTGTGTGTGTGTGTGTGTGTGTGTGTGTGTGTGTGAAGCCGGATGCTGAACTTCTTGAATAAAAAATGTTACGAAATCATCTTCATATTAAAAGAAATCAAAGTCCGTGATGCTGATACGTCACTTCAAAGTGCGTCTTTCTATTCGACTGCATTAGCAAGACGCGAGCTTTCAAAACTAATCCGATTGAAAATGTTCTTGTCGACTAAAAAAGAAAATGGAGAAAAAAAATGGCGATCACTTGGTTAAAAATCTGGAACACAATTTGTCCGCCAAAAAAGAACGGAAGTAAATAAATATAAATAGCTTTTTTCTCTCCGTCGGCCAACTTTTTACGAACCAGACAATTTCAAAGTATTACATCTATGTTTTTTTTATATAGCTATTTAACTATATATCCATTAATATATATATATATATATATATATATATATATATATATATATATATATATATATATAATTATTTTAATAATACATATTTTAATATCATCTAAATACGTATAAGTCTCATCTTTCCGGAATCATCAGTGTAGAAATACCCATTCACCCCAGTCGAACGATTCGACCTCCGGAACAAAAGTACTATTTCACTCAAATTCATAGCGCTCTAATCAATGAGGCTACGTAAATGGCTACATACGAGATTAGAAATACATCCTATATTTATCAAAGAAAGCGGACAGCTGTAGTCGGCTTTCATGATAGTGCCCAACAGTACTTGTGTTAAAAATGAAATTTCTAATAAATTCGCTGAGTAACTTTTAAATGAATGCAGTTGATGTACGAGGTTCTAACAAATGTTTACAAATTTAGTAAAACATTGTACCACTAAAAATGTATTTAAATATATATATATATATATATATATATATATATATATATATATATGAACGAATGGAACATAAAAGTTTTCTTACCATAAATAATAAAGAAAACTATGACGTGGGCGTCAGGTCCCATGTGGTGTACACAAGTGATGGACACGTGTTCCAAATAAACGAAGCTAAACGACTATTTGTGTGTTTTCCTGGCTGGTAGGATATGGGAGGCAATTAAGTCCCAAGGGGTTGGGTTAGAGGGCAACAGGTGCAATTGGATTGATGGGAGATTTGGGATATCCGGTTTTTCTGTACGTTGGTGGTAATCTTGGGATATTAGAAAAAATCCATTCAATATAAATATATTCTTTTTTATGGGCATGCGCATACGTGACATATCACGTCAGATGAATATTATGAAGACACAACATAGGCCTATGTGTGCACTAGCCATATATATATATATATATATATATATATATATATATATATATATATATATATATATATATATATATATATGTGTGTGTGAGCAGAGTACTTGTTGTCTCTTAGAGTCGTAAAATTGCAGATATAAAAACAAATCGAAATCCAAAAAAATGTGCTTATTATTGTAATTTGAAATGTCTGAGTTTAGGTAGGGAAAAATCAGAGTAAAAATAATGATGGCTATTGTTATGATGCTCGAACTCATAACCTCTGTTTCTCAATACGGCGCGCTAACCGATTGACCTACGGTTTCAAGTACAAAGTGGTCACATTATTAAATACATACACCGTACGTTTTTTTATCTGTTTCCCCCTCTCTCCCTACTCTCTCTGTCTCTCCCTATCTTTCATTAGACACTAACAAATGGTAACGAAAGAAGAGAAACGACAAATCCAGACCCCCTTAATCTCTTTTTACACCGGTAAATATATATAAAAAAAGAATTGTCGTTTATTAAATTACTACCCCGTGATTTAGATGGCAGTAATATGACTTCGGACTGTGAGAGTAGAAACTCTCCCACCTTATGATTAATGAAAAAAATTAAAACATGTGTCGGGATTAAATATTAAAATCGTTGACATCGATTGCAAATAATATTGTTTTTAAAGATAGATCAACATTCGCCGTAAATAACAGAAAAACATTTTTTAGTCAATTTGTAGTACACCACATCTATAAATCACAGAAGTATGGGAGACAAACCGTCTGAATTTTTTTCATAGATATAAGATTGATATATATATATTCCTGTAGATTATTCGAGATGAGTATTTCGTTGTGTACTGGCTTCATCTTTTCTTTCAGGTTTCAAAATAATAACTCTCCGCCATTGTTTTCATCAGAAACCAACTCTAGCTCTGTTTAGTATGGCTATTTTGTTTTACGGCATATCCATCCACTGCGCGTGATTTAATGTCGAATTCCGTATTTTTTATAACGTTTTTACGCGTCAAGTTCTAAATATATTCAAATATACATGCACTCTTGCTACTGTGCTTGTTTTAATCAATAATCAAGAACCTACAACACAAGTCCAGAAACACAGTAACTAGAGAAACATATCTTCGAAATGAATATAGGCGAAATTTGGGCCCATTTCTCGCACTAACGGTAAAGTTAATGTGCCATTTTTTCAAGTTAATTCAACTCAACATAATAGACACACTATTATTTTTATATACTACTAATGTATATGCGATATCAATCACAATATTCACTAATTTGCATATTGGTTTTGTAAAATGACTCTTTATTTATTAATTATTTTGTGTTATTGTTTTTTAATTCACTATTGTTTTATTTCCTGGACATATCTTTAGCATTTGTATTCAAATGTTCCTTTCTAGAGAATGACTGACTTGATTTTCAATAAGACACAATCTATTTCAAGTTAACAGGCAAATCGATTTCTTTCCGTCTTTTTCTTTCTTTACGGTCACATTTAAAACATAAATACATTTATATAAAAATTGCCAAACTGTTACTGTTTATCTATCTATACGAATAAATGAGAAAGATTTTGTTTCAGGCTTACAAAAAAGTTATGAATGAAATATTCATTATTTTAAAGTATTCTAAGAAGCAGACTTTGCAAAGTCAACCGGCAAAGCAAGCTAGTTACTTTATAAAATCAATTTTAAAATTAAAACTGAAGCAAAATCAATCAATCCAACTGGCAGATAATTATACATCAAGTTTACAAGCACACCGACCGCTACACCAAATTTGAATATTACAACGTGTAAATACTAAGTATAACAAAGTAACGGCTAACGTGGCGTACCCCAGTTAATTACAAACAAATTATGGTGGAATCATAATAAAACAGATAAAGTGGCGATGCAATGTGATAAGCATGTATATAATAATACGCTAAGGCATTTCGTGTTCGTACGTACGTTATCCCTTTTCACACAAATAAGATGGCGATTAATTCGATGTCGCTACTGAATTTTTCCCGAATAACATTATGTTGCCCTGTCGACTATAACAATACAATTTTAAATAATAACATATCAAACATTTATTTTATTAATTTGAAGCATATTTACCTGACATATTTTTCACGTGGAGAAGACAGACATTATTAATAAAAAGAACAGCAGCAATTTTAAATAAATAAAATACATATTCGTTTTATACAGTTAAAGAATATTTAGCTGACAATTAATTTGACGAAAACAAAGAGTAATTCTTAATAGTATTGCCCCTGACACACATCTATTATTTACAACAGAATATTATTTAAGTTATGTATATTGACGTAGAAAGCACCGTTAAATTTTCACATTTTCTTTAAAGCTTCCCAATGAACTGTCTTACCGCTCTCACGCTCTCTCCTTCTGAACCTTGTGATGTCATGTCCGCTTCTTGCTACAGCGAGTTGGGGGACATTTGAGTGCATACTTTCGTTTACAATACATGTGGTGCAATCATGATTTCAATTATTGTGACGACATCTCTCTTAGTACGAACGCTGATTCTTTGTCGATTCATTGTTGAGTTGCCCAACATGCGTGGTAAGGTCTTCTCTAGCCGTGCTCCAAATTCCACCTCACATTCGAGAGGGTTCCACTTTTGTATACATTGTGGTTTTACCTTATTTCCACATAAGTATAAACACGGATGAAACCACACCCAAAATCGACACACGTTCACTCTGTCAATACAAACATACAGAGAAGACAGGTGGTACATTTATTTTTGCTTCCTGAAAATGTGCTGTCAGTGGAATTTGGATTCTGTTTCACATCTGTTGGAAAAAAACGATGAATGATGAAGAGGAGAAAGTAAATAAATAAAAGACTTTTCGAAATGTAAAAGGTTAAACGATGGAATCTCATTTACTTGATTATACATACAATCGGGATATTTTTCTCGACGAAGAGAAGCGGGTGAAGAATGAAAGAAGAAAAGAGGAAGAAAAAATGTATTGGAGGAAAGCTAAAATGTGAGAAGAGAGGAGAGGGAGAAGAGGGGGGGGCTGGAAAATAGAATAAAGGAGGTTCTGCAAGAAAGGAAACAAAAAAGAAAGACAGAAAGAAATATCGGAAAAGAAGAGAAGAAACACAGGTTAAATAGAAAGTATCCACTTTACATGTCCACCGTATCGGAAATTGCGAACCAATGTTGATCTAAATAGATCGCCAATTATATTTAAGGTCGGATATATGTTTTGGCAAATGATAATTTGTTTTCAACAATTGGTTTAATTATTAACAAAATTATAAAATAAAATTGTTTTTAATTTGTTTTTTTAATTTTGAATATATTTTAAAAAAATAACCAAATCAAATATTTTTCATAATTAGAATGTTTTTTTATATTAAAAAATATTTTTAAAATTATTTACCAAATATAATTATATTGCAAAAGAACAAGGAATTATTAAAAAATGATAAATTCAAACAGTTATGTCAATAACAAGTCAATACAACACAAGTGCCATGCCCTGGGTCATATACTGCACAAGTACCATGCCTAGGGCATATACTGCACAAGTGCCATGCTCCGGGTCATATACTGTACAAGTACCATGACCGGGTCATATATTGCACAAGTACGATGCCTGGTTCATATACAGCACAAGTGCCATGCCCCATGTTATGTAATGCACAAGTACCATGTCTGGGTCATATACTGCACAAGTACCAGTCCCCGGGTCATATACTGCACAAATACCATGCCTGGGTCATATACTGCACAAGTATCATGCCTGGGTCATATACTGTACAAGTGCCATGGCCCTGGTTATATACTGCACAAGTGCCATGCCCTGGGTCATATAGTGCACGAGTGCAATACCCCGGGTCATGTACTGCACAAGTACCATGCCCCGGGAAATGCACTGCACAAGTACCATACCTGGGTGATATAATGCACAAGTACCAGTGACCGGGTCATATACTGCACAAGTACCATGCTCGGGTCATATACTGCACAAGTGACATGCCCCGGGTCATATAGTGCACAAGTTCCATGGCCCGGGTCATATACTGCACAGGTACCATGCCCCTGGTCATATACTGCACAAGTACCATGCCTGGATCATATACTGCACAAGTGGCAATCAGAAGAGAAACCTAGATGGCGTTGAAATATTATCTAATACTATCACTCTGACGTCACGTACCTATCACTATGACGTCAGGGCGAATGACAACATTAAAAAATTGCGATCACATCAAACGAACCAAAAATTACTAATAATGGGATTGAGCAACCCTTGCCTCACTATGTCTCTGTCTCCTTCTTCCTCCTCTTGCAATGGCGTCATTTCCAGTGACTCAGAATTAAATAAAATTAAAAGTTATTTCAAATTATTAAAATATGACTCATCATTTTCATTAAACACCATAAATTGTTTTATGTACATGAGGTATAATTTGTCGGACAACGCCGAATACTTTTCTTTTGTGTACGTACAGAGTGGCTGGAAGTGACGGCTAGTGACGGACCGTGGCGTAGTTTCTTACCCCCTCCATGTAAATAGAATCGACGCTAAGAAACGTTAAATAACATTTAAAGTTATTTCAAAGTATTACGTAATTAAATTACAATATGACTATGCAATTTCAAATTACTATAAAAGATAATGAAAAATAACTGAAAAGGCCCCGCCCCTGATGAAATATGCCCCATGGACCCCTAAGGGGGGGAAGTTATAGATTCGGGAATACTCTCATCATCTTACTCTGTGAATTTTACATAAGAATACACTGTTATATGTTATGTATATTCTCTAACCTTGTTTCAAAAACCTTAATTGTGTTTTTAAACGTGAGTTATCGTTCTTCCTTAGCTATACTCTAACAAATAAATTTCATTAAAAACCATGAATTGTTTTATGAACTTGACGTATTATTTGCAGGACAACACTGAATACTTTTCTTATATAAGATATCATAAAATGTACATGTATTTGTGTACGTACAGAGTGGTGGGCAGTGGCGGGCAGTGGCGGCTAGTGGCGGACTTTGGCGTAGTTTCTTACCCCTCCATGTAAATAGAATTGACGCTAAGAAACGTTAAATAAAATTTAAAGTTATTTCAAAGTATTACGTAATTAAATTACAATGTGACTCAGCAATTTCAAATTACTATAAAATATAATGAAAAATAACTGAAAAGCCCCCCCCCCCGATGAAATATGCCCCATGGACCCCTAATAGGTGGGTTTATAGATTCGGGAATACGCCCATCAACTTACTCTGTGAATTGTACATAAGAATACATTTTTCTATTGTATCTATAATCTCTAACATTTTTTTCTATAAGGCACACACACACACACACACACAAACACACAAACATACAGACATTCAATTGTATATAGAAGAAGATATATACATAGTTATTTGAAAGAGAGAATAAGAAATGTAAAGTTACATCCTTTACAAGTTTAATAATTTCAGATACTACAACAAAGCATAGTATAAAATATAGAAACAAATCCTCTCATCATTTGTTTACTTTCAGTTTTACTTAACTGTAATAATGCTTTACCCCCAACGTTTAGTATATCTTTATCGTATCAGGAATTTACGATAACATTGAAAACACATTTATAACATTATTATTTTATAATATTTAAAAGATATGTACAGCATAATCACATTGACGCATCGGTTCCCGCTAGATCACTGAAGTTAAGCGACGGTGAGCCTGGTCAGTACTAGATGGGTGGCTATTTGGAAATATCAGGCCCTGTATGTGGACACTTAGCTATGAGCAAATAGTGTCGCCAACCTGCAAATATGGCAAAACCCCACTGGATGACAGTCACCAATAAGGTGAGCGGAAACTAAGAAGAGCTTACTCCTCAAAGAGTAATCAAAAACCTTGATGGTTATATATATATATATATATATATATATATATATATATATATATATATATATATATATATATATATATATATATATATATATATATATATATATATATATATATATATATATATATATATACATTAGCTGTCCATAAACGACGATGCCCTGCGAGTTTTCTTCCTGTTCACGAATCGAATTTTTATTTTGTGTGGTCGTCTGTTGGCTGTTGTCGTAACCCGGTACCGAATTTTACCGAGTCAGTTCAGTTTTACATAATTTACGTGACTGAAATAAGATTTAACCGCAGAAAAATATTACAATTTACGACAAAGAGTGAAAAATGACTAATGATTTCAAATTTTTGACAGAACTAATCAGTATAAAACGCAGTTGTAAGTATTAGTGCTATTAACATTTAATTCTTGCAGTTTTTGTTGTTGTGTATACATATGCAAAACGTCAGTAAACGGACGATTGAATGTTGAAATTGAACGTGATGAAATTGAACATGACAAAATATGTGGCAACACTTACGTATCTACAACTTCGGTATAATTATTAGTGCTACTAACATTCAATGTTTTAATTGATGCTGTTGTGTGTTAGTTGACTCCGACTTTGAACGTTTCTTGTAGTTGTCATTAACTGTTTGCCGCTCTACATATTTCTCTCTTTCTCTCATAACCTTTTTGTCTATGCTGATTTCTTTATCTTTGTTTACATTTTCAAAGAAGAAATAAGAGAAACACATTAAAAACTCAAACATGAAACTGGTTTTCTAATGACAAACGATAAGTCTGTGCAAATAATTGACTACAATAAAAAAGAAAGAAATGACTAACATTTAAACGTGGCATTCTACTTGTTTGGCCGTGAACGCGCCATTGTTGAAAGAAAAACAAACGTCGTTATCATTTAAATAAAGAGAAAGAATCGAAATACGATTCCAATGTATTTATGTTTTTCAGTAAATATAATAATTAAGAGCAAACAGCTATTTATGTAGAACATTAAATTACGTGATGAAGTGTTCGTGAATGTTTATGTTCTGAGATTGCTAAGATCAGCTGTTTACGTTTAATTGAAGAAATAATAAACTACATAAAGCATTTGCAAGTCAAACAGTGACAGTTATTTGTTAATGAGAAAAAGTCGATGTAACAAAATTGACTACAAATTAAATGTTTCTTTTAACGAAATAAGGGAAAAAAAGGATTTATTTTTTTAAGTTCGCTGTGAATGTATTTAAAAGTTTCATCAAATCAGAAGACGCCATTTTGCTTTTTCAGAGTGAAGCTGTCATTGTTAAAAGGAATACAAAGATGGTGATAATCTAAATGAATTAAATATAGAGAAAGAATCTAAAAGGCATGAATATATATTTATGTTATTTTAAATAAATGGAATAATTAAGAGCAAATAAATATTTATAAATACATTTTTTCTAAATGAAACGAATAAAATAAAACAAAAATATAATGAATTACATTTGGCAGGGTAAAACTTACCGGACGCCATATTTTGTTTTTCTGTTTGTTTTGCAAGGAATGCTTTTAAAACTGTTAACCATTCAGACAGAGTCTGAAACCGGCGCATACAAAAAATGTAGATTATTTACATTTTTCACATAGTTGATTTAAAGAGCAAGTATAGATGTTGCTTAAATTATGGATAGAAAACATTATTTATGACTAAAAGTTAAATAAAATATTGATCAGGACTAAATACTAAAATTGATGAAATCTATTGACAATAATTGAAAAATACACGGCTTGAATCTCTGATGAAACAGATTTTTATCTACCATGTTTTATTCAATGAAATAGGAGGAAAACTGAGTTTAGTTTATATATATTATTTAACTTCTTGTAAATTCAAACAAAAGTTGGATTACACCTCAATTGTGTATATATTTCTAGAACGAAAACATGGAGTGAATACAAATTATATAACGTGATGAAATAAGTAAAGGGGGGAATAGTTAAGTAAAAAGCAAATGAAAAGGAAGAGAGCATGTTTTTTTACCTTTTATTTATGCATATGTTTTTCATGTGTAATCTTTTAATCAAAGGACCAGTGGATGACATTATAAAGCAATGTGAGACAATTCTTCTTTTTGAGTTTGTTTTATTATTATTTTGGTGTTTTGCCTAAACACGGATGTAAGTTGTAGCTTTTTTCATTATTGGACTGCTTTGAAAAGGGACAAATAAGTAAAAGAAAACAAAATAATTTGTATGTTAGCAGTTTGGATTTGCTTTTTTATTTGATGGAATTAATTCATTAATAAAGCTTTTTCAAAACATCCTGAATATATTATCAAAAGAGAAATAGTGTTTTGAGGATAGGCTTAAACAATTGTTTGAAATAAAAAAATTATTCAAACAAATTCGGAATAAATATCAGATTACTATATATATATATATATATATATATATATATATATATATATGTGTGTGTGTGTGTGTGTGTGTGTGTGTTATGGGGTAAGCTGGTCTACTTATTTCAGGAATAAATGGACTTACCCAGCCATAATAAATACAGTCACACCCATAATCGTCAGCGGCAGAGAAGTGTGGCAGTTATGGCTCCAAGCGCATGACACGTACTCGTGTGACATACGTCTGTTAATTCACTGTGCTTATTTTCATTATTACCGGCCTTCACGGGCACACCACTGGCGACAGAGTATTTCAAGACTTACATTGTCACCACACTGGCGGCAAACATTCTAGAACTACATCTTACGATACTAACGTTGAGGATTTATTCGAACATTACCCAAACCTGTGTCACACACACTGGAAGCAAGGATTCGAAATCTACATTCTACAAACCTGGAGATAAGGTATTTGAATGTATTCGGTCCTACATTTTTTCGTTCGAACGATTTGAATCGATTCAAAACACAAAAATTAAATCAGACGTAAGTTTCATGCAAACTAAGGATGTTTGTCTAAAATTGGAATTGTTTAACTTTGAAAAAAAGACGCGAGTTATTTGTTTAACAAGAAAGAAAGAAGTTAAAGTATTGAATTTTAACAAGCAAGCGTTTCTTTTTAAACAGTCCAACGCTACGAGAAAGAATTAAAATGTTTTCTAAGGACAAATTAATTTCAAAAAGAAAGTTTTATAAAAGTCAATTTTCTTCCACGATGGAAAAAGCGAGATAGTTATCCACAGGAAGTCAGTTACTGCGAGTGACCATAGAACATGGAGGATTTACAAAACGTAATCTTCGAGCTCTTTAAACATCAGCGAAATGAAAAACTACGGTTACAGACTGAGCAAGCGTCTTACCGAAATAAAATTGAAACAGAAATATTAGAGTAACAGCCGAAACAGCTTACATAAAACAGAGGATTCGATGTGATGTTCATTCAAACCCTAACACAATAGCAGAAATTATTTGAATTGTAAATGGGCGGCAAAATGGTATAAACGAAAGTGCGTTCTCTCAGACAACAATCCTGAATACCATTGAGATTTTCACCTACAACCCGGTCAATGAGCTTACCTTTTCCTCGTATTTCAGGCGTTATGAAGACATATATAATTCAGACTGTAAAACCTGAACTGATTCTAAAAAGGTTCGGTTTCTGTTAAGAGATTTTAGCACAGTGGAACATACGAAATTTGTAAATTACATTTTACCTAAATAACAGCGAGCTAAAATTTACTGAATCGATACAATTGTTGACGAAATTATTTAGCTTAAAAACATCTCTCTTTCACATGAGATGGACGTGTTTGAACCTTACAAGAAATGATAATGAGGACTATACAACTTTTGCGAGCATAGTAAATAAGCACTGTGATGACTTCAGGTTATCGAAATTAAGTTCTAATAACTTTAAATGTCTCATTTGAAATTAGAAGGAAAGTCCTTAGCAAACTGGAAAATTAGCCAGATCTAACACTCCAGCAAATAGCCGAGGACTGCCAACGGTTTATTAGCATGCGTCAGAAGTCGAAGGATATCGAAGAGTCTGGTATGTGACACATCAGAAAAATCTGCAACAAGTTAAAATGACTTCAGTTAAATTTGATATTTAAACGAGAAGTAGTCTGCCCATTAAACTGTGCTTTAGTTGCGGACAGATGCATTGGTACAGAGATTGTCTCTATAAAACTTTAAAATTACTTTAAATGCGATCTTATGGGGCATGAAAGTACGCATTGAAGAACACACCATAAAAGAAAGAGTTTTATCAGAATCACCAAGTGCAGCGAAATTTAAAATGTGAGGAAATCTTCTCAAGTTAAACTATTAAATAGAAACATAAAAATTCAATTAGATTCTGTGTCCAATTTATCAATTATTAATCTTGACACATGAAAGAAAATCAGCAAGCCAAGTTTATTGAGAACAAAGAAAATTGAAAAAAGCATAACTGAGATCAAATCAAATTGGAAGGCGAACTGATAGCGACAGTCACACTTCAAGGAAAACCCCGAAAACTAAAATTATTTTTGATAAATAACTCGGGAAATATACATCATTTTTTAAAATTTACTTATTCCCGCTACACTACTGCAGTTAATACTGTTAATCTCCATATTCTCGACTTCCGAGGACTTCTCGTTCACTCGCCATTCCTACCACCGTAAAAAATTCATTTGCAAACTAGTAAGTATCTGCTATTATATCTCTATTTATATAAAGTTAAGTATATGTTTATATATTTGTATGTACAGGATTGACTCCTAAACTAATGAACCGATCATTATGAATTTTGGATAACAGATCCTAAGCGTAATAGTTCGTAATGTGGGCTGTATTTAGTTTCATTTGTTTTTAGCCAAGTGAGCAAAGAGGGCGTGAAAGCTCTTCACGAAAATTAGTATTTTTTAGGATCAAAATGATTTAATAGATTTGATATCAATATTAAAATCAAGATTCTAGACATAAGATTTAGAATAATTATATCATTGTTTTAATATTCGTCAGGGGGCATAATGGTAGTTCAAAACTGTTCTGTTGGGGGAATTTATTTTAAATATCCATATATAATGTATAGGACTTGTAGCTATGACTTCTTTTTTACATGTCAGGTTCGACACAACAGTGAATTTATTCCTCAGTATACGTGGCCTGCTACATTCCTTTCTAAATATGTCTACCGTTATCTTGATCTATTCGCTGGATCTTACAAAAACTGTAGAAAGTTTTAAGCAGTGAAATGGCACGATTTGGTTTGCTACCGCATGCTAAATATATATTTAGATTAGTTGCTACAAGATTACAAGCGTTAGTTTTCCAGTGACAATTTAACGTAGGAACTAAGAATAGTCCTATCATATAACCATAAGTCACCAACTACCAAGGATAAATACCACTCGAAGATAAAGGTTAATGAGATTGTCAGTTCGATGATGAGAAATATTATGAAGGAATTAAAAAGATTGACGTGATAAAAAAAAATTCTTAAGAGAACAGACTAACAAATGTTTCTTAACATTTAACTTTAAGATGACCGTGTTGCAAGGAAACAGTCCCGGGATATGTTGTTCCACGGATAGGAGGTTCTTAGATAGAAACTCTGTTTATGGAAATTCCGTTTGGTTTTATGTATATAGAGGAAGAAAGGAAAGTTATTTGTAGTGGTGGTAGTAAATCGAGATCTTGGTGTGAATGTTTCACAAAGATGAATCAGAGATTGAAGCTCAGTCGAGCATCTATAATTGAGATAACAACAGAGTAGAGAATAACTAACAACGTCTCTTCTGTGAAAATGGGGATATAAATAAAAATAAAGATCATCATTACGAAGTCGATATTGTCAAGGCAGGAAAGCGTGCTCTGAGCAGCACCTCTCCAGATATGGCAGCGATATTCTAACTTATGACGTATCTGACTCTTATACGGGTAGGCGATGACATTTGGAGTCAGGTACTTTCTGGAGTGGTAGAATGATTCAAACATTTCCCCAGCAATGTTAACATCAAATTTGATGAAATCTTTCATTTCAGGTCTGGATTGAAATCGGGGCTTATCTACATTGGTAGTCACTCATACAATGATAGATTATTATATTGGAATATGCATTTCGACAAGGTGGGGCATAAAGATCTCCCATATTTAGAGTGGGCACCGATGTAATGACAGTGGCGGTAGAAATGCGAAGCTGGTCGTAATCGATAGATTAGCTCTATCGTTTTCTGCATCAATTATTATTACAATTACTCTATCGTGTCTCTTTTTCTTTATTAATAACCATGGAGCATCGAGGGGAATATTGTGTGTGTGTTTGATCATTTTAAGGGAAGAAGTTTGACGTCCTGCACAGATTAAAGCCTTTGTGAATTTTTCCTTTGGGGGATACCTAAATGAAAAGATTTTCCCCACATCGACTTAAGGAATTGAGAGAAAGCATCAGAGATGAAGTCAATGCACTTCCACATGAGATTGCAGGGAGCTTATGAGCGAAGTGTAACATCTATTTCAATACTACACTTTATCTTTTCTGTCCTCACTCAGTGAAGGAGAAATCCTTCAAGAGTAAGGTAATTTCATGTTCGCTCTAATCCAGTGCCCCTTTTGGAGATATTTCATTTCCCCCACATTACCGATCTTGTGTCTGACTTTGCTCTGGTGTGGAGGCAAGTAGTTAGGGTCATAGAGCGACAATATTTAGATGCGGGTACGCAAAAATGATTGTAATTTTTCATATATTTTTCCACATAACATCAGAGTAGAGGAACATCCAATTAGAAGTTAAAAGTGTAGAATTCAAACTATGTGTCAGGAAATTGAGTCAGACAGTAAGTTGACAAAGACACGTAACAGATAAGCTGAGAAATTGTTCTTCTTTATTCTGGACTTCAGGAAAGCGCGTCGTGCTTTGGGGAGCTGATCTCATTCCCCTATGGTGGAACGGTTGGGGTTTCTATATATGTATAGTGTATACTTCACACTATAAAGACAACAATTGTTAAGCCACAAATGATTTCGTGCTATTAATTTAACCGAATCATAACAGAATAATATAAAAGACTAGAGAGAACGAATTACTGCTACGTGCTATCAAACCAACAAAAATCAAATATTCTTATTTGATATAGCTTTTAGTGAGATTGTCCATATTGACGTGGCGCAACGGATACAGTTTTTACGTAATAGTCAGTTTTAAGTGACAGTGTTCTGGAGGTTGAAGGTTCAATCCACACTACAACGATGCTAATAAAGAATAACATAAACAATACATAATACTTCTACCCGGTCACGGCTGACGGAACGATAACAATGTATCCCCGTGAATTAAATAAAGCGTTCAGTTCGAAATTCCTTATAAATTCCTGAGTTCGATATACGGATTCTCGAATTCAACAAGACGCACATGAAGAACATCGAAAGTTACATCGGCCGAAACGTTGTGAAAAAAAATCCAAGTAATCCAAATTAGGAATCCTCATCTCAAAATTCCTGAAACAGAAAATAACATTTTGAGCACATTTTGCTTTTTAAAGACCCTTTATCTCTACATTATTTAAGCTTTCAAAATTCATAACTTCCAGTGCGTTATATTTATTTTCATACAAATTTTACCATATCAATATTTGAAAACATTTTTTATGATTTAGAAGCCTGTTTTTTTTGCGCGCAAACAGGTCTTTTAAAGCGATATAAGACTCATCCAGAAAGATTCAGATAAACAATAGATTTTTTCACTATTTTTCAATATAGTTCATCTGGGCATAAATGCACTTGGACCATCTATGCTTATCGAGTCTCATGCATTGACACCAGACATTGCTTTCTGATCCTCTAAAATCGCTTCTAGAACACATATAATCTCATCATTGCTTCTAAATGGCGACCATGAAATTTATATTCCAGTTTTGAAAGCAGGAAGAAGTCAGATGGAACTAAGTTCGGTGAGTAAGGTAGTGGGGAAGAACTTCAGTAATTTAACTGCTTCAGATACTGCAACCCGCCCAAAATACTCCAATGATATAAAAACATGTGCCTATGATGGATATTTAGAGATTGTATATTTAATATTGTGTTTTTATAAAGGTTTTAAACGTATGTTGTTAAGCCCCAATACAAGAGTCGTAAAATTATGAAAAAGTCCTTGGATTCTGAAGACGAGAAAATATTACAGAGAAGGAAATAAGAAAAAGAAAATGGAAAAATTTAAAGAAATTAACTTGGAAGAATAATAAGAAAATTGGAAAATGAAGAAAAATAAAGACAGGGGAAAGAAGTAAAGAGAAAGAAAAAGAATGAGAGCAAAATTGAAATATATGTTTAAACAAAACTTGGAAGACGAATACACGAAATAAAACTTACACATGTAACAAAAATAAAGAAAAGTTGAAAGGAAACAAATATGAAAAGAATAAGAAAATATGAAAAAATAATGATACCAAACAAGAATTGGAATAATAAAAACATTTCAGAACAAAAGAAAGGCGAAGAATTTGAAAATTAAGAAGAAGTAAAATGAGAAAACAAAAATACAGCAATTAATAAAAACAAAGGCTGAAAAAGAAGAAGAGAAGGAAGAGAGAAGGAGAAACGAGAAAGAAGAAAAAGGAGGAGGAAGAACAGGAACAAGAAAAAAGAAAAGATGAATAATAATAAAGAAATACAAAATTATGAAAAGAAAAGACTGAAAAAAAACGAAATAGAGGATGGACAAAAGAAGTAGAAAAAACGAAGATTATGATGAAGAAGAAGAAGAAGAAGAAGAAGAAGAAGAAGAAGGGGAAGAGGGGAGAAAAGGATTACTAACAACAAGGAAAAGAAAAAAGAAAGAAGATGAAAAATAAGAATTAAAATAAGACAAAAAAGAAGAAAAAAACAAAAAGAATTATAAAAACAAGAGTAAAGGAGATAAAGAATACTACTACTTCTACTACTACTACTACTACTACTACTACTACTACTACTAATAATAATGATAATAATAATAATAATAATAATAATAATAATAAGAAGAAGAAGAAGAAGAAGAAGAACAACAACAACAGCAAAACGAAAAATTGGAAATAGAGGAATAAAACGAAGAAGGAGAGGAAGAAAAAAAGACGAAGAAAACGAAAAAGTAGAAAAAACAAAGAAGAAGAAGAAGAAGAAGAAGAAGAAGGACGAGGAGGAAAAATACTCTGAGATTAACAAACGACTGACACGTGGCAAAGGATTTTTTCCTTCTCTTGTCTAAGGGGTCGGATTGTTAACTGTTACATTCCTTTGGGGACGCTAACATTTACAGTCGACATCCCAACCCCGTTTCTTAAGACGAAAACAAACAAAAAATAGACAGTAAAAACGATAAACAAATAAACAAGCCAAAATTACTGAAAAAAAAAAAAAAAACAAAAACACAAAAAAATAAAAGATTCCATTATTGTTCGTTGTTCAGCTTTTACCCTTTCGTAAACTCTTGAAGCAAATCTAGGGGAAAAAACAAAAAAGACCAAAACAATTTTCTTATATGTCTAGCAATTGTTCATTTATTTTTACCGTCATTACTGTCATTCTTTTTTTATTATCACTGCCTTTGAGCCTTGCATGATCTATGATAGTCTGACATATATACGTAGATGCTTTGTACAATAAAAGTGCAAATTTCATATCAAAGTTGGTAAAAAAATAACCTCGATTGTTGACCTCTAACTTTAAATCTTTATGAATCAGCTGAAAATAAAATTCATTATTTGGTAAATAAGAAAATATATGATTTCTTTTGGGAATTGTATCTACTAGCAATAATACGCTCTCTCCTGTCGCGTATTTTTGCTAGTATATATAATGTAGGCGAACAGAACAGATACTACACTACCGCCTTAAAAAGAAAGGAGGTATGTGACGATGGTATGACAACAAAACAGATACTGCACTACTCGCCTAAAAGTAAGAGGTAATGCTTGGGAGGATCGCTCATGTTCAAAGAACAGATACTACACTACCCTCACCCCAAAAAAGGAAGTAAAACCGGAGAGGATCGTTTCATGACAGAAAAAACAGATACTACACTCCTGAATTGAGCATTGACTCATAGTACAATAGTACAATTGTTAAAAGTAATAGAAGATTTTCGACTTCAGACAGACAGACAGACAGACAAGCAGACAGACACCTCAAGTAGTAATAGATACCTAATTATATTTTATTGTGTGCTCTTATAACTTTTTTCGTCAGTGTGCGGGTGTTGGGAGATAGCATTACTAAAATATTAGCTTCCAGTTTACCCCCGCTCACCCATTCGTCTGTCGAATATAGTCTTATATTCTTCCATTGCATTTTTGTATGTACAAGAAAGCCTACTCCATTTAAGCAATTAGTTTTATTGCTCCAAAACAATATATATATTATTATAATAAGACGTTTCCCTACAGTTTATTTTAAATAAAAAATAGTCCCGTCCGGGAAAGTGGTAACATGGACACATTTTACAATTATGACCGAATACGCCCTCTCCTTTCTCTTTTCTAATACCGGACACACGTACGTTCACTTATATACATGGGTGATTTTAATTGCTAAGTTTGGCAATTGCGCAACATATTTTCCTTTGCAATAATAAAATTTCATCTGGGTACCTTAAACAATTTCTTGAAAGAACTTGTTGCAATTTTTTTCTCAAAACAACTTCATAATAACTAATACAACATTTAAGAAAAGCAATTTACGAATATGAAAATCACTAGACAACAAAACAAAAACAAAACAATCAAATTGATTTTATTTTAGCACATAAACTCTCGGGTAAATACACAGAATTATAACGGAATGTTGTTCTTATCGCATCACTCGCATATTCGTAATTTCTAAACATATTTTATCTAGTAAACATTTGAAAAGTATTTATTCAAATCTCTGAATACCAAATCTATTACTAATTAAGATTTCGCATCTGTTTGTGTCTGTCTGAAGTCGAAACTATACTTCTACTTCTATTACTAATATTCTTATCTTATCTATTACTAATAGAGATTTTGTATCTGTCTGCTCGAAGTCGAAACTATATTATTACTATCTTCCAATTCTTAATTCAGGATAGGGGATAGAGTAGTATCTGTTCTGTTGTGATGATAACATCCTTTCAGACATTTACCTCTCCTTTTTATTGGGGGATGGGGTAGCGTACGTCAACACAAAATTCTCACAATTGGCTGTTCATTAGCAAGTCAACACTTACATTATATATACTATCAAAAGTATGCGACCGGAGGGAGAATGATATTATTTCTAGTAAGAATAAATAAATTATTCTTGTATCACACCTTAATAAATATACAAATAGGTTTAAGTATAATATTAGACACCAAGGGTTCGAGACGGTTCGTCACGTAGGTAAGTGATGCCTTGTCTAGATTAAGCCTAATAAAATATATTCCCTCCACTCCCTTTCTCTCTGGTTTAATGGATGACGTCATCTTTTAGTGACACCTTCAAGTGTTCACGGTTATTTCCACTTCCGTTTTGATGTATGACGTCACAAACATTGACGTCATCGTGTGCACAGGGACAAGACAACACAAAAAACAAGAAAATTCAGAGTTTTAATAGTATGTTGTACGATACGTTTAGATAAAAAATGTATACAGCATATACTACTAAAACTGGGGAGCTTTCTTGTTATTTTGTTTGTTTGTTCCCGTGCATACTAGATGGCGTCATCATTTAGTGAAGTCATCCAATGTGCACAGTTATGCCCAATCTCTCTGTTTTAGTGGAAAACGTTATCCTTTTGTGATGTCATGCATTGTGCAAGGTTATCCCACCCTATGTTTGAATAGATAAAATCACAAAAGTATTCAATAATCCAGTGTGCACGATGACAAACAAACAAAAAGCACGATAATAAGCAGGGTCCGAAGACTCTTAGTAGTCTACTAGACTTCAAGGGGTCTCGACGTTCGTCTAATAAACGACCCGTGATCTTCATGTCTAAATAAGTTATCAGGTTTTTCCTGTACTAGAGAGCTACACTAGTATCTATCTATCTATCTATCTATCTATCTATCTATCTATCTATCTATCTATCTATCTATCTATCTATCTATCTCTCTCTATATATATATATGTATATATATATATATATATATATATATATATATATATATAAACTTTATATAAACATTTAAAATTGTCTACACATATAAATTCATGTTTCAATGCTACTGTGCTATTGAACTTGTTCAATTACTATATATATATATATATATATATATATATATACACATGTATATATATATGTAGAGAGAGAGAGAGAGAGAGAAAGAGAGAGAGATTGGTTTTGTATTTCACGTATATATATATATATATATATATATATATATATATATATATATATATATATATATGTATATGTAATTACAGAAGGTTAACACAACATCGGTACCGTCGGGTTTAAATCCAAACAAAGGGGACCTATAATTGACTTTCTCTGTCGCTCTCTCCAGCCTCTGTTTATATATATATATATATATATATATATATATATATATATATATATATATATATATATATATATATATATATATATATATGTATATATATATGTATGTGTGTGTGTGTGTGTGTAAGATTAGTGGGAGAAATCCCTTGTTCTCGATTATAGAAAGAAAATAAAAACTAAGAGCGTAATATTTATTTATATATGTAATTAAAGAAGATTAAGACAAAATCGGTACCGTCGGTTTCAAATCCAAACAAAGGAGACCTATAGTGGGTCTCCTGTGCCGGACTCTCTTCAGCCTCTGTTGATATATGTTTCCTCAGAAAATGGCGTCTTGACGGTACCGATATTGAATCAATATTCTGTAAATACATATATAAATAAATACAACGCTTTTATTTTTGAATTTTAATTAATAATTTAAAACTCTGCCATGTTTCTCTTCTACTAACAATATATATATATATATATATATATATATATATATATATATATATATATATATATATATAGAAAGAGAGAGAGAGAAAGAAGGAGAGAGAGAGAGAGAGAGGGAAGTGAGAGATTAGTTTTGGTTTCCACGTATACTCTTAGAGATATATTTTGATAATGATAAGTGAGTGGTGGTTTAAGCATAACACGATATCGTTGTTTTTTAATATTTTTTTTATTATTATGATTCAATATTTTAAACGCCCTACGTTCTTCGTCGGGAATGACTGGACTGATGAACAATAACGGAAATGATGCTGCTTACGTGCGGAATATTGATATGTTAAAAATTGAACGGCCTTTTTTTTGGTGAGGATAAGGAGAGAAAACATTATGGTTTTGTGCTTCAGCCATCACCCACTCATAATTATATATATATATATATATATATATATATATATATATATAAAAAAGTATAATAACACGAAATTACATAATGATCGATGCAATAATTTATTTCAACCTTGTGGTTTTTTCAAGCATCCGATCCAGACGATTACATTTTTTAAACTGAAAAAGAATTACATTCACACTCGACAATTCAAATACAATTAGAGAGAGAGAGGGTAACAACCACTTGAAACACATTTAGAGAGAGGGGGAAATTTGGTGATGGATGATCTATGCCAAATTTTACAATTTCTAAATATACATGCAGCCTCCCCCTCACTCTGTGTAGTTGATTATGCAATCCCCCCTCTCAATTTATACTTAAAGATTAGATATGCTTCAAATTTCCCCCTCTCTCTAAATGTGTTTTAAGTGGTTGTTACCCCCTCCCTCTTCAATTATATTTTAATTGTCGAGTGTTAATTTAATTCTTTTTCATTTTCAAAAATGTAATCGTCTGGATCGCATGCTTGAAAAAACCACAAGGTTGAAATAAATTATTGCTCTGATGATTATGTAATTTCGTGTTATTATACTTTATTTTATTTTATTCTTGCTCTGTTTATCACATTGAGCTCTCATACCCGGATTTCCTCCTGGATTTATTTCATTATAACACAAATATATATATATATATATATATATATATATATATATATATATATATATATATATATATATATATAATCACACACAAAGGGCTGTTTCGCTGTATGATCACTTTTATGCTATCCCTTTATTGAATTTGGTAAATGCCTGTGATAGTTTCCTTTGGTTAAATGGCATCAAGAGGTGAATGTACAAATGAGATGGAAGCATTTATCCTGATGGTTCGTTCGCCCCATCTTAAAAATTAAATAGAATGAAAGGATACAATAATAACAGATCCGTTTAAGAGGACAAGTGCTCGCTCAAAGAGCGATATAAATTGTTTTCTTTGAGAGTTGATTTACGGTTTAAACGACAGCAGATCAGTTGAAGTATATTTTATCTGTGGCAAGAAGACCCTTTAAAAGTCTTAACCATTCTTTATGCCAAAGAAATGGCGAGACGGAAAGACTTTAAGACTCTTGGAATGAAGTTCGAATTCTTTGCCGCTGACTAACTTTGGAGAAAACGATTGGTGATTCCTGTAAGCAGGTCTTTAAATAGGATTTAGGTGAGCCAAACAAGTGAGATATACGTGCAAGACAAAGAAGCGGGAATAATCTATAAGAATGGCTGCAATGTAAAAAGGAAAAAAACATACAAAAATGTAGAGGATATAAAAGCCGAGATGTATTACTGTTTTGAGGAAAGGAACTTTGTGGGATCAGCAATCAACTATTTGTGAAGGTGTACATCTAGAGTAAGAGAAAGAACATGTTTGGGATGGGAAAGTTACAGAAGAAGAAAAAGAAGAAGAAGAAGAACAACAACAACAACAACAAGAATGAGACAGAGAGAGACACAGACAGACAGAGATAAAGAGAGCGAGAGAGCGGGAGAGAGAGAAGGAATCGGAAAAGGGAGATAAGTCATGTATGATTGGTTAGACATGAAGCGATAGAGACAAAAAAAAGAGTAAAATTACCAGAGTGGAGTAGTTTGAGGGAGAAAAGCCAGAGAGAAGGAGAGAGGGAGAGACATAGATGAATACAGAAAGAGAGAGATAAAGAGAGAGAAGGGGCCGAGAGAGAGAGAGAGAGAGAGAAAGAGAGAGAGAGAGAGATGGAGAGAGAAGGAGTGGGACGTAGATTGAGATTAAACATTGAAGAAGGATAAGAAAGAGATCATTCATATGTGATTTGTTAAAAATAAATTAATAGTCACAAGAAGTAAAATAACCAGATAGGGGAGTTTGAGGGAGAAAAAACAGAGAAAATAAGGAGGAGAAGGCGAAGTGGAGATAAAGAGGGTAAGAAAGTAAACAATGTCTTAAATAGTTCCTGCAGTTCAATTTCGACTTCGCCTAAAAATCATATATTCGGATCAGCCAAGTCTGACACAAGACTATTCAATATTTAAATCAATTTAAATATTGTTGTTTTTATCGTGTCTGTTTTGCGCATATCACACAGAACGAGACTGCCCTGGTATAACACTAAGCTACATCCCAGTAGTGAGGTCTCCATTTAAGAAACATTGGACAGTGTTGTGTAGTTTCCATTAGACCCAGGTCCATTCTGACCCAAAGCTGTATCACCTGTCAGGATCCCATATATGCGTTAAATAGAACAATTGTCTACACACTATTAATTATAGTAGAAATAGTTGACAATATTAAGAACGTTTTAGTGTAAAATAATAATATACTATTAATAAAACTCATGAAATAATAACATAATGCAATGACACCAATCAAAATAACATAATATCAGGAAACCAATTTCCATACATAAAAGATTATACCTCCTTATAACATTTTATGTGCATACATGAAATTATATATATATATATATATATATATATATATATATATATATATATATACACTTGTAAAGACTTCTCTATCCGTAGTTTGTCCCAGCATCTGATGTGTATCCCATAAGCCTTATTCCCTTCCTCTAAGGCTGCAAGTCGTCGAACGGTGATTTGGATTGAGTCGGTCCCCAAACACAAACGGGGTTTCTAAAAGACAAACACTTGATCAGTTTATATACAGCCTTTCGATACTATTCTTATAAAATGAAACCTTTCCCAGTATGCGAAAGTGGCACTAAAAAATATTCTACGTCACTCCTCGGCGTGGCGAGACGACATCGGATCCAGGGCCATGAATGCTCTCGGCGATGATGGGGGGGGGGGTCTTAATTCTGTTGTGTTTTACCGATTCTTGCATCTAAATCATATTAATTATCTTTTATCGCCACTTGCGGCTTCAACAATTCTCATTCGTCAATGTTTTCGTCCAATTGGCTTTAGATGTTGGTGTAAATGCTCTTTTTTTCTCAATTCTCTACGTGGATCCTTCTCCATACCCTGTCAAGTCGACAAATGTGTCAGCTCATTACTTGACAATTAATTTTCCTTCATCGTCTATCACGAAACAACATGGTCAATTTTGTATTTTGAGTCCATCTTTTCAGATAACAATTACATTTGCGCTCAGAGCGTGTGGCCTCAAGATATTGCTGACTAATAAATATGAATCTTTAAGCAGATATTTAATCGAATGTCTTATTGTTGACCGAAGTAGCCGAAATTCATCAATAATATTTACAAGAAATGTAATCTTTGAAGTCAGGTGTTTTTTTTTAGAGTTAAGGGACATATGATCTAAAATATTATTTTAATACAACGACCGTCGATTAAGTCAAGTAGGCAAGGGATGGGGTAAGAAGCGAACATCTGTAATTATCATTACCTAGATTCAATGCATTTTTGTCTTGTCAATTTCTCGGATTGAATTTTTAGAGTAAGAGAGAGAGAGAGAGAGAGAGAGGGAGAGAGAGAAAGAGAGAGAGAAAGAGAGAAAGAGAGAGAATGAGAGAGCTTCGCTCGGAAATTCCGTGATTTGGAACTTCTGCCTGGTGCCACGCTTTGACCATCTGATCTCTAAACTCCCCCTAAAACACGGCTCTTATTATGTAACATTATACCATCCATAATATAGCGTCATAAGAAGAGCTGGAGAAACATATATTATAATAGGTAATCTGTAATCTGTATTTTGGCTGGCCACTTTTTTAGGTTCGATCGTTACGGAAGTCCTCATTAATCTTAATTTCCATTTTAAATATTCATTTCTATTTTTTATATTTCAATTATTATTTCATCTTGTTACTTTCAAGTGGCATTCATCAAACATATGACATCATAAAACTTATAATACATCAATTAATCTTTTGATGAATTTTATTCGTTTCGCTAACCTGTTACGTACGTTTCATGTTTAATGCAATCTGTTGGCCGGAATACATTTTTCCGACAACATTTGCCACTTAAATAATTGTTCACAGTTGATATGATTCGGTCAATGTTAATATAGTGAATGCCTATGTATCTCCATATGCTTTCGAACACGTGTATATTTACTTATTTCTATGTCAACATTTTTACGTCGGATCATTCCTCCTGTATAGAAATAAAGAATAGGCTTATAGTCAATAAAATGTCCCTTATTAAAACCAATATGAAAATCTCAGGAAGTTTCATCGGGTGTCCTGCTGGCTCGGCCGGCCGAGAACAGACTCACGGTGTTTCCACGAATATTGGCGATGGAGAAGCGCTCGTACAGTCAAGTCAATTAACGATTGTCTCCGCTGTAGCGCGTCATTAATAGACTAAGATTGTTGAGGAAGTCGCGCGTGGCGGGGTCTATCGCTCCACTCGTCTCCATGGCGATCGGTTGAAAAGACCGGCATATTTTGATTGATTGCAGTCCTCTGAAAATATAAAACTAATCCCTATTTATATGTTAATAAATTATATTTCTACTGCTCAATATTTTTTATTTTTTCTGATTGAAATTATTCGCTAATGTTTCATATTCCCTGAGAGAGATGCAAACACGAATTCGACAATTCCACGAGAGGCTTAAAGTAGATTCTCAATCATTCCGCGTCATGACTCTACCTGAAGTCGACGAAACACTTGACATAATTTGCAAGAACGCAGGAGGATTAATCCTTGTCAAAAGGTTAATCAGTATGCAACCTCTCGTCGAGGTGCTTGAAGTGTGTGTGTGTGTATGTCGGCAAGATAGATTGATCAATTTTAATATAGATATTTCGATGTGTAGGCGGTTAATTGCTAACATAAAAATCGTTATCGTGTATTTTAATTAAAAACATTACAAAATATATCTATGTGTATATTCAAAAGGTTTTTCAGTAGAAACCACTACATAATTATTTGTTTCACGAGTCATTTTTCTGTATGTATAAATCTGCCACAATAGTTTACGCGTCCTACACACACACACACGCACACACACACACACACACACAAACACACACATATATATATATATATATATATATATATATATATATATATACATACATATATATATATATATATATATATATATATATATATATATATATATATATATATGCTTATTTTTATTTATACAGACGTCTACAAAATCTGCGACACTGGCATCTCGATTTTATCGATCAACAGCTGTCAAATACTGTAATCTCATCAGGCAGGATAAAAATCCGCTCCTTACCTGAAATCATATTTGAAAAGAATGAAATGGGAAAGAAAAAGACAAAGAAAGAAAAAAGAAGAAATTCGATATATATATATATATATATATATATATATATATATATATATATATATATATATATATATAAACACATACATATATATATGTATATATATATACGATGACAAGTGATAAATAAATCAAAATATTTATAAAATGATTTATTACAGTTCCAAGAATTAAATGTCAGCAATGGTCTGGCGTACCATCGTTTCAGAGACGATTGGGAATCATATTTTAGTGGCTAATTATGAGTTCCAATATGTCTTTTCTTCAGCGCCTAATACTTAGTACACCAACCGAAAATTGAGTTAAAACATCAATATCGTTTACATAATCCACAAATATTAGAAATAATTTATAACAGAAAACACATGAAACATATTATGTTACTTTCACTATTATTTGAAAAAATACTACTACTACTACTACTACTAGTATACTAATAAAAATGATAATAATAATATTAATCTTAGTAACGCTACATGTACATATTTTTTTTATTTTTTATTTAATTAATATATAAATTAGCTAACAGCTGCTTACACATAAATAAATTTACCTTTGGCTAACGTTACATAAATAAATAAATAAACAACTAAGTAAAAAAACTAAACTAAACAAAAACCTAACAATTTAAAAATTAAAACCTTAAATAGATATACAAGGAACCACGTGTTAAAATAAATTCACCCATTATATTGATACAATAAAAAAACAGGTGTTCCTTTTGTCCAAGCGACTAAACGTCATATACCAACTAGAATAACATGCAGTAGAGCAAATAACAAATAAATTAGATAAGTATTGAACAATAGAACAGGATATAAGAAGTAATACTAACCACATCTTTGTTCGTGGGAAGCTGAACAATTGGCTGAGAGAACAATAAAAAATCTGATTGGTTAACAAGCTAGCCGTGTATATAAAAACACCCTGCAAAAATAACTCCATGCATTTTAACCTGAAGATTCTCTCGGGGATAAAACGCGAGAGCCTCTGTGTAGCGTAAGTGCCATAAATATATTTTCATAGCTTACTATATATATATATATATATATATATATATATATATATATATATATATATATATATATATGTACGTGTTTACGTATATGTGCATATACATGCATATATGTATATGTATAGGTATATGGGTGGGTATGGGATAATAGATAGATGGTACATATGTGCGTTGTGTGCTTAGGTATGTAATAACTATATATCTCTCATGTATATATGTTTTATGGCTGATTTATGTATATATATATATATAGGTGTACTTTTTTGTGGATGATGTGTATATGGTTATTTGTATGTATGTACATGTTTGTACTGGCCACTATGTCAACAGAACACCCCCTCTCTCTCTCCTTATCTTTCTCTCTCTCCTTCGCCCTCTCTCTTCTTTTTTCTATTATTCCTTCTTCTCTTTACTCTCTAGCCGTGGACATAACTCTTTTTCTTTTTTTAAAAGTTTTTTTTCATTTTTTTTCTTTTCTTTTGGGGTCTTGTCTTGATCCTACACACAATTTTACCTCCCCTCTTTCTCTCTCGTACTAGTAAACTTCTCACACCTTACATTATCTTATATCTCTACAAAGCCAACAACTGTCACATCTGGGCTGGTGCATCATCCACTAGTCTTTCCCTCTTAGAAAATGACAAAAAAGTGTTCCATCCCTATCCATCACGCTCCAGTCCCTGAACCATCGCCGCAATGTTGCATACTTGTGCTTGTTTTACAAGTAGTTCAATGGATTGTTCTCCGATGAATTTGCTGCTCTAGTGCCCCCTCGACGTAAATACAGTAGATGCACTCGGCAATCCCATTCATTCACTGTGGAGTCCCCCAGATGCCGGAGAGCCTTCTACTCCAATAGCTTTTTTCGTCGTGTTGTCGGCCTCTGGAACTCCCTATCTGCTCCCTGTTCTCCGACTGTACCGACATGCAGAAATTTAAAACTAATGTAAACAGACATTTTGCTGAAAAGCTCCCAACTTAGGATGACATCCTAAACTTATACACTTATTCCAAGTAACCCCTTACGTCTACAGTTGCGACTTGCCTTGTTTGAGGTGAACTATGTAAGCAAAATTGTTATTTTCTTCATAAGTTGTCGTTCAGATTTTATTTAAAACTAATACGTAAAGGTTTATATATAAAAAATAACAACTATGTGAACAACAAGTATGTACTTTCTTTATTTTATTAACTTGTGTTTATTTTTGTATTCAAAAATTCGCTTGGAATAGATCAATGATGCTTTTTTATTATAATAAAAACTAGCCGGTGTACTCGACATTTCCCGGGTGCTAATCTGAATGTGGTGGTTAGGTTAAATGGCAAATCGAAATTTACTGAATAGGAACATTCATTAAGTTACTCTTCATTGTGCCTTAATAACGATACAATAAAGCACCAATTTTAAAATCTATTATATAAATCCCACCTGTCTGTCTGTCTGTCTGTCTGTCTGTCTGTATGTATGTATGTATGTATGTATGTAAAGCTTCTCCTCCGAAAGTACCCAACAAACGGTCACACGGGTGACATCATTCCGACCGGCCAGCCCAGGCGCGTCTAATATCTCGGAACCGGAAAAAAAAATTGACTCTTCCGGGGTCGACTGAGCACTTTTCTCCAATGAGGGGTGGCTTTTAACTCCATTTTTCAACGTTATTTATACTAATTTGAGAAGAAATCAAATGCAAAGTCACGATAAACCAGAAATGACGTCAGAGAGTGGCAGGAAGAAATTCACTCACACTACAACCAGTTTTTAGACGCTAATATTCCTCCCCCCTCCCTTCCTATACCTCCTCCTTTCAGGCCAAATTGGGGGGGGGTCGACATTCGCCGGTGTGAGCGCCTCAGACCAAATTTGTAGGGAGAGGGGAGTATCGGTATTCGCCGGTAGGGCGCCTCAGGCCAAATTTGGGGAGGGGGAGTGTCGACATTCGCCGGTGTGAGCGCCTCAGGCCAAATTTGGGGGAGGGGGAGTGTCGGCATTCAGCGGTATGAGCGCTTAAGGCGAAATTTGGGGGAGGGGGAGTGTCGGCATTCGGTGGTGGGGCGCCTCAGGCCAAATCTGGGGAGGGGGAATGTCGGCGGTAGGGTGCCTCAGGCCAAATCTGGGGAGGGGGAATGTCGGCATTCGCCGGTATGAGCGCCTCAGGCCAAATCTGGGGAGGGGGAATGTCGGCGGTGGGGTGCCTCAGGCCAAATCTGGGGAGGGGGAATGTCGGCATTCGCCGGTATGAGCGCCTCAGGCCAAATCTGGGGAGGGGGAGTGTCGGCATTCGTTAGTATGAGCGCCTCAGGCCAAATCTGGGGAGGGGGAGTGTCGGCATTCGCCGGTATGAGCGCCTCAGGCCAAATCTGGGGATGGGGGAATGTCGGCATTCGCTGGTATGAGCGCCTCAGGCCAAATCTGGGGGAGTATCGGTATTCGCCGGTGGGGCGCCTCAGGAAACATTTGGGGAGGGGGAGTATCGGTATTCGACGGTGGGGCGCCTCAGGCGAAATTTAGGGGAGGTGGAGTGTAGGCATTCGCCGGTGTGAACGCCTCAGGTGAAATTAGGGGGAGGGGGGTATAAGTAATCGTCGGTGAGAGCCCGACCCTTGGGAGCGTATTAGCCTGTACTTTAGGGGAGAAGAAATGCCCAAAAGGAAAAGGGATTACAAAATAAAATGATAATCTGATTTTTGATTCGACAGTGTAAAACCGACACCTATCGGATAGGACTAGATAATACACTTGATCTCAAGGCAAAAATGCCGAGAACAGATACTACACTTTGATCTTAGCCAAAAGGCTGATTTATTTAGGCAGGTGAGTTCCTTCGGACAACCTTCATCTTTATCTACAGATGAAGATTTTACAAACCTTGGGAACTCACCAGACCTTAGGCATAGCGCCCAAACCTTAGGCATAGCGCCAAAAGGCTGAGAATGTATTTAGAGAAATACATCTTGCAAAACATTAACTCCTAGAGTTAAAATTACATCTGCCAGATGTATTAACCCTTAGGCATAAAAGCCCGCTGTGTAAGGGGGAAAAGGGGGGTCGGGGGTCATTGTGACATTTATAACACATTTTTTAAACATTTTTTATTTCACATTAGCAAAAACAAAGACAATGACATTTTTTATTTTTCACAAAAAACAAAAAAGCACAATGAAAAAACCTAATCTACCCTAAGCTAGACATTTGCACTAAAAAATTCACAGTCACTCTATGGCTTAACCCTACTTAAAATATCCCCAAAATGAAACATGAATAACATGAAATAACGTGGGAGTGGGATGACACATTAAAAACACCCAAAAAGAAAGAAAAATAAAGAACCAAATAAAATGATAAGGGGTGGTTAGTAGGACCCCCCCTACCCTCTTGCTAAGTCTGGACCGCCCACTGTTTTCCGGCTCGAGGCCGAACACAAGCAGGTCGACCCCTAAATGGGAGTGGGAATTAAGTGGGGTGTTCTGAAAATAAATTAATCGGGATCTTTCTTAGTCCTTATACCTCGACTAGTTTTGACTGGCGTTACGAAGTCCCCAAACACCAGATCTTTCTTTTCAGCAGACCTAACCCTCGGCCTGGAACGCGGAACTGGGACATCAGCTGACGAGCCAATCTGGGCGCACTCGGGTGTGCTAACCCTATCCACATCTGGGGTGCCACTTGATGCGGCGTTCCTCCCCGTACTTAAGGTGCCCGGCGTGGCCACACCTCCTTGGGTGCACTCGAGTGTGCCACCCACCAACGCAACTGGAGTGTCGCCCGGCACGACACTCCCCGACCTAACTGACGGATCTGAGGTGCCCGGCGAGGCAACACCTCCTGGGGCGCACTCGGGTGTGCAACCCCCCTCCAATACAACTGGGTCGCACTCGGGTGTGCAACCCCCCTCCGATACGACTGGGGCGCACTCGGGTGTGCAACCCCCCTCCAATACGACTGGGTCGCACTCGGGTGTGCAACCCCCCTCCAATACGACTGGGGCCCACTCGGGTGTGCAACCCCCCTCCAATACGATTGGGGCGCACTCGGGTGTGCAACCCCCCTCCAATACGACTGGGGCGTACTCGGGTGTACAACCCCCCTCCGTCTCAACTGGGGTGCACTCGGGTGTGCAACCCCCCTTCCAGGTCGGAGAACCGCTCGGCACGGTTATCCCCACCATCATTAGGTCGTACTCAGGAGTACGATTCACCAAATCTAACAAGGTGCCCTCCGCGGTCACACCTTTCTCGCTGTTGTCAACGACAACACAGTTTTTTGAAGCCCGGGTGGCTTCCATCTATAAGCGGGTCTGAAAGAGGCGCGACACCCGCCGATTCGGAGACGAGGAGACCTTCACCGTTTTACGGGTTCGTCAGTCTCCCCGAAACCTGCCAGCTGCTTAAGTGCGCACCTCAGACAGACGCTGAAAGAAAGAATAAAAAATAATTAATGGCCCAAGAGGGCGAACGAACCTGACTGCAGGACTAGACCCGCCGATTCGGAGACGAGGAGACCTTCACCGTTTTACGGGTTCGTCAGTCCCCTCGAAACCTGCCAGCTGCTTAAGTCAGCCCAACAGTCAGGGAAAAGAAGAAAAGAAAAAAGTCCCAAGAGGGGACAAAAAAGTGACAAAAGCCCCAAAAGGGGGCTTGGTCAAAGAAAAACGCTTTAAACCTAGCCAAAAGGCTCGGTAGCGGGACGCCTAGTCTTTGGGAAAACGAGAATGTTTTATCTGAGAACAGATACTACACTCTGATCTTAGCCAAAAGGCTGATTTATTTAGGCAGGTGAGTTCCTTCGGACAACCCTCATCTTTATCTACAGATTAAGATTTTACAAACCTTGGGAACTCACCAGACCTTAGGCATAGTGCCCGTTATGTAGGGGGAGGTGGGGTCGGGGATAAGTGAGACAAGCTGTTCAATGTTTTTTATCTCACAAAATTTTACAAACAACATAAAAAGAACATTTGCTGACTCTAAACTAGATTCTTGCACCAAAATACCGCATTCACTCTGTGGGTTGATCCCTACTTAAAATATCCCAAAAAAACATCGATGTAAAAAAGAATTATCGTGGGAGTGGGAAAAAATATTAAAAACACCCAAAAAGAAAGAAAAATAAAGAACGAAATAAAATGGTAAAAAAGTTAGTATGGCCCGGCTTTCCCTCATGACTAAGTGTTTGACCGCCCACTGTTTTCCGGCACGAGACCGAAAACAAGCGGGTCGGTCACTAAGTGGGAGTGGGAACTTAAGAGAGGAGTGTTCAAAAAATAAATTCATCGGGAATGGGATCCTGGGGTGGATGGCGTCTTCCAAGATAGTAATGCCAAGGGTTTCAAAAGACCGGGGACAAAATAAAACAGTGGAAGTGGGAATCTCTGGAAGCTCTCTAGTGCCGGCAAAAATAAAATAGGGACAGGATAACTTTCATTCCTACTAGTTTAAGAGGTTACCAGTTTTTTTAAATAAATCAAAAAACTCTACAGGGGTGGGTTCCGTAGAACCCAGTACCGCGTTTGCCATAACTATGGAGGGAACACGAACTCAAACTTGGCGCCTCGTCGGATGCACAAACTAGTGTCATGCACCCATCTCCTATCGAAATCCATGCGATGTAATCGTTTCCAATCGCATCTGATCTTTACTTTAAGTTGGTGTTTAAAGTAAACTACCAGATCCCGATCCGAAACAGATCCAACCCCATGAACCGCATTAAGACGTGTAACCCACGTCACTAGTCTTGCTACGGCTAGGATGGCTAGAAACACCATTCGTTTCTCCCCAGACCACGGCGGTGCTGCGTTGTTGATGACAGATGCTACATCCAGGACCATCGGCTGCTCGGCGTCGATGCAGGCCGTCACCTACCTGACGTATCCCCAGAGATGTCGAAGTTTGCTGCAGGTGAAGAAGGCGTGCTCGGCCGTTTCTTCTTCGTCGTCTTCACAGCGCGGGCATAAGGGGACGTCCCTTAAACCATCTCTGCATAATCTGCCATAGAGGGGCAGTGCGTTCCGAACCAGTCGCCAGGTCAGAGAATACTCAGAATTGTTGAGATAACTCGGGCCTGGCGCCCAAAAAGGCTGAGAAAGCATCAGAAATTAAAATTTTTAGAAATATTTCTATCAGTATTTATAACGAATCTACCACAGTACAGCGGTATATGCACTATACACTGTTTAAATTACATTAATAAATTAACAAGTAATAATAACTATGATTTTCTTTTAACAAACATTGTATAATACCATTTAACAACTTATTACATGAGTTTTGAATATCAACTATTTTACACGACTTTTTACACGTTAATATGTAGTAAATTCGAAATAATCTAATGTATTTATGTACTAATCCGATAAAAATGCAGAGTCACTGTAAACATCCCATAATCCCTTGCCGGATGTACCCGGTCTTGCCATAAATTGTGTCCGGTTCTTTCAGATCATCCAATAACTTCTGTCCGGATGCATCAATAACAACATAGGAATCCTACGTTAAGAATGTGTAGTGAAACAAGGGTTGCTCAATCACATCCGAACCTGTCCCATAATCCCTTGCCGGATGTACCCGGTCTTGACCTAAATTGTGTCCGGTTATATCAGGTCATCATGACGTCAGTGAGTGGCAGTTTTCCTTTCTGTCATTTTTCCCTCTCACACTTTCATTAAAAGACGCTAATATTCCCCCCCCCTCCCTCCCTGTGGCCGTTCTGTTATCATGATAGGAATTACCTCCTCCTTTCATGCCAAATTGGGGGGGGGGGTTACGGTATTCGCCGGTGTGAGCATTACCTCCTCTTTTCTTGAGAAGTGTTGAGGTAGGGTCGTATCGGTTCCGTTGTCATGATGCACTATTCCCATGCATTATCTCCTCCTTTTTTGAGAAGTGTTGAGGTAGGGTCGTATCGGGTCCGTTGTCATGATGCACTCATCCCATGCATTATCTCCTCCTTTTTTGAGAAGTGTTGAGGTAAGGGTCGTATCGGTTCCGTTGTCATGATGCACTCATCCCATGCATTATCTCCTCCTTTTTTGAGAAGTGTTGAGGTAGGGTCGTATCGGGTCCGTTGTCATGATGCACTCATCCCATGCATTATCTCCTCCTTGTTTGAGAAGTGTTGAGGTAGGGTCGTATCGGGTCCGTTGTCATGATGCACTCATCCCATGCATTATCTCCTCCTTTTTTGAGAAGTGTTGAGGTAGGGTCGTATCGGTTCCGTTGTCATGATGCACTCATCCCATGCATTATCTCCTCCTTTTTTGAGAAGTGTTGAGGTAGGGTCGTATCGGTTTCGTTGTCATGATGCCCTCATCCCATGCATTATCTCCTCCTTTTTTGAGAGTGTTGAGGTAAGGTCGTATCGGTTCCGTTGTCATGATGCCCTCATCCCATGCATTATCTCCTCCTTTTTTGAGAAGTGTTGAGGTAGGGTCGTATCGGTTCCGTTGTCATGATGCCCTCATCCCATGCATTATCTCCTCCTTTTTTGAGAAGTGTTGAGGTAGGGTCGTATCGAGTCCGTTGTCATGATGCACTCATCCCATGCATTATCTCCTCCTTTTTGAGAAGTGTTGAGGTAGGGTAATATCGGTTCCGTTGTCATGATGCACTCATCCCATGCATTATCTCCTCCTTTTTTGAGAAGTGTTGAGGTAGGGTCGTATCGGTTCCGTTGTCATGATGCCCTCATCCCATCCATTATCTCCTCCTCTTTTGAGAAGTGTTGAGGTAGGGTCGTATCGGTTCCATTGTCATGATGCCCTCATCCCATCCATTATCTCCTCCTTTTGTGAGAAGTGTTGAGGTAGGGTCGTATCGGTTCCGTTGTCATGATGCACTATTCCCATACATTACCTCAAGTTCATAAACCAATTAATGTTTTTTAATGAAATTTATTTTTTAGAGGATAGCTAAGGAAGTGCGTTAACTCACGTTTAAAAACACAATTAAGGTGTTTAAAACAAGGTTAGAGAATATATACATAAGATATAAAAGTGTATTCTTATGTAAAATTCACAGAGTAAGATGATGAGAGTATTCGCGAATCTATTAACCCAGCCCTTACGGGTCCATGGGGAATATTTCATCGGGGGGGGGGAGCTTTTCATTTATTTTTCATTATATTTTATAATAATTTGAAATTGCTGAGTAATATTGTAATTTAATTACGTAATACCTCAAGTTCATAAACGAATTAATGTTTTTTAATGAAATTTATTTTTTAGAGGATAGCTAAGGAAGTGCGTTAACTCACGTTTAAAAACACAATTAAGGTGTTTAAAACAAGGTTAGAGAATATATACATAACACATAAAAGTGTATTCTTATGTAAAATTCACAGAGTAAGATGATGAGAGTATTCCCGAATCTATTAACCCAGCCTTTAGGGGTCCATGGGGAATATTTCATCGGGGGGGGATTTTCATTTATTTTTAATTATATTTTATAGTAATGTGAAATTGTTGAGTCATATTGTAATTTAATTACGTAATATCTCAAGTTCATAAACCAATTAATGTTTTTTAATGAAATTTATTTTTTAGAGGATAGCTAAGGAAGTGCGTTAACTCACGTTTAAAAACACAATTAAATTTTAGGGGTCAGGCCAAATTTTTTAGGGGTCAGGCCAAATTTTTCTTTTTTTTTTTTTTGAACTTAAAATATTTCTCAGGGTTGTGGGACACTAAAAAACAAGTTGGTGGGGGGCTGGAGAGATTAGGGGGTCGGGGAAAATTTAAGGGTCAGGCCAAATTTTTTAGGGGTCCGGCCAAATTTTTTTTTTTTCCTTTTTTGAACTTAAAATATTCCTCAGTGTTGTGGGAGAGCGAAAAAAAGTTGGAGGGGGGGGCTGGAGAGATTCGGGGGTCGGGGAAAATTTTAGGGGTCAGGCCAAAATTTTAGGGGTCAGGCCAATTTTTTTTTTTTTTTCTTGAACTTAAAATATTTCTCAGGGTTGTGGGACACAGAAAGAAAAAGTTAGGGGGGCTGGAGAGATTAGGGGGTCGGGGACAATTTTAGTGGTCAGGCCAAATTGTTTAGGGGTCGGGCCAAATTTTTTTTTTCTTTTCTTTATAACTTAAAATATTTCTCAGGGTTGTGGGACAGTGAAAAAAGTTGGGGGGGGGGGCTGGAGAGATTAGGGGGTAGGGGAAAATTTTAGGGGTCAGGCCAAATTTTTTAGGGGTTAGGCCAAATTTTTTTTTTATTTTTTGAACTAAAAATATTACTCAGGGTGGGCGAGAGTAAAAAAACTGTTGGGGGGGGGCCTGGAGAGATTGGGGGGTTCGGGGAAATTTTTAGGGGTCAGGACAAACTTTTTATAGGTCGGGCTAAATTTTTTTTGTTTTTTTATTTTTTTAACTAAAAATATTTCTCAGGGTTGGGAGAGAATAAAAAAAAAGTTGGGTGGGGGGGTTCTGGAGAGATTGGGGGCTCGGGGAAATGTTTAGAGGTCAGGACAAACTTTTTAGGGGTCGGGCCAAATTTTTTTATTTTTTTATTTTTGGAACTAAAAATATTACTCAGGGTTGGGCGAGAGTAAAAAAAAGTTGGGGGGCCTGGAGAGATTGGGGAGTCGTGGAAATTTTTAGCGGCGATATAAACGTATTTACCATTCGCACCGGGGCGGCGATAGGTACCTATTTAGCATTCGCACCACGGCGGCAATAGGTACGTATTTAACATTCCGCGGTGGCGATAGGAACGTATATAGCATGTGCACATGGGATGCCATAAGTACGAATATAGCATGCGCACCGGGAGTGTAAAAAAAAAATTGGGGGGGGGTCAACATTTTTTTCTTTTTCTTTTATCTTTTTCATTGAAAATATTTATATGTATGGAGCAGGATGAAAAAAAAAATTTTCGGGGCAGGGGGCTAAAAAAATTTTTTTTTTTTTTTTAGCTAAAAATATTTCTATGTATGGGGGGAACAAAAAAATTTTGGGGCTGGTCAAAAAATTTTCTTTTCTTTTTTATTTCTTTTAAATTAAAAATATTTCTAAGTATGTGGGAGGATGGAAAAAAAATTTTCGTGGGGGGAGGCAAAAAAATTTCTTTTTTTCTGTTTTTAACTAAAATTATTTATATTTATGATAGTGACACAGGTACGAATATATTATGCGCACCAGGCCGGCGATAGGTTTATATATAGTATGTGCACTGGGGTGGCATAGGTACGTATATAGTAGTGTATAGGGGTGGCGATAGTTACGTATTTAGCATTCGCACTGGGGTTGCGATAGGTACGTATTCAGCATTCGCACCGGGGCAGCGATATGTACATATTTAGTATTCACACTGGGGCAGTGATAGGTACATATGGTGTATGCACACCGGGGCGGCAATATGTACGTATTTAGCATTCACCCCTGGGCGGAGATAGGTACTTATTTAGCATTCAGCGGTGGCGATAGGTACGTATATAGCATGTGCACATGGGCGACAATAAGTATGTATATAGTATGCGCACGGGGGCGGTGATAGGCATGTATTTAGCATGTGCACTGGGGCAGAGATCGGTTCATATATAGCACGTGCACCGGAGCGGTGATAGAGCGGTAGAAAGGATTGGTAACATTTTTTACCGTTAAAGTATCTTGCAAATCGTTTCCACACGTTAAAACAAACGCAGATTATGCGCTTTTATTTTTTGGGTGGGAAGTAAGAGTCGCCGAGTGTTAACTATTCTGTACTTTTTACGTTTACAAATATCTTAGGAATTCTTCTATTTGTTAAAGATGCAGTTTCGATAGAGATAATTTTATTCTTAAGCTTTTTATATTAATTATGTGTTTTATTTGGTTCATGAGTTCACGAGTGATAACAATTCTGTACTTTTACCCAATATTGTAATCGCAAATTGAATTGGAATGCATCTAAAATGAGATTCCTATGTGAGATGCGTCTAATAATCTGAAATAACATGCTCCGTCCGTCGGTCTGTCTGTATGTCACGCCTGAGTTTGAATATAGCGTTTAAGATGCGTCGACGCTGCTCTATAAGACGCTATGTCCGTACATCGGTTGCACTGTCAGTTAGGCTTAAGTTTCAAATAGGGTTTACATCGAATATGAACTGAACGGACACATCTGAAGAATCTATGTCCTTATTCTAAAAAATACATTATCTATATTGATATAGTATATAATAGCTAGACCCATTAAATTTGCATATGTACAAGGTAAGGCATAAAGATCTCCTATATTTATACTGGGCATTGAAGTGATGGGATCCCGGTCTTAATCAATAGACTAGGCATTACTTATTGTGACAATTACTCTACCAGGTTCCTTTTTCTATAAATGATCATGGAGTATCGAGAGGAATGTTTTCTGTGTTTTTGATTCTTTTAAGGGAAGACGTTGGATGTCCAGCAATATTACAAGTTTAAGCCCTTGTGATTTTTCCTTTGGGAAATACCTCAATGAAAAGGTTTTCTAACATTGTCCTCGAAGACTTGAGGACATCACTAGAGAGGAAATCAATGCAATTCCACCTGAGATGATACGGAGTCAAGGAGCAAAGTGTAATATCTGTTCTGATACTACACTTCATTTTTTCTGTCCTCGGTCAGTGTAAAAATAATCATTCTAGACGGAGGCATTTTTTTTAATGTTCGTCTCAGTTCAAAGTGCTTCTTTTTCAGGAGCTGGATTTTCCCCACATAAAAAAAAACCCGACTTTGTCTCTAATTGCCTTCGCAGGGAGGAAGGAAATAGGGTCTCTACAACATACACACTATTTTGAGTCTATATCAACAGAAATCGAATATCTAAAACATAAATCAAAATTAAAAACATATTTCTAGATGCCCGTTGATAATGCGCAGCTGAACGGGGTTCCTGGTAACACAACATTAGCACTAGCTACTTAAGCGTTAAAATAAATAAAGCAGTTGGTTAGGGGATCTAATCCTAGAATAACCAACACACTTTTTCCTATTAAAAGGCATGGTGCGGTCAAATAGGGGTCAGCCACTTTGAGAGGTTATTCTTGAGCTTCATGGTCATTGCAACGCTAACCTTCAAGAGACCCCAACTAACCCCTTCTTTGGGAAGACGTGCCGGTCACCCACTTAAGACACTCCACGTAAGCAGATCTCATCCTTGTTAAATTTTATTTTCCTATGTTTAATCACCTAGATAACGTTGGCGGACAAACAATAAAACACATATACACACGAAGAGTACTCTATTAATAATAGCTACGTGTATCTGCCTCTCTGTCTCTCTGTCTCTCTGTATAGGTGTACTCCAATTTCTTTTAGACATAAGAACTTGACATTTGGAACAATGATCTCTTAGCTTTCCAGATTGTCGTAAAGCAGTCGCATTTATCTTTTTACTCGAGGAAGCATGAAGTCTAGCCTGAAACTTGTTTGTACATCTCATCTTAAAGAGATTTAAAGTATAATTACATTTGTATTATTATGTTTTTAACTCTCATTCACCCCAAAAGGTACATTACCATTGAGACGTAAGGGGCTACTATTAGGGACATGCTATTAAGGAATAAGCTATTAGAGTAGAATGTTACCCGGCATCTGGGATCCTCAACAGCGAAGGGGTGAGATTTTGCTGCTAGGGGATACAACTGCAGTAAATGTACTTTTGCGATTATACATTTTTTCAAATAGATATACATTTTAAAAATCTATGAATATGACAATAATCTTATATTTTAACGAATTTAAACATTTTAATGAATTTGATTAATTTAATGTATTGTGCAGTAGTGGTATTCTAAATGAATACAGGCGAAAAGTATATTTTATTATTTATCACTCCTACCAACACGCGTTCAGTTATTTAAATCAATAAAACGACATAATGTTTTGAAATACTGTATATATAGTACAGAGGAAAGACACAATTTAAATTCCTAATTTACGTCACTCTTTTTTAACAGTTCAAAATAAATTAATGTTTGGAGTTATTATTTTGTAATTTTATTGTCGTAGTCTTCACACATACACCCCCCCCACATTTAATGAAAAAAGAATAAATTAGGAGTTAATGTAAACGCCATATAGTAACCATTACAATAATAATAATAATAATAATAATAATAATAATAATAATAATAATAATAATAATAATAATTGTTACGTCGGCCGTTCTTACACAGGATAAACTACACCGGTTGTCACTATAAATAGTGCGAGTCACCAGAGATACAGAGAAGACAAAGCACAGTCTTGTAACTGTCTAGCCAAGTGCTAGTCACTTTCTTACTTTGTTAATACACTTGTTAAACCAACACTCGACTTGACTTCCTTTATTTATTATTTACTGTTTGACAACTTCACAACAATAATAATAATAATAATAATAATAATAACTAGTTGTTCCCTGTAGAAATTCCACCGTGATTTCTTCATCAATCTGTAGAGTGCACTGTTTATAATTATATTCGTTTTGAAGTAAAAAAAAATGTATGTCGAAATAAATTGAAAACCTGGCCATCACTCAATCTCAGGTCAAAGACATCATAAAAAACCTTGACACTTCCAAAGCGTCTGGGCCTGATCGTATACCAGTAATAGTAATAAGGAAATGCTCTGCTGAACTGGTCCTCGCAATCTCAAAACTCTACAACAAATGCCTCGCTCAATCTTGCTTCCCTGATAGCTGGAAAATTGCCTCTGTGGTACCACTCTTCAAGAATTCTGGAGATAGAACTGATCCTCAGAATTATAGCCCCATCAGTCTACTCGCGATCCTTGCTAAAATCTTTGAATCCTTAATCAATATAGCGATAGTCCGGCACTTCGTTATTGCTAAACTAATTTCTGACAGTCAGTATGGAGTCAGGTAAGCACGATATACTGCAGATATCCTAACCGTCATCTCTGAACGCATATAACATACACTGGACATGGCAGGTGAAGCTAGGGCGGTAGTGCTTGATATATCCAAAGTCTTTGACAAGGTCTGGCATAAAGGTCTTCTCATAAAAATTCACTCATATTGTATTACTGGACAGATATTTAATACAATTAAATCCTTCCTAAGCAAAAGAAAGATCCAGGTTGTCCACGATAGCCATTCATCCAAGGAACATGAAATAAATCCAGAGATCCATCCTTGGACCTCTACTCATCCTAATTTTCTTAAACGACCTATCTGATAATATTGAGTCTGAGATAGGTGTATTTGTTGACGACACCACGCTCTACTCTCGTCATGTGTGCAAAAGGGACGCACACATATCCGAGGCAATGGATGAATCCTTAGAATGTGACATCCAGTCTGTAGTGGAATAGGGTCATACACGGATGGTAACATTTAATGTCACTAAGACAAAGCTATTTTCTTCAATAACTACAAGAAACCTCTTCAACCACCGATTGCCATGCCAAATAACACCCTACCTGAGAGTCCAACGTTCAAATACCTCAGCCTAACAGTCACAGGTAAAATGGATTGGAACAAGTAAATTGAACACATTGCTAAGACTGCAGCAAAGAAGGTAGGCTTCTTCTACCGTACTAGTAAACTTCTCACACCTGACATTATCTTATATCTATACAAAGCCACCATCCTCCCATGCATGGAGTATTGTTGCCACATCTGGGCTGGTGCTTCATCCACTAGTCTCTCGCTCTTTGACATATATATATATAATAGACAGAGAAAGATAAAGACGGAAAGGGGGAAAGATGTATAGTTTACATCCATCTGTGAATGTACTTTTTGAAAAAATGTCAAATTCAAAATATACTAAGAATGCAACGGTATCTATGTATAAAGAAGTCCTTTAAAGTTGACCCGACCCGTACATAAAACAGTGATTATATTATGTTGCCCGACTAATATGAAAGAAACAATGTCACAGACATGGAACATTTCTTTGATATTGTGCCAGTGTTTCTACAAAAGCCACATGACTGAAGTGCAGGTTTTCATCCTTACCCTAAACATCCCAAAATCTTAGTCTTAAGCACACTGAAGAGAAAACAACATAGATTAATTTGTCCATACTATATAGATGGTGGCATGTCGGTCAATGATGGAAGTTACCAGCATGTATATTTGGTTATCTCTCAATATACCTACAACCTACCTATCTACATATATACCTATATTGTCTGTTTATATTAATATTCTTTTTAATTTACTTAAATATCTATCTATCTATCTATCTATCTATATCTATCTATATATCTATCTACCTATATATATATATATATATATATATATATATATATATATATATATATATATATATATCTCAATTGTCGATATATATTAGAACGAACGTACAACAAAAACATAGACGTATGTGACGACTTACCACAAGGGCGGAATTAATACGTGCTGATTAGCCGGTAAAATAAAGACCGAAGTTCAAATATAAAATGATACGGTTTAGTATCATTATATCTTGATTTATAACTACGTAAGGCGACACTAAAATGGCGCAAAACTGTTCGGGGAATTAATTTTACCCGTCCTGGGACATGTATTTTCCTAGTATATATATATATATATATATATATATATATATATATATATATATATATATATATATATATATATATAAGTGTTTTAATAATAAATATTTAAATATTATCTACATACGTATACGTTTCAGTGTAAAGATAACGCTTCACGCCATAACCAGTCGCAGAATTCAAACCACGGAACAAGAGTCACAATTAACCCTAATTCCGAGCACGCTAATCAATGAGGCTACCGTAAATAGCTACACACTAAATGAGAAATAAACCACATATACGTTTCAAAGAGGCGGACAACTATAGTCTGCTGTCATAACAGTGATCAACAGGAAAGAAAATGCATCATAGATTTTGACGGCTTCTTTTATTTACACATTAAAACGCCCAACTCAGAAGAGGCGAAAATAATTATTTTAATAATAAATATTCAAATATTATCAACATGCGTATACGTACATCCTTGCGGAATCATATATATATATATATATATATATATATATATATATATATATATATATATACTTAAAGGTCAATTTAAAGAAACAGATTAATTGGATAACATGTCCCCCAAGCAACTGAACCTAGTATCAAACGCGCACCAAATACATGCGCCAACTTTAGGGGGAAGGCGAGAGATAGATAGAGAAAGAAAGAGACATAGAGATAGAGAGAGAGAGAGAGAGAGAGAGAGATAGATAGAGATAATGATAGAGAATTACAGAGAGAGAGAGATAGAGTGAGAGAGAGGGGTAGAGCAGAAAGTAGCTCGTTAACCATTACACTTCAAAGAGTAACCCAAAGAGATGGTAGTAAGCAAACACACGGCAAATTTGAGGTGATTGGCGGGCGGAGAGAAGGTGAAACGCATTCTCATAACTTGATCTCTTGCTCTCGTTGTCTGTATTATGGCTGACTCGGGATCTCTTCCCTCGTGCGTGACTTTAGCATTTCGTTCGTGTCGTGTATTGGAATTCGCGGCATATTTTCTTAGCCCGCGGAATGAAAACAGACGCCATATTTTGCTAACAGCAGCGCCGCCTGCCGCGAATTGGACGCCGGCGTTATCGCGAAAATCTGTAAACAAACACGTTCAAAGCGGTGGATGTAGGTTTAAAGAAATACTAATGGATGATTGTCGGTTTCGATTCATTTGCGTGTCTATCTCTCCGTTTGACTGGCTGTCAGTCGTGATGTCTGTCTGCCTCTATGTTTATATACCTATCTATCAATCTATCATATCCTAGAAGCTAATAGATAGATCAGTCGATAGATCGATAAGAATTCCAAGCAATTGCCACCTAGTTATATATCTATATATTTCTTTAAAAAGTTAGGAATGAGTATATCAGGGGCGGGCAACCTTTTCAGTAGACTTTTGGAACAAGATCGCGGGCCGGAGTGCAAAACGAAATATCAGAATTACTATATTTTGTTTACATGAATAGATTGTAGAAAAATTGCATTGAACACTCTACAAATCTGATATTTTTTCTCAAGAGACTTCTGTATGTGATGTTATAAACGAAGAATCATAAAAAATAATGACGGGGGAAGTAGCAAGTTTATCCAGCATTCGTTTTTACACACCTTACATAGGTTCTCTGATTCATGCCTTTTCTTGTCTCACGTTTCCTCTTTGCCTCTTTCTTTCTCTTTTTCTCTTTTTATCTCTTAATAGTTCAAAAAAATGAAATACACATGCATCATCACTCGCTGATATTCATACATTTTTATCCCACTTAATTGAAACCTACTTTTACGTCTGTTACAAAATTATGAGTTTTACTGGGAGGTCAGCTGGCCGGATTGCAATAATAAAGCATAGCAGGTTGGCGGATGAACGCTAAGCCTTCGCGGGCCGGATGTGGCTCGCGGGCCGGAGGTTGGCCACCCCTTGAGTATATGTTTATATATTTGTATGAACAGGATTCACGTCTAAACTAATAAACCGATCATTATGAATTTTGGAACACATCTGCTAGGCGTAAGGGGATGTAAAGTAATCTATATTTCGTTTGATTTAGTTCTATGCAAATAAGGTAAAAGGGGGCTGGAATCCTTAGATAAAATTCAGATAGCTTCGATTTTTTGAAACTTTAACAATATTTGATAGACATCAATTAATAAATATTCCCTAAGTTTCAGTGTCTTTGGAGTATTTTAAAGGAGTTTTAGGGGGCATTACTTGGGCACAACATCAAATTTGAAAATTAAAATATTTTAGATTTGATATTGAATTTAATGCGTAGTCATTAGTCTCCAATTAAGCAAAGTTACATCGATTTACATTTCTTCTTACGACCCCTTAAATTTAAGCTTTAAATTTTAAACATTTTCGAAAATACAATCATGCACTGGATTATGATCAAAATTGGAATAAGGATTCTAGACATAAGGTTAGTATCATTATATCTTAAATTTAATATTCGCAAAGGGACATGAAGTGGTACAAAACTGTTCTGTTTGAGGAATTAATTTTACCCATCCTGGTACGGGTATTCTTCTAGTATATATATATATATATATATATATATATATATATATATATATATATATATATATATATATATATATGTGTGTGTGTGTGTGTGTACATGCATATATATATATATATATATATATATATATATATATATATATATATATATATTAAAATATTGGTTCTTTACTTTTATTACAAAAAAAAGAGAAAAAAATATCTCTAAGGATGGAGAATGTCTCCGAAATATATAAGATAACAGTAAAAAAAAGAAATAAATCTGTCTTGCATTGTAAAGGGCTTTTATTGTAATTTTGATACACACACACCCACACACACACACATATATATATATATATATATATATATATATATATATATATATATATATATATATATATATATATATGTATATATTATATTTCGTCAATATTTCAATGTTTAAGCTCCATTAATTTTTATTTTTAATTATAGAGCATGTATAAATAAACAATGTAATGCAGATTCCAGCGAATATGTCTTTATTTACTAATAAAGAGCTTTCTTTCTTTACGATCGTATCATCATCTCGCAAGATAAACAAGGTACACAAACATATCTTGAATTTTCCAGAATCAGAATTCACATTATCATCAGAATTAACATTTGCTAAATGTAGACCCAAATAGAATCCACAATATATTCTTACAAGTATACTTAATATATTTGAATTAAAATGAATTGTCTTCTGGAAGGAATAGTACAAATATTATAGAATATAAATACCGCATAACGAAATTATAACACTAATACAGTAAAAGTCCCTACATGTCATGGAAAACTAAATAAATTCTCCGAACATTAATCTATACTAAATATATAACCCAAAATTAATATCATGATCTTTAGTTCATTTAAGTAAATGTGTTATTTAATCAAAAAAAAGAAATACTTAAGAAAAGTAACTATTGGGAATAATAATGTTAGTATTAATTAAATCTTTTCAAAAAATCTTTTCACAAATTTTAAAATATTGAATTTTGTTTTCGTATTTTGGGAAATTTTTCAGTTCTTTTGCTTTTTCCTTTGTTTTATTTTTTATTTTTATGGGAACGATATATTTTTTGTTTTTATAAGGGTATATAGATACAGATAGACGTATTCTCTTTGGCTCTACTTAGAGTAAAGACAGCGTTAATTTTGACCATAAACACGAAATTTATTTCAGAAAATGATATATCGATAGTAATTTTTACAAATGTAATTTTTTCCCTTCTTTCTGTGCTTTTTTGGGGTGCTTTACTGGTCATTTCTTCTGATGAATCGTCATTCTAGAATTTCAGGATATGTGTGTACACCTTGTTTGTCTGGATATATGATGAAACAACAGTAAAGAATAGACGTCTTCACTAATAAATGAAGATATAGTCGCTAGAATCTGCATTATATATATATATATATATATATATATATATATATATATATATATATATATGGTGAGTCAATGAAAATTGATAAGACCTGCAAATGGAAGCAAATCGATATCTTCAGTTGTTCAAAACAAGGAGCAGTTTAGTTAATAAAAAACATTTATTTTTCTTCTTTCATTCCTTAAACCAGGCTTTTCAAAGATTAAAATCTTATCATCAGAGGAAAAATTATGATCGATAAGTTGACAGGATAGGACTGTCAAAGTTTCATATTTGAAAGAGTTTTTAAAAAAAGTTTTGAAGTTCAAACGGGCATGGGAATCTCCAATAACGAAATCCAAAAAAATAGACTCACCATATTTTTGCTCTATCTAGTATATTGAGCTTTCCTTATTTCACAATAGGTCCAACTCTCTAAAAGTTTACCTTTTAGTTATAATTTACACATATATATATATATATATATATATATATATATATATATATATATATAAATTCAAAATGGCGTATTAGTGGGTTCCCCCACGTGTGAGTTGATTCTCTCTTTTTATTTGTTTTTTTTGTTTGTTTTCACCCCAAAATGAACTACTGTATGATGTAGGTTTTTTCAAGACACTTTAATGCAAGAACTTTTTACTCTTTGTGAATTTTTCTGATGATTTTGTAGTGTTGCAGAGACGATATTGACATAGAAATGTTGCTTGGCACAAGACAAATGAAACGGACCGTAAAAATATACCTCACAGAAATATTATGTTTTTTGGAAATGTAAAAAAATAAAAATAATAAAATAAAACCATGGTTATTGGAATATAATATGAACTGACTTATATATATATATATATATATATATATATATATATATATATATATATATATATATATATATATATATATATATATATATTTCTTGGTAACTGGAATACTTATAAAAGTGAAATTTGAACGCAATACTAAAGAATCTATAACGGAAAATATAACGTTTTCAAATATTTCTTTCAAAATATATTGTTTAAATTGAAAAGAAATCTTTGTCAATTTTTCAATTTATATTTCTAAGAGTATTTCACACATCATCATACTATATAATACAAATAAATGAAGATATAGTCGCTGGAATCTGCATTCTATTGTTTAAATATATAAATATATAAACTATATATATAAAAAACAAGAATTTTTCATTTGACGACAAAGTATTGGTTCGAAAGGAATTTTATACTTTCTGTTGAACATACAAGAAAATATAAACAAATTGGTATGTTAATTTTGTAACATGGATTTTAAAAATATATCCCCCAACTTCATTAATGCTCTATTTACATTATGCAGCTTCTACTACCATATTAAAACTTTCGGTGTTACCCTTAGATATCATCCAGTAGGATAGCGTAGAAAATATCGCTATAATTTTTTATTATAAATTTTGTATAATAATAATAATAATAATAATAATAATAATAATAATAATAATTATTATTATTATTATTATTATTATTATTATTATTATTATTATTTCAGGCATCCACATAAAATGTTATAAATAAGTATAATTTTTTATGTATCAATTTTCAGTATTTACTTCAACAGTGTTCGATACGTGAGTAGAGCTAGGTAGTAAGTTATTAAAATATATTTATGACAATTAAGCTACACAGAGGCTTCAGTGTTTCATCACCGGGCTGAATCGTAAGGCTAACATGCATGGAATAAGTTTTGCCGGGTGTTTTTATATACACGTCAAGCTAGTTAACCAATTGTTCGGCTTCTCACAAACAGAGGTTCGGTTTATTTTAGTTTCTATCTTCTATTCTATTGTTCTGTTTTCTATTGGATGACTCATCCCTGTTTCTTTGTTGTTCTCTTAGTCAATCGTGAGGCTTCTGATAAACAAAGGTTCGGTTGATTTTACTTTTTATTTCCTATTTTATTGTTCTGTTTTCTATAGGATGACCTATCACGGTTTTTTGTTGTGCCAATATAATGGGTGACCATATTTTAACACGTGTTTGCTTGTATTTTTATTTTAGGTTTTAATTTTTAATTTTTTAGATTTTAGTTTAGTTTTTATATCTGTTTATTTATTTATTTATTTAGTATGTATTGTTAACCTGAGGTAAATTTTCTTCCGTGTAAGCAGTTGTTTGCCATTTCACTTCTACAGTCTAATAGGTTTTGGGGGTCTTTAAAGTTCAGAATTTCAAATTTCTCATTCAGACATAATCTACATGAGTCGTCTAAATTTCTACCTGTACTGGCCTGTCATGTTATTTTCCATTCAACTATTGGTGAGCGTCCGTTTTCTTTGAGCTCACAATAATGGTTTACTAGTGCTGTTTTAATTCGGCGTTCTTTGTTTTTAAATGTGCTGTTGTGTTCATAATAAATGTTTTAAAATCTAGGAAGGTCATACCCACGTAGTAGGTCTTGTTAATCGGTCTTTCTTTGGCAAATATTGTAGCTTGATGTACAATACTTTTGGCTAGACATTTATTTTGTAATGGACAAAGTGTACGATTTATGCAGTTGCATCTTTGCTCTCCATTACTAATTTTTTTAATTTCTATTTTGGTGATTACTATTTGTAGTGCTCTCTCTCTATCTTTCCTTCTCTCTCTCTCTCTCTCTCTTTCTTTATATATATATATATATATATCACTTATTTATATGTCTATACGCCAGACTGAATCCTCTGTTGCCCGGACAAACTCTATACAAACTATTTGCTGAGAGTAGCTGGATTGTTAAGAGTCTTGGAAAACCCTCCAAGGATAAAAGAATCTACAGTAAGTCAGGATCAATCGTAAGGATTTAGAAACACTTGCCAGTGACAGGATCCCCTGGAGCTGTATAGGGCGTTTGACTGTGAGCAACTTTGAGGAGAATCGTGGGCGGGAGATAATCGAAATTGTCGAAAAGAATAAGGCAGGAATAAACATGAAATAGATATGCTTAAGATACGTCCATTAAATCTGCGCTTTTATCGCTGAAACTGACATTTCAAACTGAATCGTGACAAAGCATGAGAGAACGACGAAAAGGCTATTCGAATACTTGAGGAAATTCTGGGGCGTATCTTTAAATATATCATGGTCAATGTAGGGGATAACAAATGCTGTCTGAGAACACACACGGCACGCACGCGCACTGGTGTCCCTTCTGTTGAAACAAGCCGGTTTCCTCTCAAGGAGGAGGTTTTTAGGGAAAAAATCAAATTCACAAGCAACACCTAGTCGCATGCGTATCCCGAGATAATTTTAACGACGTTAGTTTTTTTTTGCATTTTGGGACGGGAAGGGACCGCTGTCTTCACACATACATCGGGCGGTTTTCCTAGTTAGTCACCCATCTGGCACTAACCAGGCTCACAACCGCTTAACTAATTAGAATTTGTGTGTCAGCGTGATTTATGGGATGCCAAACCGGTGTGACTATGATTGAATTGTGGACATATACTTTCGTTCAATATTACATTTTTTAATTTTTAAATATGTTATCATATTTAATTTGGATTAGGGGACGCCTAAGGATATCCTCATAATTGCTTAGGTGGGAGCGATGTAAATAGTGTGACATTTCCCTAAATTCATAGTCTTTAATCTCCTCGACGCACACCCGGCATTTGTCGAGGATCAATGAGGATTGGTTATGGAATATCTTGAAATGTCTTTTCAATCATCAAATCCTTTCTTGGTGATAGGTTTATAAATGTAATTGTTGATGACCAGAAGACTTAAACACATAGTATCAATGCCAGCGTGCCTCAAAGATCTAATCTCGGCCAAACCCTCTTCCTGGTCTTTATCAAATGATCTCCTAAATAACATTCTGAGATTATTCGTTAACATTTATGCATATGACAACCATCTAGTGCAACACTTCGAAGAGCATTAATAATCAATTTCTTCTCTCTCTCTCTCTCTCTCTCTCTCTCTCTCTCTCTCTCTCTCTCTCTCTCTCTCTCTCTCTTGACCTGGAGCATGTAATGCAATGGAGAAAAGTGGCTGGTTAGTTGTAATACATTTAAAAGCAAGTCTCTCTCATTTCACCACCAACGCTCGGATCATCACTTTGCCACCATTGAAATGAATCGTTCTCTCTTTGATAAGCATCTACGTCTGACCATCTCCCTAGAACTGAAATGGAACACTCTCATCAAATCTGTTCCTAAGGTCGTTGGAAAAATGGTTGCATCATTTTACCGTTTCAGAAAATATCTCACAACCACTGTGAATAATTTTTCTTTTTTCCCTCTGTGTACTTAAAACTAAACGGAGCTTTCACGAGCAAAGTTTATTTCAAAGAACTACTCGTCTGTAGAACAGAATACCACGTGGCTGCTTCCCACCGAGCTGACTACAACATGGTCGTATTCAAGTTCAATATTAACAAATTCCTGTTGAGCAATCCCCTTCAATTATCAAATTTAGCGCAGTCTCAGCCATTGTTACCAATCCTCACGTTGTTGTTTCACTGTTTGTTCATAGTCGCCACGCTAGACATTGCGGGTTTGCGACGCTATTTGCTCATAGCTAAGTGTCCACATATAGCGCCTGGTATTCCCAAATTGTCAGCCATCTAGTACTGGCTAGGCTACACATCGCTTAACTTCGGTGATCTAGCAGGAACCGGTGTATCAACGTGATTATGCCGTATATCTTGATTAAATAATCACAAAAACAAGAAAATAAATAGACATGAACTACAACAACTGTCTGTTTCATCGAAATCAGAAAATAAAGAAATTGAAAAATAAAATAAATAAAAAATGTTGCGTATTGATTTATTTTTGTTTTGGTCATTGGAATGTAACTATAATGAGTGTGTATATATATATATATATATATATATATATATATATATATATATATATATTTTCCTGCCCCCGTTATCTGATGCACACTGTTAAGATGGTTGAATATATATATATATATATATATATATATATATATATATATATATATATATATATATATATATATATATAATTAAATATTATTTATTTTATCTATACAGTCCTGTTTTTGAAGATTCACCAGTATACATTTAAATAACTGGCTTACTTACTATATATATATAATATTTATCTTCCACACTGATGATTCCATTAGCATAAAACGTATACGTATTTGGATTATAATTAAAATATATTTATTATTAAAATATTATATATATATATATATATATATATATATTCACACACACAGGAGCACATAATGAGTTGAACTCTCTCCCGAAAAGCAACAAAAGAAAGACAAACCGAAAAGAAAAATATTGTATTCATGGGGAGCCAATAAAATGACAATTCGGTGTTCATCCCCACAATGAAGACGACTCTCCACCTCCCAATGATTGCGATTGACATGCCCACCCGAGTCACGCAGGGATAAATCCTGTCGGGTAGAGGAGGATAGTGGCGGACACAAAAATTTCTTCCCTTATTTATTTTTTTAATAGGTTTATTCAATTAATAGAATAATTTTTTTTTCATGAATATATATCTGAGACTTTTACCGTAAAACGACCTTATCAAAAAGCTTTTCTTCCATCCTGCTGTTGTTAATTGTAAGAAGCTGATCCTCGTGGTGGATACGTGTGGTGTAGTTGACATCCGACAATAGAGTGAAATACGATGTGTAAGCGTTGGTTGCCTTAAATTTAAATATAAAAAGTTGTTATATATATATATATATATATATATATATATATATATATATAACTCGGGTTCTGGGGTTCGAGCTCGGTGACAGGTGTTTATAATTCTTCTTTACCCTGGCGATTCCCGTAAGGATAAAAGATAAACACAAATATTTATAATTAATTATTTATATATATATATATATATATATATGTATATATATACATCTTCATTAAAAATACAGAGATAAATATTCTATCGTTATCTTAGATCTTATCATGATAAAGAAATGCTTGATATTATAAATAGAGCATTAATATAAGAAAACATGAAATGGTTAAAATAAAATTGGACAATTAACAATATTTATTAATTAATTTACCCATAATCAAATGTGAAAAACCAGCAAAATAACAAATTCCTGTTTAACATAAATTTTAAAATATAAATATTTCAGGCCAAATAATGTTTACAATCTAGCTGAAGAAAAAGATGTTTTTTAAATTTCAAAATTAGGTAGAAAAACAATGTTTCAATGCCAACATTCGTAAGAAAAAGCAATCAGAAAATATTAATTTTTATATATATATATATATATATATATATATATATATATATATATATATATATATATGTATATATATGTGTATATATACACACATATATATATATATATATATATATATAGAGAGAGAGAGAGAGAGATAGATAGATAGATAGATAGATAGATAGATAGATAGATAGATAGATAGATAGATAGATGCTCCGAACTTATGGGTTCAGGTTTTTATTAAGTCATATAACCGTAACAGTTTCCACAGAGTAAAGTATTACTGTTCTAAATTGAATAGAGTTCTCTAGGTAATCGGTAATGTAGATATGAACGGGGGCTACAATCACTATTACTTCCGTTGAATAGAGGTACGTTCCTGACTGTTGATTAAGTTATCTGGTGCTCGGCTTTCGAGTCTCAGCATGAAAACACTTACCATGTTAAGCCACATCTAATCACATTGAAGAGCCGTGATGCGGCGAAATAACTGACTGTAGATGACTAATAATTATATACATATATATTAATATATATATATATATATATATATATATATATATATATTTATCCACATATATATCATAAGTCGTAAACGACGAAACAGTGCTCCGTATAATATATATATATATATATATATATATATATATATATATATATATATACATATATATATATATATATATATATATATATATATATATATATATATATAGTTATCCACATATATATCATTAGTCGTAAACGACGAAACAGTGGTCTGTATATATATATATATATATATATATATATATATATATATATATATATATATATATATATATATATATATATATATATATATATATATATATATATATATATATTTGTGGGGGAGTATGTATTTATGCGTGCGTTTGTGTTTGTGTGCATGGAAAGTTTTATCCCTTTCATGTAACCGATGAAAGTCCGGAATCACTTCTTTTAGCGATGAAAAAAAAGTCCCGACATGACTTTTCCCAACGGAAGTGACCGAACGGATATCCGGTTTTAATGAAACTGATTAGCGATTTGGGAATTTAATCTTAGTTAAAGAATAACACCAGATTCCTTTCGCTATTTTATTATTCATTCTTTTCTTTCTTAGTTTCCTTTTTCTTTTATCTCTTAGTCCTGTTCTTTCATTCTTTATTTTGTCAATTTTTTTCCTTTCATTTTATTTTCGTTCTTGTTTGTTGGATTCTTATTTCGTTTTTCTACTCTGACATTTTTTTCCTTCTTTTCGTTTACTTCATTGATTTTGTGTTGGTTTTCATTTTGTGTTTTCATCGTTTTGTTCATCTCTACTTTGATTTATGCTGTTCACGCTCGTTTTTTCCTTTTTTTTGTTTTGTTATTCTTCCTTTTTTTTTTACTTCTTGTCTTCATTTTCTTTCATGACATTCTTTTATTTTCTTCTTATTTTCTTCTATTTATTTTTATTTTCATCTTTCTTTCCTTCTATTTCTTTTACGGCTTCTTCTTCTTCCTTAGCTTATTCTCATTCTTTTCTTCGTTTAATTATTTTTCTCATTCTCTTTTCTTTTCTTTGTAAAATCTTATTCCTGTTCATTTTTTTCTTTCCTTTTTTTCCTTTCATATTTCTTGTTTTCTTCAATTTTCTTGTACTTGTTCTTTTTCTTCTTCTTTTTTTTAATTCCATTTGTCTTCTTCTCTTTCTTCTTCTCATTCTGCTTAGTTCAATTTCTTCTGCTTTTTATTAACTTTCTTTGTTCAATTCTTGTTATTCTCCCCCCCCCCCTCTTTCTCCTTCTTCGTCAATTCTTCTTATGCTCTATATTCGTTCAATACTTCGTAAAATAAATTCGTAAAATAATTGACAAATAAGGAGTTAGGAAATGAGATGAATTCTCTTTCTTTTTATTCATTCAATTCTTCTTCTTTTCATTCTTCTAATTTTATTTTTCTTCGTTTTTATTTCTTTCCTCTTGTATTTTTCTCTTTACTTCGTTTCATTCTTTTCTTCTTCTTTTCTTCTTTTTTCTTTTATCGTGTTCCTTTTATCACTCCACATCCTCTTCATGTTTCGCTACCCCCTTCCCCTGTCTTTATTCATGCACCTTTCTTCATCACTTATTTTCCTGCATGTTTTCTTTCTCATTGTTTTATCTGTTATACATCCACATTAACAGTTTACAGAACCACACACCGAATGCAAAATGGCCTCAAGTGCATCGTTCTGTTCTGATAGATACACACGCGTATCCAGAACAAAGAGCATTGGCGTCATTACGTGTGTTGAGTGACCCCAAACGAATTAATGCTTAATAATCTTAGACATACTTGAACAATTAAAACGTATTCTCTTTCAAAATTGATACTCGATAGAAATAAACCAAATTTATCAATTTCTATCAGGGTCAAGCGTCGTTGCCCCGATATAGCAATAACATTACATTAGTGTTCACAACATGGTGTGTAACGTATCTGGTTAGAAATATAGAAATAAAACCGCCACTACCGTAATTATAAGTACCTACCTACGTGTGTCACGGTCTGTATCTATGAGACAACTGACATATATTTTTCACCAATGAGTAATGCGACATAAGGCCGAGTGTAAAATGGAAAATCCAGACTTCTCCGGGTGGTCACTCTAGATGTGTATTAAGTAGACCTGTCCCAAACTGTTAATATTCCCCGTTGGGAACGTGTCAGGCGACAGACACTAACTCTATCTCTCTTGCCTAAAAGAAGAAAGCAAATCCTTGGAGGATGGCATGGTACATATGTAGCCAGTAATGAACTGTTCTATGTTATTTATAACAACAATTTAAAATATTGCGAAAATAAAATGCTATTTAAAAAAAATCTTTATGGAAAGTTAAAAGCATTACGTTAAGATTTCGTGGATAATTCTTGGCCATTAGGAAGATAGGAGATGTGGTTTATAAATGATGAGAAGGCGGGGGCATACTTTAGTTATTATAGAAAAGCACGTAATTTAAATGTACACAAAAGCCTTTTAGTAACACATCGCTTGGGAAGCATATAAGGTGTCCCAAAAAAGTATCGTCTATGGAATCGTTAATAAAAGTCACATTCCTGCAATTCAACAATATTTAGGACACATAGACCTCACTCTATTCCTGACTTGTCACACCATGTTTCAGGGAAATACCAAAAAGATGCGTCTGAGTTAATAACAATTTCGCACGTCTTATCCACGTGTGATTGCGATGCAGATGTGAATATCTAGAGCATTGAACAGGGAAAAAACAAAGTGAACATAAACAAGTGGACATAAACGAGGGGACATGTCGGGCATTGACTGAAGTCGATTTGTCCCAAATATGGGTAAATTGCAGAAAGAATTGTGGATTTTATTAACGAGTTGTGGCATTTAATGGGGGGGGGTCACCTTGTATTTTAATGATGTTTTATTCTTAAAAAAATCAGTTATTTGTTCCAATTTAAGGGAATTAACTGTGTATTAACGAATACGCAGTTACGTCTATTTAAAAGATGGCGGCCATTTGAAAATAATTCCAACGCGAAAAATGTATTTCTGAGAAGAATTAAGAAAACCAAAATAAATCGCAAAAATATACTACAGGACAGTGCGGGCAGGGGAAGCTAGTTAGATGAAGGTGGTTCATACATTTCTTACTTGTATTAATGTGAAATTGATTATATGAAGACTCAGCTTTGATAAAATCGAACAGTTAATACACATTGATTCATCTGTAATATATTATATTAAGCATTATAAGTTATCCCGTCCATCTTGAAGGTCAGATGTGAGGATATTGCGGAAGATTCTTTTCTTCGGACATGTATATTACTAAAAAAAGATGTAGAATCAATTTTTTGTGATAAATAGTTGACATTCATAATTGCAGACTTGAATAGTTGAGAACTATTTTGGAATACGCGAGAAACGAATTTGCATGTGTCGAGATCAAATGACTTAAAATAAGAAGACTTTTTAATATTTCGACAAGGAGTCGAATTTTGGAAACCTGAGAGACAGCGTTGGTGTTTGGTGAAAGTAGTTTAGACCGTCATTAGGACCTAATTACGACTACAGGAGATTTACATTTCTTTCCTTTTGATACACTGCAAAATATAAAATTAAAATCAAAATAACGAAACATAAATGCTAACTTTAAAAAAAATTCAATTCAATAAATTTGGCAAAAAATAAAATAAACATGCGTCAGTTGTCATGTAGGAAAAGGGTGGTAGAAATTTACACGGAAGGAGACACAGTAGCCCACCACCTTTACAATGTTGCCTTGAATTGCTGCGTCGTTCTGGCATTTATTACAGCTTCTGGGAGTCCATTTAAATGTCCACGGATCCTGATTGAGAAAGCGCCCTTCCTCCGGTTCAATCGAAATTTTAATTGTAATCTCACGTCTTATTTACTGTTTCGACACGGAATCTCGTAGTAACAAACCCGACACTCAACGTTTAGAAACGATTGTATTTTTGTTTGGGAGAAAATGTTCGTCACAATTCACCAAATCTTTTTGTAAGATCTAGCATCGGAAATTGGCCGCCATCATTACCAGCAAGATGTTTTGTTCCTTTATTTTGATCATTTCTTTAGAGTAAGAAGCAATCGATTACATACGTCACTAGAGGATACAAATCGGTCTTTTCAAAAGCGTTGAGGTAAAACGAGACATTACAACAGTTTAATTGACTAATAACGCAACAAAAAATAACGAGGAATAGAAAAAAGTGGCGGATGAATGATAGTAAAAGGATGTTGCGATGAAACGAACGGAGACAGCGTGCGAATAAGAGAGAGACCGCTGGTTGTTCTGCCCTCTAGCGTTATTCAGAACTCGGAGTCATGCAATTTCCTTAACAGTATCCCTGTTTTAAATAGCGATGACCGAATTTAATTCACATTTTGATTTATCTTAGTTACTTTTTTATCTGCCACTATTTTTAAACGGAATTTTATAAATGCGAACTTCTGTTCCTTGCGTATGCAACGCTTTTAATCTTATAGAAACCGTCAGTTTGGGTATCTACAACCCCCTAACAATATATGGAATAGTCTAATAAGACCGTATCCCCCACTCTATAACAAAGACCAATGTTACTTGTATTTTATAGGTGAAGGTAGCGTTCATTACTTTTTGCTTACTTACTATTTAAAATGTTCACTTCCTAAGTGATACAGATTAATGCAGAAGATTGCATTACTAGTCGCACTTAATTTTATAGGACGTATTTTTCGTTAATATTTATATTTTTATACGTACATAGAAGTAATCCATCGGCACGTGTTTCTGGCTCACAACCGTCACTAGCATGCTTAACTTAGACAAGGATTGAACCTTAGCTATTGATGTCTATAGTTAGCGTTTTACATCAGGACGATGACGCCTTTCCTGGAAATGTGTACGGTTTTTATCACCTAAATATTAAATGTATTTAATGTAATTGTTTTTATTGGTGACGGTAGCGTTTCTTACTTTTTTACTTATGATTTACAATGTTCACTTCCTAACTGATACAGATTAATCCAAAAGATTACATTATTAGTAGCCTTTAACTTTATAAGACGTATTTCTCGTTAATGTATATATTTTTATTAATTTTATACGTACATGTGTGTGTGTGTGCATGGTAACTTCTTACACTAATCGACGAATCATTATAAATTTTAGAATATATATTCTCGGCAACACGGTTAGTAGCATGGGCACATTAATGTTTTGTATATATATACTTTTATGTACGTATAACATTAATATATATATATATATAAATACATATATATATACATGTATATATATATGTATATATATTAAATCGCTATGTCTTGTCTAGCCAAGAAGCGAACAATTGACTACTCCTCTCTTGCCTCGTAGTATAACACAGCAGTGCGAGAACTCGAATATTGTACTTTCCGTTCAATATATAACAATAACGATGAAGACAATGGGACGAAACGTACATTTCAAAGGGGGAAAAGCTACGATCGAAGAAAGACTTCCCGGTTTTTGGAAACCCAACAGTATTAAGAAACATGTATGCATCTTTTATTGACTCTTTAAAGTCTATCTTCCTTGGTCTGTAGGGGAGGTAAGGAGGAACCAGAAACACGAGAATGTTAGACGTCTTTTCTTCATCGCCGCCGAAGAAAAATATATTAATCCTAACTTTCTATCTACGTTTTACACCGCATAGGCGATAGTTGACATTTATTTCCATTCGTTTTTATTTGTGTACGCCTTGACTTTAGTTCTATATCTTGTCTAATAGTCAATCTGGCGATGTTTTCTTTCGCCTTTTGCATTTATACAAATCTGTTTTTTATTTGGATGTCCTGGTACGTCAACTATAAGTGGGGGATCTGCCGATAGCATACATGTTTTTGTATACAATTGATTTCTAGATTACGTTACATTTGAAGAGATTGTTTCTTACATGCAACACCTCGTCTTCCCAAATGGCCACCCATTTAGTACTGACCAGACTCAGCGTAGCTTAACTCTAATGATCTTACAGGAACTGGGTTGTCAACGTGATTATAGACATATATATCCTTTGGTTGCTTAAAGACAAGAACGTAAGATATCTCGGCATCATATCTAAAGAAAAAAAGAGACCGATCCTAATGTTTTCTCTTATCGTTCTTCTTTTTCTAACTGCGCATTCGCTTCTTGACATTTATTCCGATTCAGTTTTGATTGTGCACTCCATGACTTCATGTACGTATCCTACTTAGCAGTCAATCTGACGTTGTTTACTTTAGTCTTTTGCATTTATAAACTACTGACTCTGAGCACTATTCCCGTGCATGGATGATAAAATACGGTTTATTGGTAGGTTAAGTGTAGGAAACGATCGATAATGAAGAATACTAAACGGTCTTTTCAAAAGCGTTGAGGTAGAAGGGGACATTATAACAGTTTAACTGGCTAACACGATAGTATACAGAGAAAGAAGAAAAGTGGGAAAGAATGAAACGAAAGAGAGAGAGAGAGAGAGAGAGAGAGAGAGAGAGAGAGAGAGAGAGAGAGAGAGAGAGAGAGAGAATGTGTATATTACTGTATTGCCCCCTAGCAGTGTTCAGAAATCAGACTCACCATTTTTTAAAAGATAACACTGTTTTCCATAGCGGCAGTCGGACGGTCTCCATTTCTTTAGTTTTTCTTTTAGATAGTAATTCATCTTAGATACTTTTTCCGCTGATATTTTTTATTGGTTTAATTATTTTAGCGAGATTTATTCTGTCATTTTATCTATTACATACAGAATCGTTTGTCAGAAGTTGAAAGAAAGACACAAAGAACGAGGGGAAAAAAGGTTTCTGTATTCTGAGTATTTAGGCGTTAAGATTTTGTGTATATTACATGGAAATAATCACCACGTTTTCTTTTTATTCTATTGTTGAACATATGCTTTATTTGCACCCACATTACAGATTGGCGCCATTTGCTAGTTTATTTATTGCTATTTAGTATTTAGAATATTTAGAAAATATTTGATCCGGAATGAATATATATATATATATATATATATATATATATATATATATATATATATATATATATATATATATTAAGTTGTAGTTACTGTGTGTTCGTTTGTTATATATATTCAGAAACTCTATTACCACAAAATTGCATATTATATCATGAAAAATACGAATATAAATGGTGGTATGGTGTTATGGTTGGGCCAAGTTAACATAGGGTTCTTCATTAAATCTCAGCCAATCCTGGGTATTACTCATAATATATATATATATATATATATATATATATATATATATATATATATATATATATATATATACAGCCAACTGTTTCGTCGAATCACGGCGATTCTTTCGTTATTTAGTGAAAGTGTGAAGCTGAGAGTCGAAACTCGACCATCGACAGCAGCGAACAATCTAATTTGTACGCCACCACAAAATAATGAACATGTTAATGTGTTTATGTGTAGATATTATTGATTGTCGCGAGAGCTCTATTTTAATGACGGACAGTAAGTTTTTTATGCTAAGTGTTAACCGTTATCCATCGATTTGCTGGCGAAACCTACGAGTGGGGAACAATACACACACAAACAAATTTAAAGTCAAACTATCATGATTAAGTAGAATATAAATGGACATATAGTAATTATAGGTATAGTCAAGATATAGACATTCAAGAACTCCAGAAACCGCAGATATTAGTATATTATAAAGTTAGTTGAAATAAACAAAATTTGAATATTATTTATATCAGTTGCAAGAATTCAAACACGACGGATATTTGGCGAAGAGACAGAAGCCAGTGGCCTCGTATGCCATATCCACAGTTGTTGCATATACCTTCCTTCAAAACGGGAGATCTAGTTTCTTGTATGTCACGATCAAATAAAATACATGTTTGTTATTGAATGTATAAAAGCACAATTAAATCATACCCCGTGTTACACGCTCTTCTTGTGGCTGAGACATTTCATTCACGATTGTCTTTATGGGGTAAATACATTCTCGCCTTGAATGAAAGTTTCACAACAAGCAAAGAAAAGAAAAATATTTTCGAATTTATAGTAGTGACATTTATTAAGCTATTAACGTCGCTTTCTCTTCTGCTAGCGGCAAAGAGGAGGACATTCCGGGACTATGGACATTTGGGGTCCTTTATCCCATGATTTATGATGGATTATTAAGTCATATCTTTACATGTGCTCTCCGCTTAACGCTTCACTAACAAACTCTGTGCTTCTTTCTCTCACTATCTCATTTTAGCCATATGGCGTCACGTCCGCTTTTAGCTACAACCGGTTGAGGTGACATCCGAGTACACATGGTGACCCCATGACCCTGATTTCTTGTCTACGGTTCAACACCGCCTTGGAAACCCAAATGATCATGTGTATACTTGCGAACGTACCCGTTACTATTTAACACAGCAAGGCGTGTAAATTAAATTGTGGCTGCTGAGACATTTGCGTGCTCACAACCGGACATTGCAATTTTGGTAGTGATGGCCTTTTTTTGTAAACAACGCGCGAGCCGATATTTTCCGAGAAGGCAAACATAAACTGAGGCTGAAAAGAGTCCGGTAAATGAGACCAATTATAGATCCGCTTTGTTTGGATTTGAAACGATGGTACCAATGTTGTTCTGATCTTCTGTAATACACACACACACACACACACACACACACACACACACACACATATATATATATATATATATATATATATATATATATATATATATATATATATACATACTTATCTGTATGCAAGTGCGCCTGTCTCCGGGCGTGTGTACTTGGTTTTTTCTTGAGGCTTCATAACGGCGCGTTACGGAGATTGACATTCTCTTCACGCTGTTAGAACGAAAATATTCCTAAACTTCTATCGTATTTTCTTTCTTTTTATCATTCTTTAAACCCACCGAAGAACGTTTTTTTTCTCCCCGTTTTTTTTAGCTAAATCGGCGCCTGTTTTACACATGAGTGAGCCATCTCTGGTGGCATAAAACCAGTTAATATGATCCGCTTTTGACTTTTTTTTTGTTTTTGTAAACAGCTGTTACCTTTGCTTTTCACGATCACTTCCTTTTCGTTCGGCATCGTTTAGTGACTTCGACTTGGCTGCCCCTAAAGCCGGAACACTAACAGATTACCGGAGCCGTAGCTGGATCAAACTAAACAACCGGTGCTAGTTCCCGGTTTCGGCCAAACGAAAAATTATTTATGTGTGAAAACAATATCATGTACTTACTCACTGGTATTTTATTGTTCAATGTTGAAAAAAGTAGGAAAAATTATTCAGTAGAACTTTAATTACAAATATTTTACATTTTTCGTAACGTACGAGTAACTTCGATGACTATGCCTCCATTGGCTACAGTTCGACAGAAGGCAAGGGCAGATAATTTGCGGTGGTAGGACAAAAGCCCACCGGACAGAAGCCCACCAAAATTAGTCAAACCTGGACTAAAAATAAATTATTAAATATTTTTAAAAATATTTGTATATTTATTATGTTTACAATTTACATTCCATTTTTAAACATTTTCCCGTACTTTGTAAATACTGCATGGTTTTAAAGATTGCATCATAAAAAAATGACTCACCCTTTTTACTACTAACCCCAATGGAATGTAAATTGTAAAAATAATAAATATCAAAATATTTTTAAAAATGTATTTATTTATTTTTAGTCCAGGTTTGACTTATTTTGGTGGGCTTCCGTCCGGTGGGCTTCTGTCTGGTGGGCTTTTGTCCTACCACCGCAAATTATCTGCTCTTACCTTCTGTCGAACTGTATCTAATGGAGGCATAGTCATCGAAGTTACTCGTACGTTACGCAAAATGTAAAAATATTGGTAATTAAAGTTCTACTGGTTAATTTTTCCTACTTTTTTCAACATTGAACAATAAAATACCAGTAAGTACATGATATTGTTTTCACACATAAATAATTTTTCGTTTGGCCGAAATCGGGAACAAACACACAAACAACCCTTCGGACGGCCCGAGTAAGGACGTGCATCATGGCCGTCAATACGAAGCTCGCGCATGATGTATATAAATAGACCATTTATTACTGTTACAAACAATATCGTTACACATACTCCGGTCCGGTGCTAGGAAGAGCACCCTTCCCAGGCATTGTCTTCTTATTTAGACATGGGGGGGGTGATTTATTGCTGATCACAGTCAAATGCCATTTATGACTACTTTTCACGGATTATCCAAAGAAATGGTGATTTACTTTAAAAAGAATATTTATGCAATAATTAAGGGAAATGTGTTGTAGTCTTAGAAATTTGGTCTTTGAATAAAGTCGCAGCTGAAACATGTATGCACATATGTAGCTAATATGTTTGTATGAATAAAAATTCATACTATGTAATGATTTATTATGTTATTATGTTATGGTGAGTTTTTTAATTCATAAAAAACGTATCCAGTTAAAAATCCTTTAGATTATTTAGAATTCGAAGTCGTGTATTAACAATGTAAACACTGCTAGCTTTATAATATGTACTCTGCCTATTCCTTTTTTCTAAACCACTCAGATCTTTCTAATTGCGTACGAACAGATAAACTAAAACAACATTAATTTTGAATATCATAAAGCTGTTTCTATTTATTTATTTCCTCCATCTTCTTCGTTTTTAAAATGTGTTTATAACCGTCTTTTTGTCATTCTTTTTTATTCCCTTTCCCATTCTCTCTTTTCTTCTTTTTCTGCTTTCCTTCTTTTCCAAATATGTTTCTGTTTGTATCCCTTTTTATCCTTTGATTATTGTTGACTCTTTCTTGATTTTTTTGATTTTTTTGTACCCTTAGATTTTTAAAAGATTTTTTCTAAAATCTTCTGTGTTTCTGCAACTATCTTCTTCTGTCTGCCTTTCTCTCTTTTCAGCTGTCTCTATTTACCTCCAACAAGAGCAGAGTTTTTAATGCAAAGTACATCAAGCTGCCCAAAAATAGGCTCTCTAGATTGGGACAAACATTTAAATTGTCTCAGCCTATAAGCATTCCCCCCCCCACTGACGAAGAGAGAAAATGTGAAGTTGAGTATCAGAACAGATACTACACTTTGATTTGACCCAAAAGAGCAGGAATTCTGTTGTTGCTTTTTAAAAAATTTTCTTTCTTTCTTTAATTCTCTTTCAGTTTTTTTTCTTTTTAGACTGTTCTTACTGTCTTAAAGTTAATTATTTCTCTTTCTTTATTTATCTTACTTATTTCTCCTAATTATTTCTCTCTTTATTTTTCCTTTTCATTCTCTTTCTTTAGTCTTTCATAATTTTTTCACACTTTCGTTCAATCTTTCCTTATTTGTTTATTCTTTTTTTCGTTTAAATTTATATTTCTCTCTTTTTAATGTTTCCCTTCTTATACTTTCCATTTCCTTTCCGTCTTTTTTAACGTTTGCTTCATTTCTTTGTTCTGTCCTCCATTCTATCCTTCATTTTTTTTTTATTTCCTTGCATAGAAATATATGCACACAATAATTATGATCGCGTGTCATCAATCTCGAAGACTTTCTGGCGCCATCCATCCGAGAAACGAATTATGCTGGAACGAATGTTGGGGTCCTTGCATAGTTACACAAAACCTCGGACGAACGAGAATCTCGCGGGAGTAGAGCTGCAATTCACGTGATTTCGAAATCCACAATTGTCAAGAACGCTTAGTTCATGCCAGCAGAGCGCCACAAAGCGTCATCTTTGCTTACCCAGTCATCCTCGTATTTTGACACCCCCGGGGAATTTTGTTGAATCTGTAATACGAAGAAAAGCGTTTCAGTGGGTTTTCATTATCATTATTTATAAACAGTTCAACGTATTGAAGTGTCTGCATAAAATATCAATCTCACTCGCTTTATATATGAAGAGGTCTAATACAAAGCGTGATAAAAGCAATTCTAAAAAAAAGCGTTTACTATTTCAAAACTCTACTACACGCAAATATCATTTTTACACAACGCTACACCTGCTTAATTTTCTTGTTTTCGATTAAAATTAGCGCATGCAGCAGAATTATATATACATATTATAACGCAGTAGAATAAAAGATTGATGGCATAATCAATATTCTGTAACCATGATCCCAAAATTCAACATCAACAAATAATATTGTGTACATATTTTTCAGATTCTTTTTTAATATTAAATTCTCATCAGCACAAACACAATTCTTTATCAATTCTTTACAGTCAATTGTATACGTTTCTTTATTATTTTTCGATAATCATTGGATGAATAGTAATCTCCTGAAATATGAAAATATTTTTTCTTAGTTATTTCTGCACCCATAGGTATCTTAAAGTTGAAACCTATTTACTGTTCAGATTATTATTTTTTCAGAAGACATTAAGCATATTTTATTAAAATATAGTTTTTGATAGAACTTCTATGAACTGGAAATGTAGGTGTACTTTGAAGAGTGAATTCATTTTTATTTCTCGTTGCACGATTCGTACCTCGAACACCAGTCCCCATTGACATACAAGAACCAATACGTTAATCAATGTGGTCCCCGTGACAACCATATGAAATGCGATAAACATAAAGCCTGTTAATTATAAAGAACATAGTAAGTCTCAAAACGAGTCCTATTCCCAAGAGCAAAAACTTCGCATTATTTCTGGGGTTGAAACTTTTTCATATTTCTATCGAAGATGCACGCCCCTTAAGTAAGCTTGAATAATTAATACTATTTTTTTTAATAAATATTATTTTAATAATTACATACATATATATTTCATCCTCACTACGAATCATCAGTGTGCTTCATACAACTGTTCCGCTGGTCGAATAATTCGAACCTAAAACCCCAGTTACTATTGTTCTAAGATCAAACACACTTATCAGTGTGACCATACATGTGGACATATTTCATTTAGTTGTATTTTATTCATGCCTTATTTATGTATTTGTTATTATTATTATTATTATTATTATTATTATTATTATTATTATTATTATTATTATTATTATTATTATTATTATTATTTTCTTATCTTATCTCTCAATAGTATAATATCTATATAACTGTATATATATATATATATATATATATATATATATATATATATATATATATATGTGTGTCGATGGTTGTGTGTGTGTCGATGGTTATAGTTCCGTACGCATGTGGACTTTTACATATATATGTCTAGGTATATGGAATTAAGTCCATGTGTCTGTATGTTCGTCAGATTCGGTTAGATGTACTAATTATCCCCACCCCCACTTTGCATTTATTTAAGGATTACAGCAGAGTTTTGATTATTTTGAATTACTTTCCTATATTGCTTGACCGTTACTTTTAAAAATAAGCTTATTCAGAATTGACGGCTGACCTAATAATAATCCACAGACGATGTAGGACTGATTATGGGATGATTTAAACAACATTTACCAGGGATTGTAAAGTTCCATTGTTTTTCTAAATCTAACTCTTTCATTCTATGGATTTCACATTGAAACGACAACAATATTCTGAGCTAAGACTTTATTTGATCTTATAAAAAAACTTTCAGATAATTTGAAATCTAACGGCTTAATTACTATGTATGTACTCATGCGAACATTTTTTGAATCTATGTATAAGGGCCTCTTGTTTTTTTTTCTTCCACATTCCTTTCTGTTATTTTATCTTTAAATTTATTCGTTCTCTTTCCTATATATAAATATATTTTTTGTATATGAAAAATATACTAAAATAAGTGTTTCGTCTTCTATATCAAAGCGCTTTTGATTTTCTTGTATATTTTATGTATGCATACTTGTGCACGTGTATGCAGATATTATGTTATTCCTATTTATTTTTAAAAAAAAATTTCTGATTTTAATGATTATTATTTTTCTAATTATTTATTCTTATTATTCAGTTTTCTCTAATTATTTAATTTTGAATGATTTCCATTTCTTTCTATTTCTTTTAATTTTACTTTAAGAATTACTTCTACATAATATTTTTATATATATAGGTTCAACTTATATATTTTCGGTGTGTTTCTATATACACTATTATCGACTTTTTTCGACAAACTATTTTAATTTTTCCTCAATTTAAACTCTACTCTTATTTTGTTTTCTTTTCAAATTAAACATTTTAGATGAAATGAAATAAATTGTAATTTTAATCATTATTTAATGTATTATTTAATTCATTTAATCCTTTACTCTCATACGGTTATTCTTATTTATTATTGTTTTCATTAGCATACTCTATAATTTTATTTTATTCTTATATTGGATTATGTATAGTATTCTCTATAAGTATTGAGTATTATCCCCTTTTTTCTTCTTTCTATTTGTTTTCCTGATCGATCCTACATTGTAGATATTTTAAATATATAATTTGTTTTATTAATTAATTTAATTTGTGTATTTCATTTGATTTATTTTGCTATATTTGCTGTGTCTAAGATGCTTTTACTTACATTACTATTATTGAGATGAATGTTTTGTATTATATCTGGTTACATGATTGGACCTTTCTCTCCAATATCATCTGAATACATTTCAGATAATACATAAATCAAATGTATTCTTAGAAGGACTTCTTCATGCGATGTTGTCAAGGACGCTGAAGAAGTGACGGTTTTGAGTATTATGAACCATAATGTGAAACAAAATCAAATATTTCCAAATGATCTTGCAAACGATTGTTCGCAATATAATCGCATTTTGTTCATCTCAAATGTCTTATATATATATATATATATATATATATATATATATATATATATATATATATATATAATATCCAGGCAAGGTAATCCAAAGAATTTCAACCAGGCTCATCAATTAAAAAATCATTTTGAAAATGTTATTGATTTTGCCACATTCCTCTCTGATATTTCTGAAGACGAAATCAATATCATTAGAAAATGTATAAATACAGTGCTAATCTGTAAACAAGAACAATGCACAAAAACTAACAAATTGGGATCTTTTGATATCTCTATGGGCTCTCTGTACTCAGCAGAAGTAACTGAGCTAGTTGGTCTCTACATATTATGCAACCTTACTAAAGACATTAATATATAAGATATAGGATTATATAAGAATAATGGCTTATTTGTTGTAAAAAACTCAAATAGGCAAAAGTGTGAAAGAATGAAAAAATATACTCACAGAGATGAAAGTTGAAATAAAATCAAATATAAAACTAGCTAACTTCTTAGACGTAACACTTAACTTCAATAAATAAACGTACGAACCCTATACTAAAGATAATGCCAATCCAATTTATGTCCACCTACTCTCTAACCATCAAAAAACTATAATCAAACATATCAAACATATCCCCAAATCAGTCGGAAAGGGACTCAGCAATCATTCCTCTAATGAAGCAATTTTCAACACTCATAAGCACAAAAAGAGAGTGAATACAAAAAAAAACAAACACATTAAGTATATTTAATACTTAATTTAGAAGAGGTTGGTATACATAATGAATAGAAGGTATATGCTAAAACATATTTTCGCAACCCTATACACACACACACACACACACACACACACAAACATATATATATATATATATATATATATATATATATATATATATATATATATATATATATGTATAAGATAAATGAAGGGAGAGAGATAAAGATGTGCGGATGACAAATTTATTTCATATTCGATTGTTCAATACAAAGTGTACTCGATAAAAACATGTTTATTTTTCTTTCCTTAAGCCAGGCTTTTCAAAGATTAAAATCTTATCATCAGAGGAATTACATAGATGGATAAGTTGGCAGGGGAATAGCTAAATTTCAAAATTTGAAAAATTTAAGAAACAATATAAAGTAATGGAAAGTAACCTTTTTACACATACACGCTTACTTTCCTTACTCAGAAATCTTTATGTCGAACTCGGGAATCTGTACGGAATTTCGAACGGAATTTCGAACGGAATTTCGAATGGAACCCTTTTATGTAATACTTGCTGACCTGTGGCATAATAATAAGTTCTAAGTGACAGCCATCTGGAGATTAAGGTCCAACATTCAGTGCGGGCGATACTAAGAATACAATAGCTGACGGAACGAGAGGAACTTACCCCCGTGGATTAAATAAAGGGTTCCGTTCGAAATTCAGTACAGATTTCCGAGTTCGACATAAAGATTCTCGAGTTCGACAAGATGCCCCTGAATAAGGTCGGAGGTTGCATCGGCCAAAACGTTGTGAGAATAACATTCAAGATGGGAACAGTAGTCTGAACAATCCAAATAATAGATGGAACTGATAGTATCCTTCCACTAGATTTTCACAGTATACTGAAAACTGAGACATCCGTGTTGCCAATATATAGCAGACAGTAAGTGTAATATTTGAAAGACACTCCAATCTGTATGACTAACACTAGATATCTCTGAAAAATACAGATGTTGCTAAAATAAGGTTAATTATCTTTCTGGTCCTAAAAAAAGACTATAGGTGGTAATGGATGAAGAGCGATAGACAGACACGCTGGACTAACGTCGGCGGACAAAATACTTTTATAAATTTGCTTAGATGAATCTAGGAAGTGGCGCAAACTGTGGCTCGGCGTTTCGAGTACTAGTTCCATCGAGGCTCCTCCATCAATTGTACTAATATTCTTTGGAAAGTTATTAATCCATCTATCCTCCTTCCATCTATGGATTAAATAGTAAGGTAGACTAGGCTCTCAAGTCTTAAATAGTATCAGTTATATTTTCTGTTGATCCCGACATTGTTTCCAGTGGTCATGGACTTCTACTTACTATTGCGCTCAAGCAATACCGGTTCAACAGAGAGCTTGCGCAATTTTTGTTTCACTATAATATCCAGCGCAAGGAAAAAGACTGTTGGTTAATTCAAGAAGTTCTCATCCATGATTACATTTTCTAAATTCAATAAAATGTAGGACCAACTGATTTTGATAACAATATCCGAATGATGACTGTATTCGCGAGTATAAGTTGTTTTCACAAGGTCGAATATTTTTTGTAATTATTTATTTTTAGTAAAAACGTGTTCAACATTCTGATACACGAAACTTTCTTTGGCCTCTTGAGATTACCCTCCTGCTATACTGGCATCGTGCCAGTGTCGCCATTCTGGCCCGACTGGGTTCCAATAAAAAAGAATCCACATGTTTGGACGAGTCTATGATGGGGGTGGTGATGGGATGCACTATATCGTACTTTGTCAACCCGCTGTGAGCCCTCATCATGATAGCTCATCCAGAACAAGGTTACCCAGTTTTTTTTTGCAGATGCGTCCTTACATATCTAACAGTGTCTTCGTCCGTCAGTCTGTCGGTCTGTCACGCTTAAATTTCAAATAGAAAATTCATCGTTAAACACGAAGATTGAATGGACGCAGTTTATATTAGATGCGTTCAAACAGTTGCATATGAGTAACTGTTCGTCGGTTGATGTCTCACAATTGGATTTAAAATGGTATTTACGCTGGTCCGTCACGCGTAAGTTAAAATAGCATCCTATTTAGACTGCCACGAGTCAGCTGAAATAGCATTTTCATCGGTTTGTCACGCTTTAGTTTAAAATAGATTTCTATCGTTAAAGGCGTAGATGGAATAAACGCATATTAATTTTGATATGTTAAATACTCCCTATAAGCGGTTCTGTCCCACATTCCTTCTGTCACGTTTTAGTTTGAAATCGTATTTTCTTTGGTCTGTCACGCTTAAGATTTAAATAGAATTTTTTTGGTCTGTTACATTTAAGTTTGAAATGATATTTTATAGCTAAACGTATAGATAGCATGGGACCATCTTAATTTAGATGCGTCCATACATTTCTATAAAAGGCTCTGTCCGTCTGTAATCTGTGATGAAATAACGTTTTCTTTGCTCTGTCACGCTTAATTTTGAAATAGCATTTTCGTCGGTCTGCAACGCTTAAGATTAAAATAGCATTTCTATAGCTAAACGCATAGAATGGACGCATCTTAATTTTGATATGTGAAAGCATCCCTATAAGTGAGTCTATCGGTAGGCCCATATGTTACGCATCAGTTTGAAAGAACATTTTTTTTGGTCGATCACACTTAAGTTTGAAATTATATTTCATAGCAAATCGTGTAGATTACATATCTAATAAAAGATGTGCACAGTTATCTCTAAAAGAGACTATGTCCGTTTGTCTGTCACGCTTAAGTATTTTTTGATTTGTCGCGCTTAAGTTTGAAATCACATTTTCCTCGGCTTGTCACGCTTCAGTTTAAAATATTATTTCTCTCACTAAACTCGCAGTTTTAATGAACATATCTTATTTTAGATCTGTCCTGTATGTTTCTTTGTTTGTCACTCTTACGTTTGATATAGCATCTTTGATGCGTCCACGAGAGGTTCTGTCCGCCTGTCGGTTTGCCATGCTTAAATTTATAATAGCAATTTCGTCAGTTTGTAACGCTTAAATTTGAAAAATCATTTTCATCAATAAACGCGCAGATTAAATGGACGTATCTTAAGAATATCCGCGAATCTTGTGTATTTTTAGCGTAGTCGTCTGTCTATGTTGAAGGGTGGAGGGTGTGAATCTTGAATATTTCGTTACTCGATGACATTACAGTTAAATAGTCAATTTCGACGCCCGTCCAATTTGTAGGGCACCAAAGATTCTTAGAAATTGACTTGACAAGCTCTTCAAGAATGTGCAGAATTCGTCTACGGGTCACATCTTTAAAGAACTGTTACAAAAAAAGTCGTCGTTCTTCGAAAATAATAAGACTCATAGTACAAAGATCTTATTACAGTGAATACGTGGTGCCTTTTACCAAAACCACGTTTCACTTCTCAAAGATATTAAGAAATATTTTTAAAGACTTAAAATCAATCTGAAACATTGATCATAACACAAGCGATTGCTTTGTGTATACATCTAATGAAAACCATATTAAAAACTATTTCATCTATTTTTGTTGGGGCTATGTCTGTCTGCAAAGAACTATCACTTCTTCGTCCGTCGTATTCTTTACATGGGAGGAAACCTCAATGAACAGAGTTCCTCTCCTAGAACTTCTCATGTGTGGAACACATTACAACAAGACTACTTCACTGCAGACTACAAAAATGGTCTACTTCAAATCCAATGTCAACAAATACTTGTCATAAACCGTCCTCATAAGTAATCAAATGTTGTTCTTTCCAGTCATCACGTTCAACTCCGTCACGATATACTTCATTATTCAACTGACAGTCTATCCATCACATTAACCCCAAGCAGCTTTTGCCATTGATAAGCGGTGATTTATTAGTATATATATATATATATATATATATATATATATATATATATATATATAGAGAGAGAGAGAGAGAGAGAGAGAGATAAGAAAAAAGAGTGATAAATATGCGACGATTGTCCAAATTTATTTCAAATTTCAATTGTTCAATGCAAGGTGCATTCAGTAATAAACTAGTGTTAATTATTCCTTCCCCAAGCCAAGGCCCCTCAAAGATCGAAATCTTATCATCAGAGGAGAAATACAGATGGATAAGTTGGCTTTCGAAAAAACCAAAGTTCAAATATTTGAAAAATATGAACATTATTATTAAAGGAATTTTTGTTAAAAAAACGCAGTGAATGGAAAGAAGAAAATCCGTGAAAAATATATGCAGATTGTACCCCCTAACCCCAAATCTTTAACCATTTTGCCTTTTTGTTTCATTTGGATTTAAACCTGGAACGAGATATCATCTGGCTTATTTGGTCCTGGAAGTATATAAAATGGCCAATTTCTCCCTTTTCAATCCCCTTTAAGTGCGTCTGGACTCACCTATATTTTGAGCACTTTCTCCACACTGCTCCCACGCAAAGAGTTTTCTTCACGTTCTGCAGTTCATTTGACTTCTTTTCAACGGAAATTTACCACCCGGACAATCTGCATATATTTTTCACGGAATTTTTTCTTTCCATTTACTGCGTTTTTTTTAACAAATAATCCTTTAATAATAATCTATAGTGAAATGTTTTAAGCTCAATATACGAGATAGAGTTCGTGTGAAAAAGATATGGGATTTGTCCAGATGGTAATTGTCCGTTACTAAAGTGTCCGATGAAAAGGATATTTTGAAGAAAGAGCAAACAATTTTTTTTCGTTGAGGCAGTATGGAAAAATGTTCAAAATGAAGTAACTCCAGTGGTGAGAAGTCAAATTTAAATCGTTAATGGAGTGCACTTAAACGGAATTGATATGAGAAATCTGGCCATTCTAAAATCTTCCTGGGCCAACAGTAGAAAAGTAGATGACTTTAGTGAAAAAAAAATTGTTTGCTCCTTCTTCGAAATATCCTTTTCATTGGACACTTTAGTAACGGACAATTACCATCTGGACAAATCCCATATCTTTTTCACACGAACTCTATCTCGTATATTGAGCTTAAAACATTTCACTATAGATTCTATTTACTAACAGTTTACTTTTAGTTTATATTTGATTATATATATATATATATATATATTTAAAGCAATAAATTCTGATGAAAACTGAATTCAAACATCAGATCTTGGACAAGCAAAAGGCTCTTTATATTTCCAGATAAAATTGTATCACTCTTCTATCAATACCTTTGGTTTCATGAAAACACTGCAAACTCAACACGCTGGGCTAAAGATACAGAATGTAACCGTTCTTTAGTCGATGTTCTAATCATTAAAACATCGACTGACGAACAGTTACATTTGATATATTTAGCCCATGCAGACTGCGTTTTCAGTTTTTCCGTGAAACCAAAGTTATCGATGGAAAATCGAACTAATTTATAGTATACTTATAAATAATAAGAAGAAAAAAAGAAGAAGATAAAGAAGGAAACTTATTATTAATAATAATAATAATAATAATAATAATAATAATAATAATAATAATAATAATAATTTATTAAATAAACACTAGTAAACACCACCACAGTTTCACCAGGTAGGATCAAATGGGTGTTCTGTCTTTTGACACGGAATATTTATGTTTTGTTGTGTATGCATTGCATCTTTTAATTTTGTTGTTGCTTTTGTTGATATATATATATATATATATATATATATATATATATATATATATATATATATATATATATATATATATATATATGTTGCTTTGTTTGTGGTAAACTGTGACATTAGTTCGACATAGGCCATCAGTAGAATGTTTCGACTGATGAATAACGAGAAACAGCTTTTATATTGCAAGTCAGAAGGACGAGACCATGACAAAACTCTGAAAATGTACTCCGTCCCCTTTTATTCCGTTCCTATCTCGAAACTTTCTCTTCGGATATCTTTACTTTTTTCTCACTTCTTCATTTCTCTTGTCCTTTCAGGTTTCAAATGTAACAACGTTCTTACTAATATATTCTTCAGCTTTTCTCATAAATATTCTCTGAATCTGATGATGTGAATTTAAAACAGAAAAGTATTTCTTTTTAAATAAAAAATAAAAAAACAAAAACAAAACATGAAGAATTTTAATGAGAATGGACAAACTTTTGTAAAGCATCTTTTTGTAATTTTAAATTTGAAATCAAGCAAAATTCAAGCAAAAAGCCGTTGAAAGCCACGGATAAAATGTAAATATGTATTATTATTATTCTTTACTTTTGTCTTAAACGTTTCGGTTATAAAATCTTTCTTTAGAGATGAGATATGTTTCATATTAGTAAAATCTACCATTGATTAAAGTCATTTAACACACTTATGTTTGCCATGTTCGCTTGTTGTAATGTAACTGTATGTTAACACCCATTAATTATTCAGAACTTTAAGCACGTGACATGTTTGATAGTATAATGAGGATGGAAAAGTTCTTTTGAGGCTTATTCAAAAAAATTAAATTTGAAAATTAAGCAAAATGACACTGATAAAATGAAAATATCGTTTTATTAATTGTCATTCTTATTATTTTTAACCTTCGAAGAATTTTATAGTAGCGAACTTGATCAGAAAAATGAATTACTTGGAATCAAATCCTAAAATAATTTTTAAAAACCTTAAGAAGTCCCTAACCGTAGAGTTAGCCAGGGTGCAAATAAATGCATACACGTAGGAGGAATGACAAATACTGATCGCCAAACAATGAGAACCAATAATATTTTAGTTACACCCCCCCCCCTCGCATATTTCTTTCGCGGTGAACAACTTTTATTCCCTTACAATGTAACACTCGACAGATCCCTGGATTTTCTTGTCTTTCTGCCGCCTTGTATATCCTTTTCTTCCCGGGTGACTTCAGATATAATAAATACGAACAACATTATCATATTATGTGCTCCATACTCTAGCTTCCTACAATACCCGATTTATATGAAATCTCCACGAGATTTTCATAACTCTTCACATCTTCACTCTTTGTGGCGTATGAAATGTCTGTGATAGATTGTCCGCGTATCACACTCATACATAAAAGATGAAGCGTACATTCCTTTGTACACGCTTATTTTAGTGCTAACCCTGATATCTGACGGTGACTAAAGTATATCTATCAGATTACAATATGCACTGGAAGCCGTTGAAAGTCACATCAACATGTACTGCACACAATCAGGATAGTGTATAAGGTCCCATCTATTGGTTAAAAATAATCAGTCATGGGCAAGACATGCATTTGCATCCGGTGATGAGGTTCTATTTTTTTAGATTTCCGACGGTGATTAACATTAATCACATGATCACTTTAACTCAGACTCGTAGTACTTGCCAGTGCCCTTTAAACATCGACGGTAGGCATACCAGTCGAGGATACGTTCTCGACAATCAGTTTGCTACGGGCTGATGTATCGTTTTGTAAAGTTCTAGAATGTCCAACATCCCAGGCTTTACCTTCTTTCTTTGAGAAAGGGGATAGTTTATTGTTTATCGCTTAGGGAACCCTCACCGGGGATGCCGACTGGACTGTGAGCAAGACTGCACTTCAACTTTGCATCCTTATCTCCTGACTGGTGCCTATTTTCCCGCGCTAGGAGGGAGGGAAATGTCATCTGTTATTTTCTCACTTATTGGTTAAATAGTATTACTCCTGGAAATTACATGCAATTGCATCTGGTGGTTAGGTTACATAGCGAGTGCAGTGGAGTGTGGTGGAATGTGGTGGGTGTGATAGAGTATAGAATCATACATTAGTTATTATTACTTCAAGGTAAACTCTGATTGGAAGTGGTAGTACCTGTTATTTTCCCATCTTTGCGTAAACTATATCGTTTGTAGACTATTCATTTATAAAATGTAATGCGATCTCCGATGTGAACATATCATTTTTTGTCACTGGTGTTAATATTTATACAAAGCCACCATCCGCCCATGCATGGACTATTGTCAAATCTGAGCTGGTGCACTATCCACTAGTCTATCTCTCTCTCCCTCTTAGACAAGGTCGAAATAGCTTCTTTCCTCGAGCTGTCGACCTTAAGAAATCCCTCACTGCTCCCTGCTTACCCGATTGTACCGACACACAGAAACTTTAAACTCATGTCAACAAAAGTCTCGCTGCACAGCTCCCAATTTAGGATGTCCCCCTAAACTTTCACCCTAATTCTAACAGCCCCTTACGTCTACAGTGACAAATTGCCATGTTTGGGGTGAAGTAAGTTTTAAAAAAATGTTTAAATCGGAAAGGTGCTTTTGAAACTAAGCTCCAGAACCTAAACCTGGAAATTGGAATGTAATATTGAGACTGAAAGACATGGACAGAAAAAAGATAACACTAATAAAATAATAATCAAAATTACATTTAAAGGGGTAAATGCAAACATTTGGATAAACGACGTTACGAAAGAGAATACTTTTTCCTCCCAGGTGACGTCAGATATCATCAAGGCGAATACACAACAGAGTGCGCCGAAGCAACGTTAGTATCTTTACTCCATGAATTCGTTGTTCCCAGCCTGACACGTCATTGCTTGCCACAGACGAAGAAGCAGAGACGACCAGATTACGACGGATCCTGATGTTAACCCCATCCTGGATTTTCATCAGAGCCTTGATAACCATGTTGCGGTTTCTTTTTAATCACAGGTGTTAATCGGAAAGAAATTATTTTAGTCCTTATTCAATTATTCTTCTGATTTTCCCAAAATGCTTCATAAGTTTTTCACAACATTGTTTATGATCCACAAAAAACTGACTTAGTCCCCTAATAGGTTTAAATGACCTAAAATGTCAAATATGGGAATTCTATACAAATATCTGAACTATTTTTACTCAGGGGGAGCATTTGAATTCGTCATTTAAAAGTTGTAATACTAAAGTTTTCTTTTGATGGTGATACCGGGTTTTAAATTATGTATCGGATTTATTATTTATTTTATATATAAATTTGTGTTTTGTTTGGTGTTTTATTTACTTAGTTATTGGTAGTTTCGTATTTTAAAAATCGCCTCGAAGAAAACGATAACAAAGGGAAATGGCGTCTGAGTAAGACGTTAAAAACGGTGTGTTGTTGATGTGTCCCTTTTAAAATAAGTACTGGGTCATGGTTTAAATAATATATGGGCCTTAATCGTAATTAAGTTATATTAAAATGATTTAATTATTTATAAAGTGTGTTGTCTGTTTTACTGCTTGAAAAGTGTGTTTATATTTAGGGATAACTAAGTGGCATAATTTATTGATTAAGCTCTCGGTGGACTTTGTTGAAATATTTTATTCATTTATTATTCTTTGTTTGTTTAATATTCATAGTTTAGTACTTTCCCGTTATTTATTTTCTATACAATATTTATAATATATATATATATATATATATATATATATATATATATATATATATATATATATATATATATAGGAGGTGGGGGTTTTGAGTGGATTAATTTTCATGTTATAGCTGGAAGTTGACGGAGGATATATTTTGTCAGTGAAAGGGTTCATCTAGGTGTATCTAATGTTTTAACTAGCATTATCATATGCATTTGTGTTGGGCTTATGTATTTAGTTAATTCCGTTGGCTTTATCTAATAAGGTTTTTGAATCTATTATAGGGGCTGTTTGAGGCGGGGGTTAAGTCTTTAATACTGTGAGATTTGATAGTTATATTTCAAGGTGCTTAATAAGGGGGTTCATGTATTTACTATGTAACTAAATTAAAAAACGGTGGGCTATCGTCTGATTAATATTTTATCTGTGATGGATGAGGTGAGGTTGTATTATAATTAGTAGGGGTGATGAAATTGTGGTTGTTGTATGGTGAGTGAGTTATGTTGTACATAAAAAATAAGTATAATTTTGGAAAGGCCTTGGGAGGGTCACTATTTTATATCTTTTTTTAATTTTCTTACTTTTTGTTTTTGTTTATTAAATTGTATGGTGTCCATTGCTTTTAAGAGGTGATTAATGAGTTATGTATTATTATTGTCAGTTTATTCGGCTAACAGAAATTATCTTTTGTGGTGAGATTTTTTGTAGACTTCGGTTTTGATGTTCATACAATTTATGGAAAAGTTGTTGATTGCTTATAGAATCCTGAATTTTCAGTGGTAGATGGAGGGCAAATCCTGCAAGTAGGTGTCAGGTTATATTGAAATCAAATCAATAAAGTGCTCGATCGCAGAGGAGTGACAGCTAATATAATTTATTCGAAAACTATATGTTACATATTTCAGAAACGTACCGCGGTTTCATCCAGATATGCTGACCTTTTACATTTAAAAATAAATCTATACCAAGTGGAATCGTCAGCGTGCTGAACGAGATCAAATCACGATAAGATATGGCGTCGTTATATCGATAAAAACACGGTGTATTCTTGGAAAGTATCACCTGAAAAATATATAGGTTGGGAATTAATTGAGTTTTTAAAAAGTTATTATTTATAGTTTTGAGGTTTAAGAAAGCTTTTTTTTTCTACTGTTTTATTTATTTATTTGTAGCTTTGTATTTTTCTTTTTATTTAAGGGGTTGTTCTTAGATCGTAGGAGATTACCGGTGTCGTGAAAAGTGAAACTACAAAGGAGCGTTTAAATTCGTCGTTTAAAAGTTGTAATACTGAAACCTTCTTTCAAGGGTGATACCGGGTTTAAATTTATGTATCGGATTTACTATTTATTAGACGAACTCTAGACCTCGCTAACAATTCCACTTAACGACACAACAAACCCACTGAACAGCTCATGTATGAGAACACCAAATACTTCCACCCGCTTCTTGTATTCAAGAACCTTGTACCAAAAATTAACAATAGAATCTCCCTCCTTTCACCCGGCCCGAGATATTTCAGTAAGCCGCCCTATACTAAAACAAAGCCCTTTTCAAAAGCGGTTATAGCGAAAAATATCTTACATACCAACCCAATTTAGTTAACAACACAGACGCAATAGAAAAATAAACATCATCTGGTTTACCCGCCTATTCTTTCAGTGCCAAATATAGCGTAGGCAAGCAGTTTCTCAAATTAATAGACAAACACTTTCCACCATCAAATAAGCTATATACACTCTTTAACAGAAACAGAATCAAAACTAGTTATTCTTGCTTTCCATCCGTATGATCCATTCTAGCCTCTAAACAAACATCATCAACCAATCCCCCCACCTCCGATGCTCATGAAAAAGAGGAAACGTCTACCCCTAATCAGTTCCATTGTATACGAAGCCAAAGTCATATCATGTGTGGATACCAATAAGCAGGAAACTTACATCAGAATGACTCAATTAACTTTTAAACAAATACTCTACGCCCACAACAACACCTTCAGATACACCCCAAAAGACCACATCCCCTCCTAGCAACAACTATATGTGAACTCAAGAGGTCCACCATTCCCTATGGAATGGAATCTATGGATTACAGAAAAACCAAAGTCCTATAGCCGTACTTGCCGGATTTGCTTTCTATGTACCACTGACAAATTCGGGATTCTACAAGCAATCAACAACCTTTCTATAAATTGCATGAACCTCAACACCGAAGTCTTCAAAAAATGTCCCTACAGAATGAAATTCCTGCTAGCCGAATAAACTGGCAATAATATTACATAACTCACTAATCACCACTATAAACACTATAAACACTATAAAATTTAATAAATAAAAAAATTAAAAGTAAGAAAATAAGAAAAACATATAAAATAACAATCTTCCCCAAGACCTTACTAAAATTATACTGAATTTTTGTTATGAACAACATAACACCCTCCGGATCTATTGCACATACAACTAACACAACTTCATCATTGAGTTGTATATATAGAGATTACGATATGACGAAGACATACGCGCAGTATTTATAAGCTACTCTCTATCGCCCTTTTCTCTCGCTCTTTCTCGTGGTAAGTTTAGTTGAATATGATTAATTTAATGACATTCAATATCAACATATAAAACACACAGTTTTCAGAATTCAAATGCTCTTAATTTATTTAAATTCATTTTAATAAGCATTTATTAAAATAAATGAAACAAAATTTTCGGATGACATTAATTTACAAATGCCTATTTAATTGATTTTTAACGTGGGCAAAGTTTTTGATGTGAAGTAAATCAAGCTCCCCCAATATGGGCAGGAATAAAAAATACTTGCATTGCCTCGTCGGTACCTCCTCACGGATGAGAGCATTTCAGGAGAGAGGCAACAAAACCTCAAAATGTTTGGGACATTGAGACCGAACAGACACCTCATTTTGGTCATGCTCAAAATGCGGAATTAAAATATTTGCCAGTCCCTATTTACTTCGCAAGAGATCAAAAAGAAACACAAGGTCGTTTTTTTTACTGTGAGAAAAATGAAGCTACCTAAAGATTATTACTCGTGAAAATTACAATTACCTTAGCTTAGAAAGACTTCTGGTCTAACCAGTACAGAAGTGATAGTACACGTTGATTTTAGACCGGTGACAGGACAGTAAACATTATCGGTTTTATTATTGCTATTTTTAAAACCGTTTTTTCTTCATAGTAGGTGACCCAAATGTGGTCACTAGGTAGGCTTAGATTACGTATAAAACACACTTGTGTTAGCACGCAACACAGCATTTAAACAGTGTAATGTATCCCAAGGTTGGTTACAAAACTCCATAAATTATAAAGATTTACTTTTGTCAAGTAACACAGCGGGGCACAAAGTTCAAGCGTTAAGATAACCGCGCCGATAAACGTTAGGACAACGGTTTAGGTAAGCAGACACCGTATTATAAAACTCTCTCCCCCTCTTTCTCTTTGTATATATATATATATATATATATATATATATATATATATATATATATATATATATATATATATATATGTGTGTGTGTGTGTGTGTGTGTGTGTGTGTGCATGTAAATTATCCGTTCCCACCCCTTACGCCTAAAATGGCTAGCTAAAAACGAAACGATGTCGAGGTCGAATTGGCGATAAGACTCTGAATCATTTACTGTCATCATATTTACTACGGTGGCCCCGTTGAGATGAACCCAGATATTTGATATCGAGGGACCAGTATCAAAGAAATGTATTCCCTTAACCCTTCTTACAGAAAACTAAATAAGTAAGTAAATGATCAAATATTATGTAGCCGTTAATGAGATGCGGGTGGAGGCTATACATTTTGTTCGCCTATCGAAAGTCTGGGTTAATGCTGCTTCTTCACTCGTACAGTGACAAGAACATAAAAACGATTACAATTTGAACTTCAAACATGCATTTTATTTGCTTAATTATGGATCGATTTCCTTATTCATGAGTTGCTTCTGGCTATCATCAGATGGGTATAAATGCTCGTATCTATCCGGACAACAACCGCATGAACTCAATGAATAAGTGTTTGTTCTTGAAATCTTTCATTCTTTTCCGGATAACTTACAATATAATCATTTCTTTGGTTTGTAAGGACCTTTTTTAAAAGTTGATCTTCCCCTTTCTAAGTTCTAAAACACAACGCTTATAACTTAAAATTCTACAATACCATTTTTTACCTCCACCCCTACCCCCTACAAGGGCAAATTTAGGCACAAAGTTGGCTTTTACTATAGACAATCTAGTTCTCAAAAAGGGTCATTCTGGATAGGAAATAAAAATAATAATGCTAACATGTTTCGTTTTTGACCATAAACTCTTTTCAAAAAGGAATACATTTTTATTGAGGCTCCATTGTACATGTCGGTACTTTTTCCGTCTTCTACTTCTAACATATGTATTTCATGATTCATCCTGGATGTTTTCAGCATTTTTACTGAAGTGAAGCAAACTTTATCCATGTAAGATATGGACAATGCTGAAAACTTTCATTTTATTGCTTTTGTCATATTGCCAGGCTATAATACAATAAGGAATGTTTCGAAACATGCGTAAAAAATATATTTATAAATTCTTTACTTCTGAAACTTGACTTGAATGTCCTTTTAAATCTATAAACTCATATATATATATATATATATATATATATATATAGAGAGAGAGAGAGAGAGAGAGAGAGAGAGCGAGAGAGAGAAAGAGAGAGAGAGAAATAAAGAGACAGAATGAGAGAGAGAGACAGAGATAGAAATTGAGAAATAAGTGGAAAAATTAATTACTGCTAATAATAATTAACTCAAATCAAAATTATGATGTTGTTATTACATATCGAAATACTGGATGAGAGAAAAATAGGAGTTGAACTTTGATTACAAAATTGAAAAATAAATATATAGACATGAGAAGGTGAAGATGGGAATAGACCATGAACAAAAGGCAGTACGAAAGAATCAACAAGAAAGTAAATACACACACGCACATACACACATACACTAGTTTACATCTTCAGTCAAGAATGAGGGAAAAATATTTTGCCAGTGTTAACACTCGCAATTATTTAGATATATTACTAAAATATACATATAAAATCATAGAAATATATAAATTATTATTATCATTTCTCATGACCTAGAAAACAGTCACTGTTGATTTTTTTTTATTATAGAGTGGAGGATATCTCCGAATTCATTTCAGACGCCGAGATAGTTATGAGCTAGTTGTATGACTTACTATTTGCTTTCCCGTTCCTCCTCACTAATTGAAATTGTTTCGTTCAGGTGCTGGAAATAGTAGCGTGTTTAACTCGCTAACTTCTGTATGACTAGATGGACGTACATTAACTGGGGAAGAATTAATTGTTATAGATGTCGGATTATCAGACCAGGCGTCTAAAGTTCGAAGTGTGGGGTCGGCGGGTCAGTTGTATATAGCCACACTGATAAGTCTATATGAGACTATACAAGCGTTTGTCTGTTGATATAAATCTTTTAAGATTTAATCAGGAATTTATAAATACACACACAAATACACACACACACACACACACACACACACACACACACACACACATATATATATATATATATATATATATATATATATATATATATATATATACATATAAAATTAAATAAACCGTGGTCTTTACTATAGAGTGGAAGATATATATATATATATATATATATATATTTATATATATATGAACCAAAAAGACCTCGTCTTCCTACCCTCTGACAAAGGAAATAACTCTGTGTTATCTCACACGACATATACGACACACTGGCGTACACGCAGCTTAGTAATGACGCGCTCTACACATGTTTCCAACATTATTTCCGAACAAATAAGAACTAGATTAATAGAGCCTAGACCAACTATTGCAAAATAAGAAACATCTCTAATAACTATAAACAGTAAACTTCCTACTTTCTTTCACCTCATCAAGACACACAAGACCGGCAACACCACACAAATCATACCAATAGCATCCATCACTGACGGAACACTATACAAAATCTCCTGGCTTCTTTCCCATCTACTTAAACCCCTACTCCCAACCTTCCCCGGGCATGTAAACTGCTCGGATGAAGTCATCCGGGGGTTACATCTACTACCACCAGAAAAATGTAAACACAACCGATACTCCTTCAGTCTTGACGTCGTCGCCCTCTACACATCTGTACCTGCATACCCAGCAGTTAACATAATTACTGACTGCATCTCATCCAGCGATCTCTATATCTTCGGCCTCCCCACCACTGATATACATGAACTCCAAAACACAGTAATAGACAACACATATTTTACATACAAACAAAAGACATATAAACAAATAGCAGGACTGTCTTTGGGGCCCAGCCTCTCGGGACTGATCGCCATCGTATTCATAGATAAATTAGAACGCCATGCCCTCAACTCCTGTCACTCGCCCATCTTTTTCACACGATACGTGGACGACATTCTCATCAGTTTCGTCCCAAGAAGAGGCTAACAAAATCTACTACACATTCAACAACACTGACCCACACATAAAATTTACAATGGCACACCCTGACAGCTCTGGATCCTTCGCGCTTCTAGATTTCAGCTTCAACATCTCTGAAGAAGGAACTTAACCACTAAATTCTACAGAAAGTCCGCATGTAGAGACATATTAATAAATTACACATCGACCCTTCCTCGTAAGGCTAAAATAGGCTATGCTGGGAACGAGCTTACTCGCATCCGTAAGAAATGCAGTATTGAAGCTGACAAAACCACCTGCAGCGAAACATTCCAACAGCTGCTAGAGACCAATGGATACCGCATACCCACCATTGAACACCTCAGGAAACCCCGGAAACCCGAAGATTGACGCAACACGCTTTTTCCAACACATGCTTCATGAAGTGGCCGTATTTCAACGACAGGATCACCACAGCTATCCGCAAAGTATACGTAGGGAGAACCTGGACATTCGACTAACACACACCGATCTTTCTCTACGAAAACAATTGACAACACGGAACACCAATTGCAACAATACTCCCTGCACCCTAGCAAACTGTCTCATGAACACCACATACAAATGCGTCCGCACATACATTGTATATCGTATACAGTGGAGCACATGCAACAAAATATACATCGGTAGTACGGTGAGGCCCTACATATTAGAGTCGAAGAAGACATACAAACACGAACCTCTTCCATCCATAAACACATCCACGCATGTAGCAACACGAGTAAATCATTCAAGATTAATATCCTGGCCACGGAGAGAAACGTTGGCAACCTTCGAATAAAGGAATCGATACTGATAGCAAAATTATGTCCCCAGATAAACCACAGACTCGAATTAGGATCATCATTTCTAGTCTGATACAGTTTCAATTCTCACCCTTTTGTATTGATTTGATCTTAATTTAACCCTTAAATGAATACTAAAGACTAATAATTTAAACAACATCACTTTATCATAATAACAAATAATATAGTAACATAGGTCAAATATTCATTCGACATGAAATAACAGAGGAAAAAAATAATTAAAAAATAATAAATAAATAAAATAAATAACTAATAGATAAATAAATAAAAATAATAAAGTCTATAAACTTATAATAGTAATAAGTTAACCTAATAAAAAACATTACCTATAATAATATATGATAATAATGCTATTAATAATAATAAATAATAATACAGAAAAAAAGGTTAAGCACTCACTAGATATTGAATGCATAAATAAATCAATAAATAAGTAAAAATAAAGAAATTATTAAAACTATATAAATAATTAATGATAAGAAATGATGAGAGTGCCCACGCGTGAACATTCAATTTACAAAATTAACAGTTAATCAACATTACATGCCGAATGGTAAACAAAAATAAATGAATTAATAATAAATAAAATAAAATAAAATGATAATAATAATAATAACATTAATAATAATTATAATAATAATAAAAATAATAATAATAACAACAACAACAGTAAAAGGGGAAAATATCGAAACAACCCTGGTGAGAATAACACCCTATAATATTAATGGAAAAAGAAAGAAATACATTCGTTATATGAGAATACTAATATTTAACCTAACATAACAAGAAATAACTAAATTTAAAAGCGACTTAAACATCATAAAACAGACCCAGTGAATTACCTCCCTTCAAGTGTTCTAATTAGCATTAGACATATATGCGCGATAAATGAAAAAATAATACTAGCTTTAATTAAATTAATAAATAAAATATACATAAATAAAAAAACAATTAACAAATTAATATTAATATATACAATTATATAAAACGAAAAACAGATAATGCAATGTTTAATAGCAATATTAACCGACACATTCATTTAATTTAAACAAACAACAGACTTGGTTTAAATTTAGATTTCAAATGATAAAAAATAAAGATTCTAAAAAAAATTATAAAAATAGAAAAGAATTAGATTTGGAAGATAAAATAATTGAGAGAGTGAGAGGGGAAATATAAATGAATAAATGAAGTAAAAATAAATCAATAAAATAAAATAAACGCTTTAAAAATCTGATTAGATTTCAAATTTCACCAGTATTTGCTACGGGGCTGAGTCCTTACTGCTTCCTTCTCATGCACATTTGATCTTAAGTTGAACACATATCTGAGGAAGGGGAAAGTTCCTGAAATATTATAATATTGTACGGAGTTTCCACCAGACAATTTTGATTACATAACATTGTAACATTGTGTACCTAGACAAATATATGTGTTACCGTAATATATATATATATATATATATATATATATATATATATATATATATATATATATATATATATACATTGTATTAAAGATGAAACTATTTAACCCGCTCCACAATTATATGTCTTATTTTGCTGTAACTATCGTCACACCTCTGCATTGTATTGACTTCTAAGTAATATATATATATATTTATATATATATATATATACTTTCCTGACAATGTATTACAGGGATAAAACGCGTACATCTCTGTGTACCTTAATTAACGTAAACATAATTTTATACCATTATATACACACATATATATATATATATATATATATATATATATATATATATATGTGTGTGTGTGTGTGTGTGTGTGTGTGTGTGTGTGTGTGTGTGTTGTGTGTGTATGTATGGAGAGCAAGAGAGACGAGGATATTTTAACTGCTAGCAGTATATTTGTTCAGCCTCTTGTACGGTTAACTCTTGTAATAATTACTTGCATCTCTTTACTGGTTAAAGTTAATTAACATTATATACATGAGCACCTTCCACGCATATTTGGAAACACATTATTCTCCTTTAACTCCTTATAATCCCATGTTTGATCGTCCCGTCACTATATGAGCTGAGGTTTGGCACAGGATCCAACTATAATGAAACATTACCGTACCAGCATTACAACAGATTACCTCAGCCATATTGTAACAAATGTAAGCTTTGAAGAATGCTGCAAAATGGGTTCAAATAAGTGCACGTTTTGCTACTAGTGATTTCTTTGCACGTATTTATAATAGGTGTGAAATGTTTATCTTTAAGCCGTTTATTTCATAAAATAGGTTGCTACAAGAAACAACTAGCTGACTAAACTAGCAAATTAAAACTAGCGAGCTGACCCTAAAAGCTTGCGAACAACAGCGTTAGCACGTTATTACACTTTATTATTGCCGCTGAATACACCGCTGCAGTTTGGGCTGGATAGTGCCAGGCCAAATCAATCGACCCAGAACTAAATACTGTATGACGCAGAATTCTTGGGACACAAAGACCAATCCCACTATCAGCAGTGTACAGATTGGCCGGCATGACACCTCCCAATATTCAAAGGGATACTCATGTGAGAATCCAAAAACACGAACAGGAAACCGACTAAAAAAAACACTCCATATCTGGCCATGTACAGCCAAGAGGCAGATTGAAATCAAGAATCAGTTTCATGAACGGTTACAGAACTACCGCATTTACAGACTGAATGGACTGTAAGCTTGCTCCAACGATGGATCCAGTATCGGCATGATAATATATGCTGATGACGTTATAAAATACTATGCGAGCAATAATTTTCTCGCTCGGTGTAATAAATGATATATTTTAGATGACTTTCTAATTATAATAGTTCAGAGTTTAGACGAACATAAAGCGGAATCAGTTTTATGTGGAAGTTTAGGGTTCAATCATTACTAGAGGCGCTAGTAACAAAGCATAACTCAATAATTAATTAAAACTCATACTCGGTCATGGCTGACTGAATGCGAACAATTTATCCCATGGATTAAGAAAAAAGTTCAGTTAGAAATTCCGTATAGGTTGCTGAGTTTAACATAAGGATTCCCAAGGTGGAAAAGATGCACCTGACAAAAGGTATGGGGTTACATCGACAGAGACGTTGTTAAAATATCAACAAATAACCGAATATTGTGTGACTCGTGGAAATTCAACAGTTTTATTTTGTATCTGTTGTATATTGCTGCCGAAATTTTCCATTCTATCGACGTCCAGCCCGAACGCCTTACCCACGATGTTATTGTACAACCTTTTTTTCTAACTGTAAGTACTCTGGTTAATGTATTTCAGAATATATCTGTTTATGGTCATCTAACTTCGAAACCCTTGTAAAAGTTAGTGATATATTTCAATTCTATAGACGGCCTGCGGCGTGAACGCAGACCCCACGATATTATTGTACCATACTGGGACAGAACATATATCACACTTTAATCCATATCCAAAGGCCAAGAACGTGTATTTATGTTAGACTTTCACGATCAACACAACAGCGGCATCATACGAACTTTAAAAAAAATCACTTTTTTTGCATTGCATCTTCGCCGATCGGGGATCCCATCTTTTAAAAAAGAAGTGAGGGTGATAAAGTACGTACCAATATGGACATGCCTTAAAGTATTATGATATAAATAATACAAATTCTATTTATAAATATGCACATTTGCACTATGTTTCGAGCACTTTTGTTCAAAGTGTGAGGCGCCTATCCTCTTTATTCTTGAGCCGTTCTAATATCAGCTCCAACGATTCTGGGAGATGGCAAGCTTAGCTCACCGGGGCACATGGGCACACGTGCATTTCCAGGAACACACTGCTGTGCAGCTTTTACATAATGCGTACACTAAAGAGAGTGTTAAAAGCCAACAGCCTTGTGCCAGACATGCACATGTTTTTGCAACGTTTTAGCAATTTATTTTGTTTTATGGGTTTATATTTGGCCGACTAAATTAATGGCCCATGCCAGGTCTGCCAGAGAAAAATGTCTCACAGTAACATGTTGATTATTGAAGTAGTCGAATTGGTTTTATGGTACACTTTTCATACGATTTAGTATAATCGGACCAAATATTCGCAAAAATGATTTTTTTATGTACTAACGAATCACCGCTTATCAAGGCCCAAATGCAACTTGAGAATAAATCTTAGTGAGCTTGTTAAGTGAACGGTGAGACAGCAACGTGATGATTTGGCAATGATGATTAAACGGAAAAGATTATTTAAGAGGATATCTCTACAAAAATCTGTTCACAATGGACTTGAAAATGACCGTGTTGTAGTCTACTCAGAAGTACCCTCATGTTATTTTGTTCCACAGACGGACAACTCTTGGAAAGAAACTTTGCTCATGGAAGTTCCGTTTAGGTTTAGGTACACAGAGAAGGAAAAGATAGTTATTTACAGTGATTGTAGTAGACGAGTTTATGTTGTGAATGTTTTACAGGAGGGAACAATATATTGGAGCTCAGTCGAGCACCTACCAAAACAATAACGATAGAGTAAAGAAAGACTAGCAAGCTCTCTTCTGTGAGAAAGCTGCTGAAGAGAAGAGAAAGGGACCCCCACTAGATTTTCGTACTTTGCCAAAGCAGGAAAGTATGCTCTGAGAGGCAAATCCCCAGATATGAAAGCAAAATTACTCACACCTTCAAGAATTAAAAGAGAAAACATCGCCACAAAAACACACACTATAAATAATGTTGACATACAATGCCATAATCTCCTCGCTAATCACCTAAAAACTCAATTTCAAAAGCATCATAGACATTATTAAGAATATTACTTCCGTTAACTTATTTAAGTGCAATTATTATAAACAAAAATGCAGCCTGTCCATTGTAAAACCTATGAGTCCTGTACTGGCTCACCTTTTTGTAGAATCCATTGAAACAGGACTTTTCAAATACAACATAGACCAAAATATTACGTACTGAAAATACATAGATGAAATTCTTATTAACAATGAATTCCCTAATTGATTAATATTTAGATACTTATAAAATACTAATAATAATAATCAGCTTAATAATTCCCACTATATAAATTTATTTTATTGTAACATAATTTATCTGTTCTTTAAATTGGATGAAAAATCTTTTAAAAATATGATACATCGATATATATCCCTCATCAAATGAAATACTAGGTTCATTATTTATTATAAAAATTAAAATTATCATAGCTAACAATAAGTCTTTTCAGGCCCAAGATACAGTATAAATATATATATATATATATATATATATATATATATATATATATATATCTATTGTAATATATATAATCATTAAAGATGTTTTTTTGCTCACTACTTTTTATATTTTAAGATATTTGTTAACCGATAATACAATTTTTTCTGATTTTTTCTTTTGATTTTCCTACGATGAAAAGCGCTTATCTTTGAAAATTAAAAAAATAAAAGTATTTTTTATGTCCTTTATTTTAAAATTTGATGAATTAATATATATTGTATTTTATCCAATTTTTATTTTCATCATTCATTTTCTTATATATATATATCTATTTATAGATAAAATATACATTCACGGACACTGTTTTGAGGTTACTACGGCTCATCAGCGTAGCTGACTCTGACTGGATGCGAAACCTCAATCACGCTGATGAGCCGCAGTAATGGCGATACATGTGTCCGTGGATACATATTTTATCTATAAAAAATGAAGTAATAAATAAACAACACACACACACACACGCACACGCACATATATATATATATATATATATATATATATATATATATATATATATATATGTACACATCGTTAAAAGATGGGCCGACAGTGCGTATCCAAGAGAGGAAGTATCCAATGCTGAGGAAACAGAAATACCAGTAGCTACAGTACAGCCAGTAATCTCTTAAAACAATAACAACAAAAATAAAAAAATAACGATATATATATATATATATATATATATATATATATATACATATATATATATATATATATATATTTATATATAACATCGGCTTTACTGACGTCATTAAAAACATATACAAGTCTTTCATTATATAGCTCCTGATAAATAATGGTAATGGCGCTGAAAACTTAAGTGTCGACCGGTTCTCCATATTGAGCAAATCACCATCATTCGTTTTAGCATCTGAAAGTGCTTAACATCATTTAAATATTCTCCATAAGACCTTCTCGTTGTAAACAAAAAGACTGTCTCCTTAGATTAAATATAACCGTAATTTAGATATGGACTCAAATAGAAATATTAGGGAGTGAAAAATACACATTTGGATCATTCGAAGCTGAATCCAAATTAGAGCGAGCCGAAGATCGATCTTGCGAAATGGAAAAAAAACTTCATTCAAGACCTTCACTTTATGTCTAGTAAGTTTTAACTTTCAATAAAATGACAATTGGCTCACAAGATGTGGAACTCACCATTAGTGAGGAAGACTATATCACAATTGACTGTTTTCTCTATTTGTATAACCTTCGCCTTTGGTTTTGGAATGACATCTTCACTCGCCAGCAGCTACACTTCGGTACATTCCCCCTCCGGTCCTATTGTATTCATCTTGTTCGTAGTTGTGTAGTGGTTTTAGGTGCGGACTGTGTGCTCGGCGTGTCAGGTTCGAATTTTTTTTAAGCTATTATATTGCTTTCTTTAATATCATTGGGAACGGTCTGAATTTATATATATATATATATATATATATATATATATATATATATATATATATATATATATATATATATATATATATTACCCTCCAGCTATGGATTAAATAATAGGTTGGACTAGCCTCTCAAGTCTTTGTTCAACTAACCTAAGGGAAGGAAAACAACGAAATAACGCTAGTCTTTCTTTACATTGTGTCTAGTAGTCCTAGACTGCTCCTTCCACTAAACTCAAGCAATGTTGGTTCAGTAGAGGTGGTCTTACGCAACCATAGCTTCACTATAGACTCCGTGCGAAAAACCCTTACATGAAATATCTATTGTTTCTGGAACTTATATGGAGTCTAAACCGGTGGAAGTGGTAACAGCGAAAAATCTCTGTCTCGGAAACGGTTGGTACGGATGGCTAATCAGCAGATAATTCTCTCTCCTCATATATATATATATATATATATATATATATATATATATATATATATATATATGATCATCAATTTTTTTATGATGGGTTCTATTTTAATGGTATACATCATATCTTTATTACCTTGTTTCTTTATATATATATATATATATATATATATATATATATATATATATACATAGCATGATTATAAAGATAGGATAAATAGAACCTATGATAAGAAATTGATACTGAATATACGAAATAGAGCAATTATATAAAGAAGTAAAGTATGAGAATAAAAATTGTATTCAATACAATATCTTTTTAGTCATCAGTTGTTCAAAACAGAGGTTTCAAATACAAGCAATTTTATTATTCCTTCTTTAAGCTATGGCCTTTCAAAGAATTAAATCTTATATATATATATATATATATATATATATATATATATATATATATATATATATATATATATATATATATATATATTGTGTTAAGTTTACATCTACTGGGTAAAACTCCAGTGAAACAATTAAGTGCTTAATACTAGATACTGCTGTTTATTTGGTATGAAATTTGTATCTATTCAAACATTATTTGGGCTACAAGTTCGCGGCCATGTTTCGATCAAAGATAACATTAGCCAGAACTCATCGAGCCAAAAACCTTTCGCTACTACTGCATGAAACAGAACATTTATAGGGGTCGGCTTCATGCAGCCGTTATAAAAGATGTTGGACCCGATGAGTTCTGGCTATATTTTAGCTTTGATCGAAACATGTCTGCGAATGTGTAGCCAAATAATGTTTGCATGAATACAAATTTTATAACAAATTATATCGTCTCAAAAACGATCGTACATGAAACTGTTGTGTATGTTGAATTCTTGGAATGTATGTAAATGTATATGTCATTAATTTATTTACCTCGTATTAATAATAATGTATATATATATATATATATATATATATATGCATTCACACGCACATTAACACATTAACACATGCAATAAAATCCTACGTGCACCTGCCAATCTTTGATCGATAACATTGTTGCACGAAATTCCTACTTTCACATCCACGCATACCATCTCCATCGGCAAAAATTCACCGCCGAAGTGTAATGGCGCATGAAAGTCGCGAGCGAAACTCCCTATTACACGGACTCGAAGGCTCGGCATTTCACATGTCAATCTTGCTATCTTTTTTTTTATCTGGTCGATAAGTTGTGTCGAGTTCCCTCTCTTACAATCAACCTCTTCACTAACCCCCAGTCCCCATCACTTGCAATGAATTAAATATTTCTTGTTGTTTTTTATCCTTTCATCCTCTCTTTTTTTATTCTCACTTTTGATTTTTCTTTGTGCAAGTTCGCTGTCTTAAAACAAATATAATTAATTCATTAATTACTAGCCCCTAACGAGTTGGGCATAGCCGTAATCAGCTTCGAGCACCACTTTTAATCCAACAGTTTTATTGTACAAGTTTCTTTAACTTCATCGAAACAATCAAATTGGTAAGCCTGCATTAATCGAACTAGATCGTAGTCAGGAGCCTGGCATAATCACGCTGACACCATGATTCTTGTTTGATAACTAATGTTAAGCGGCGGAGAGACTGGTCAGTACAAGATGGGGGACTATTTGGGAATACCAGGCACTGTCTGTAAAAAGGTGATTTCACTTCTTTGCAAATACTAACGCTATCACAATCATCTCTTTTGATTGGGTTATACATGTAACTGGGAGTGACAAAAAAGTTTGCGCGCTGTGTAAAAATAAATGATTGATTATGCATGAATTTTTCATAACAACAACTCTTCTTCAAACGATGATCATTGTCCACAACATTATGTTGGCGACACGCAAGTATTCGGATTGGGTCCAAGTACAAATCCTTCTGTTTTGTATCGAAATACTTTTGACAGGTTTCTTCAAGTTCATTGCATGACTCAAATCGTCGACTCTTCATAAAGTGACTCATTAATCAGAATAAGGCGTAGTCAGAGGAAGCAATATCTGACAATAGGGTGCAGCATGCTGGACATGGCCGTAATCAGCCCCGAGCACCAAGCTTGATTTATTAGGTTTATTAAAAATATTCGTGTGCCGTGTTAAAATAAACATTTTATAACGAATTAATTTATTCGAAAAGAAAACTAATTCTTCAAACTAAAGACCATCATTGACCACAAGTTTCGGCGAACAACCTGCAAACTTTCGGAATTGGTCGAAATACCAATCCGATTGACAGTTTTGTGGTACAAGTTTCTTTAACGTCATCAAAAAAATCAAAACAGTGGTTCTTCATTGATCAAACTGGAACTTAGATGTACGACATAACTACGATGACACCACGGTTCTTGTTAGATCACCAAAGTCAAGCGGTGGTGCGCCTATTCAGTACCAGGTAGGGGACGATTGGGGAATACCAGGCGCAGTATATGGGAGGATGGCGTCACTCCCCTGCAAATAATTGTGATAATTAATTTAAAGACAACAATGAAAACTATTCTTAAAAAATCGGATCATCATTATCTATAACCTTTCTCCAAAGACCTGTCAGATTTCGGATTTTATCAACTTATCCATCCTTTGGCTTTAAATCGAACATTTCAAGAGAGCTTCTTTAGCTAAATTAAAAGACTCAAATCGGCAACGCTAAGCAAAGTGCGAGATTGATGTACATAAAGCAGTCAGATAGATCAACACCTAGTATAAAGCACAGTGAAACGAGTCAACATCTTGAATAATGCGTAGTCAGATGCATAAAAATCTGGAATACAGCGCAATCAGATAAATCAACACCTGAAATAGAGCTTTGTCAGATAAATAAACACTTGAATTAAGCCTACTAAGATGTATAAACACCTACGACTAGAGCGTAGTAAGATAGATCAACGCATGAAAAAGAGCGTAGTCAGATAGATCAACACCTGAAATAGAAGGTAGTCAGATCGATCAACGCATGGAATAGAGCGTAGTCAGATAAATCAACACCTGGAATAAAGCGTAGTCAGATTGAATAACACCTTGGATAGAGTGTAGTCATATAAGTAAACACCTGAAATAGAGAATAGTAATAAAAATAAACACTTGGAAACGGGCGAAATCGATAGATCAACATCTTGAATAGCGCGTAGTCAGATAGATCAACACCTGGAATAGAGCGTAGTCAGATAGATAAACATCTGGAATAGAGCTAAGTCAGATAGATTAACACCTGGAATTAAACGTATTAGATTGATCAACACATGGAATAGAGCGTAGTCAGACGTGTCAGCGCATGGAATAGAGCGTAGTAAGACGGGTCAGCGCATGGAATAGAGCGTAGTCACATAGATCATCACCTGGAATATAGCGTAATCTAAGGGATAACCACCTTGAACAGAGCATAGTAAGATATACACACACATCTGGAATACAGCGTAGTCAGATTGATGAACACCTGGAATAGAGCGTAGTAATATAAATCAACAATTGGAATCACGCGTAGATGGATTAACACCTTGAATAGAGCGTATTCTGACAGATTAACACCTTGAATAGAGCGTACTCAGATAGATCAACACCTGGGATAGAGCGTAGTACGATTGATGAATATATTGAATAAAGCATAGTCAGATAGGTATACACCTGGACTTAAGCGTAATCAGATTGATCAACACCTGTAATATAGTGTAGTCAGATAAATCAATACCTGGATAAGAGCTTAGTCAGATGGATCAGCGCATGGAACAGAGCGTAGTCAGATAGATCAACACCTGGAATAGAGCGTAGTCAAATAGATCCACACCTTGAATAGAGTGTAGTTAGATAGATCAACACCTGGAATAGAGCGCAGTCAGATAGATCAACACCTTGAATAGAGCGCAGTCAGATAGATCACCACCTGGAATAGAGCGCAGTCAGATAAATTAATACCATGGAAAAACGCGTAGTTATCACCTGAAATGAAGCGTAGTGAGAAGATCAATACCTGAAATATTGCGTAGTCAGATAGATCAACGTCTGGATAAGAGCGTAGTCGCATAAATCAACATCTGGAATAGCTCGTAGAGAGATAGATCAACACCTTGAATATAACGCAGTCAGATTGATCAACACAGGGAATAGAGCGTAGTTTGATTCATCAACACGTGGAATAGGGCGTAGTAAGATGGATCACTATCTGGAATAGAATGTAGTCAGATAGATAAACACATCCAATTTAGGGTGAACGCAGCAGAACTTTTACATCATTCAATTCTTCTGGTCTTTCTGGTTGTATGCGGTTTCCATTATCTTATTAAAACAACGCACCTTGTTTATGGTAGATTTGACCAAGTCGCTCGAAGTAAGGTTCAGTGTGGATGACGTAACCATTTGGTACACATTTAAAATGCAAGTTTCCTTCGATTTCCATTAAACGGAAGTCACAACCCACGAACATTTTTTTTTAACGATGTTGAGTTTGGATGATAATGAAGATTTTTTATTAAACTAAAGTCAACTTCAATTATTTATTTATTTTATTTATTTTTATTAATGGGGTCTCTACTTATCAAGGGTAAGAGCAACGCAAAGACAAGGGTTAATGGGATAGGACAGATTTTCAGGCGAATCATAGCGCTTATGTGAATACTGCCATTGAACAATCGTTTCGTTACCAGAATTTGTTGCCATTGAATTTGAAGGCGATGAATTTAAATCAACTGCGAAACAGTCCAGCGGTAATGTGTTACACAGATTAGAAGCTATTGAAAAGAACCTCTGCCCATGCAAATTCCGCCCAACATGGAGTATAAAGAAAATCATTTTTTTTCGTTGTATTAGCTAGACGAGTTCTTGCTGTGAATGTTTTAATTTTAAAAAATATTTTTAACAAATATTCAAATCAAACTTTTTCATAATTGCAATGTTTTTTTATTTTGAAATTCAAAAAAATATTTTAATAGTTTTTATAAATTGAAATTTAACAAAATTTAAATATATTCCAAATTCACTTTTTTATATAGCGTAACACATTAAAAACACAATAACCTATCAAAAACAGATTATTGATTGATTCCAACGTGCGCACCCAGGAAAAGTAAAATAGAAACTGAAAATTCCGCCGGAAACTAAACGACCTAAAGTATTTTTTTAACTGAGTTCAACAAGGCAAGTTGACACTGTAGACGTAAGGGACTACTGAGAATTAGGGTGAAAGTTTAGGGGGTCATCCTAAATTGGGAGCTTTGCAGCAAGATGCTTGTTCAAATTAGTTTTAAATTTCTGCATGTCGGTACAGTCGAGGAAACAGGGAGCAGGAAGGGAGTTCTAAAGGCCGGCAGTTCGAGGAAAGAAGCTATTAAAGTAGAAGGTTCTCCGGCATCTGAAAACATGAAACGTTGCGGCGATGGGACGGAGGTTGGAGCTTGGTGGATAGTGAGGGACTTATTAGATTAGATATTCTTCTTTGGACCTTGTCTAATAGGGAGTAACTGGGGGATGATGCACCAGCCTAGATGTGACTACAATACTCCATGCATGGGTGGATGGTGACTTTCTACAGATCTAGAATACTGTCAGGTGTGAGTTGTTTTCTAGCACGGTAAAGAGAGCCCGCCGTCCTTGCAGCAGCCTCGGCAATGCCTTCTATGTATTTGTTCCAACACCTGTTACCTGTGAATATTAGGCCGAGGAGTGTGATCGTTGGACTCTCAGGTAGGGTGTTATCAGTCATGGCAATCGATGGTTGAAGAGGTTTCTTGTAGTTGTTGAAAGAAAATAGTGTAGTCTTAGCAGGATTAAATGTTGCCATCCATTTGTGACTCCATTCCACTACAGACTAGAGGTCACTTCCTAAGGATTCGGCCATTGCCTCGGATATGTGCGCGTCCGTTTTATCCTCATGATTAGAGTAGACATGGTGTCATCAACAAATATACCCACACTAGACACAATTTCATCAGGGATGTCGTTTATGAAAATCAAGAACAATAAAGGTCCAAGGATCGATCACTGGTGTATACCTGCATTTATGTCATGTAATTTGGATGAACGGCCATCGAGGACAACCTGCATCTTTCTTTTGGTTAGGAAGAATCTGGTTATATTAAATATTGGTCCAGTAATACCATATGGATAAATTTTTATGAGAAGCCCTTTATGCCAGACCTTGTCAAAGACTTTGGGTATATCAAGCGCTACCGCCCTAGCTTCACTTGCCTTGTCCTGTGTATGTTATATGCGTTTAGAGATGACTGTTAGGATATCTGCAGTAGATTGTGATTGCCTAAATCCATACTGATGGTCAGGAAGATGCTTAGCATTAACGAAGCGCCGGCCTATCGCTAGAATAATTAGAGATTCAAAGATTTTAGCGAAGAGCGGAAGTAGACTGATGGGGCTGTTTTCGGATTAACACCGTTCGCAATTTCCGATTTCAAATATGGCGACCTTGATGAAGTGGATACTTTCTATTTTACTCCTTGTGCCATACTAAGCCGGCAAACAATTTACTGAGGGAGCACCTGGCAGAGACTGCCAGTACGCTCGTCTTGTCAGAACCAACTGATAGGCAAAAAGCGTTCTTGTCGTGTTTGCTTGATTAAATTTTCTATGTAAATAAACATGTGTCTTTTTATTTTCTTGTCACTTTCTGAAAATGCAAAACTTTTAAAATCTTTTTTATTTATTATTTTCTCGTGTGTGTGTTGGTGGTAGTGGTGATGGGGTGGAGGGTCGAATTTTCTCAGAGATTCATTTGTTTGTTTCTTCATTTACTTTTTTTTATCTACGTTAGCTCTTTCTTTCTTTCTCTTTATCTTTTGCTCACGTTTCTTCAGGCTCTTTCCACGTGTTTCCCCTAGTTTTCTTCCGGCTTTCTTCCCAGCTTCCATCGTCTTTTCGTTCCATGTGTTCATACTTTTTCTTCTTTGTTTTGACTTACAGGCACACTCGGCGTTATCCGGGAATGAATACGAACGACTCTGTACTGCTGCCGTCCGTCCTGAATTCAATTTTACCATTTTTATTGTATTTTATTTAACAACTTTAATTTTTAAATTTTCAAGTTATTCATGTGTCCGATCCGAAACCATTGCCTTTGACATTCCCTTCCTGCTTTTTGTTTCCCCGACTGTACCAAATGCAGAATTTTAAATGTAATGTGAACAAACATCTCGCTGCTCAACTGCCCATTTATACTTCCAACTCCTTGGAAATCAGTCCGACAGTGGCATTGTTGCTGTCGAGCTGAAGTATGTTTCTGTTTCCTAAAAGGTCTACCCTCCCAGGCTTTACCTTCTCTATGAAAGGGGTTAGTTTATTGCTAGTCGCCTGAGGTACCCTTACCGGGGAATATCAAAGGGACAACTGAATAATTTTTTATAGACATGAGCCACTTCACCTAGTGTGCTGACTGTTCAAACCCCACTAGACTTTTTGTCTAACCTCTTTCAGAGGAAGCAAATAAATATACTTCCAAACGAGCATTAAGAAAGATTTAAAGGATATCATGCATGCGTTCTTTCAACTCTGTAACTCAATTTGTGTAACAGTAAACTCCAAACGGTAAAATCCATCTAGATTGTTTAAGGATTATTCATTTGAAGTCAGGATTATTAGCTCTTAGCCAGGCAACACTATATTTGGTTTTGGGCCGTTGCTACATTTTGTTACCATGTTCATTCATTTCCTCCAATTTCTTGGTGTATGTCGGGGAACATTTTTACATGCATATCTTTTCTTTCTTCAACCCAAGCTTCTCTCTTCTCACCACTAACGCTCGGATCTTCATTTTGTCCCAGTTTAAATGAAAAGACCCTCTTTTTGAGGAAGTCCCCTACTTTGATTCGCTGGTATGAGTGACTTTCATTCCGGACTTAAAATGGAAATCTTACATCAAAGCTGTTGCTAAGGTCCCTTGAAAAAGGGTTGGATAATTCTACCGCTCTAGAAAGTATCTCATTCCTGACGTAAAATTCTGCTCGACCTTCCGACCTTATGTCACATTTTCCCGCGGTGGGAGGGAGGCATTCAATCCTCAGTACCGGCGATTTTATAGAATATTACGTCTCGCTTTACTCTGTTTCCCCAAATGACTTCTTTATGAACAATCTAGTTTTATTCATCCACTCTTTCTTTCTATTTCACTTATTTCTTTCATTTTCTTTCTATTTTTTTTAAGAATGAATTTGTTAGAGACAACTTATCGTCATCCTGTTGCAATTCATGTTGCATTTTACATTTTTCTAAATTCACTTCTTTTGTTATAATTTTGGTACTTCTGCATTTTACGGACCGTGCTTAAACGATAATGTAATAATTTAGAAATCCATTCTTAACATAGGAGGGGAGCTTTGTTAAATAGCTTAAATAGCTTATACTTTAACATAAAAAATTAATAAACAAAAGATACTGTAAAAATTGAATTTAACTTGAATATTCTATCAAAAAAATAGCACGGTTCGTAAACTGCAGAAGTACCATAATTTTAAACAATTGTATTAAATTTGTATAATTTTGATTTTCCGGACTACTATTCTCATGTTGGGTGCATTTCTCACAACGTTTCGACCAATGTAACCACCGACCTTCTTCAGGTGTATTTTGTCGAACTCGGGAATCTGTACGGAATTTCTGAACGGAACTGGAATAGCTTGTCTCGCTCCGCAGTATTGTATTCGTTAATTTCGCTGATACTGAGGATTGAACCTTCAATCTCCAGAAGACTGTCACTTCGAACTGATTATTGGTTAGCACTTACATCCGTTACGTCACGGGTCTTTGCGGAAATTCCGAAACATAAATCTATTCAAGTAATGCGATGATCAATAAGTAATTTTTATACTAATGTGTCACCAACTTACTGATGGCATATTCCCTCTTTCTCGTCACCGATGAGTCACTAGCTATCAAGGCTAACAGAGTACTCGAGGATAAGGTTCAGTTAGATGGATATATTGACAATTGAATGATCACGAATACTATGAGAGGATTAAAAATCTCCACATACCACCCACTTAAAACAACATATCCCCCTTTGCCAGAAACATCGTACAAAGAATATGTAGGAAGTGAAACTTACAAGGCTGCCAAAAGTAAACCTACGGTCGACATATATTCAATTAAACCATACGAATATCTGATTTACATGAAACAATCACGTACTGACATTAAACAATTATTTAAAAAACTCGTACCAAATCTATTTACATATTGAAAAGAAAAAAGAAAAATATGAACCTATTTAGTGGATTTAACTTTCAAGATTTCATGAGGTACTCTATTTATTTTATGGCAAAACCTTTTATTAATGCTATATATATGTATATCTTCATTGATTATATTTCTAAAACTTAATATTTTCAAGAAATTTATTAGGAGAAACTGCAAATGGTGAATCCAATGAGTGAAGCAACAATGACAGTAAAAAGACTCCCGTGAAACACCGAGGAAATAGAGCTACTTTCAAATAAAAGTCTTTGTCTCTCTCTATCTCTCTCTATATATATATATATATCTATCTATCTATCTATCTATCTATCTATCTATCTATCTATCTATCTATCTCTTCGTCTCATGAAGTGTTTTTCTTTAAAAAGTTAATATTTTTCCGACAATATACAGGGTGCGAGGGCTATTTGAGGACATTTTAGTATGTTGAATAAACAACAATATTTTAGCAAAAAATGTGTATCAAATTGACACAAGTATCTTTGGTGATACGTCTTTATTTAACTATTCGGTGAATCCATCTTTGGTTTCAATAACTGTTTCTATTCGGGCTCGAAACCGCCCATGAGTTAAAATTTAGTGATCCCTATTCATTTTCCACATTTGTACAATAGCGGCCTTTAATGAAAGTATAGTATTATGTAGATGTCGATTAGTCTCCTATTCAACAACGTTTCACACGTAACAGACTATCGGATTTAAATCTGGCGAGTTTGGGGGTAACATGTTCATAAATATTCTCTGATAACTAGCCATGGATTGCAATGGCTGCGGGAAAAGTACAACATTTTGTTGAAAGGTATATAACCTTCCATTGCTTACTTTATCTACCCAGGGCGTAACAACAGTTTTAAGAACATCAAGATATCCAGCAGCATTGACCCTAACACTTTTGGGGAAATGTAATGTGGCATGGCATGACATTCGCTGCTCAAAATTCCGAAAACAATCAAAGTAGCTGGATATTTGGTGTGCTCACCATGGGTACTTCAGGAGAAGATACACATAGTCACTTTTGGAAAAAAACGTTGCCCTGTAGCTCTAACCGAGCCGTATGAAAAAATGATATGGCAACATGTAAAAAGTTACTGATTTTTAAATAACTATTTTTTGCAACTAATGAATGCATGTCTTTTCATTTTTTTTTTTTGATTAACATCTTCTTCTAAATAGGTTATCTGAAATAAAAATAATAATATTATAAATGATTTTAGTAGTAAACTTAAAACAATATGTCCTCAAATATCTCTCGGACCCTGTATTTTTTCCAGATTCAGATTTTATCACTTTTTATTTACTTATTTCTCCTTCCTTTCTTTCTTTCTTTATTCAGTTCCGTTTTTATTGATCCTTTCGTCTCTTAGAGACACTTCCCAGACTTCGGCCTAGATCAAAGTATAGTATCTGTTCTGTTTTTAATCGAGGATGAAAGATCCTTATTTATTGAGGCAATTAAAAAAAATGTTCCAATTAAGAGTGCCCCTTTTTAGCGAACTAGTTATCTCTTACATTAAACGTCGAATTTGTAGCTAATTTTGCCCTTGTGGGGAGATAAGAGATCATTACCTCTCTATGTTTCCTCTCCCTTTTGAAAAAAACAACTTATTTTCCCCTCTTATTCTTATTCTTCTTTTCCACTATTCTCCTTTCTTTCTCTCCCTTCCTTCGTCACGAATTCTTTCTTCTGAAAATTGCCTCTTTTTTAACGCCGAATTCGTAGATGGAATTCGGTAGCAGATTCCCTGTCGCAACTCGATCATTTGTCACTTTGCATCGAAACGGAAAATAATCGACTGGTCGTGTTTTTTTTTGTGTGTCGAAATAGGAGAAGCACGTTTTAGAAACACCATTTCGTTTTCAGATTTTTAAAAAACTTTTATTCATTCCAAACATGACACATTGCCACTGAGCCGTAAAGGCCCACTATGAATTAGAGGTGCAGTGAGATATTTGTTCATATTATATTTAAATTTCTGCATGTTAGTAAAGTCAAGGCAACAGGGAGCAAGGAGAAAATTCAGAAGGAAACTGTTCGAAGAAAAAAGCCATTAGAATAGAAAGCTTTCCATCATCTAAGGACCTCTACAGTGTAGGGTGGAATGTTGCCGCCTGTCGGGTTAGTCGGGCGTATTTACGTTGAGGGGGGGTGCACAAGTACAGTAAGTTTTTTTGGAGTACATTCAATTGAAGTACTTGTAAAAGAAGCACAGGTATGCGACACTGTAGCAACAGTACAAGGGTTGGAGCTTCGTAGACAGTGCTGGCCCTATTAGGTTAGATACCCTTTTTTGGACCTTGTCTAAAAGGGAGAGACTAGTGGTCGGTAGCCCAGCCCATATATGGCAACAATACTCCATGAATGGGCGGATTGTGGTTTTGTAAAACATGTGCGGTTGTGAGAAATTTTCTAGCCCCGTAGAGCGAACCCATATTCTTTGCAGCAGGCTTGGTAGTATCTTCTATTTATTCATTCCAATTCATGTTGCCTGTGAATGTTTTGGCGCATCTATGAGACTCTTATATTAAATGTACACATCTTATTTTTGATAAACTAAAGTAATTATGACAATATAAATGAAATTTATACAGAACATATTGATTCAGGAAAGGATTGAATTTTAATTACAAAAAGACAAGCTCAATATTTAGCATTAAATAAAACTAATATATATAGATATAATCTTATAATAATTCATACTCGACGCAAGACATCGGATTTACAATAGTATTTAAAAAATCAGTAGGATAAACAGAAAATTCTTTCGTGAGTGTTTGCGGCATCAGTATGGAAGCGATGGTAAGCCGATACTTGCTTTTTTATACTTTTTCTTTCATTTAAAAAAAATTGCATTCTGGATGTTTCTGTCTTTTAACCATGTTTCCGAGATTATTACCACATCTACATTTGGAGTGATTTATGAACACGTTTCTCAGTCTACAACTTTTCGGGCCTTGCTCTCCCCAGTTGACGAACCTCAATTTTCCTTGTTTACACTTTGTCCCAGGATTCTGATGATAACAATTTGTTTTTTTAATGTTAAACTACCTGGATTTTTTATTTACCGTACCATATTTTAAAATAATTGTAAAACCGATGTCTTGTTTTGGGTATAAATTATTAAAAAATGATATAATAATACATCTTAAAATAAATATATTTCTATGAACTTAACATAAACAGCATTTTCCCCTCGTAGTTTTACCTTTTTCTAATTGTCGGCAACATTTTCTTACTCCCCACGACGTCAAAGTTAGCGACAACGTCGGTTTTGAATGTGGAAAAAACAGCTTCCTTCAAAAAGCTCACTTTGTATTGGTACAAAAATAACAATTGCCCCAGTCTAAACGGAATTCCTTTTCACCGAATTATTTGATCATTCGGTCTACTATTCTCAAATTTGATGATAATCTCACAACCTTTCGACCGACGTAACCTCCAAACCTTTTCAAGCGCGCCTTGTAGAACATAGGAATCTTCATGTCGATCACGGGAATCTATGCGGAATTTCGAACTGAATCCTTTAATTTTTTTGTCACTACTAACTAGGTAGAAGTCTTAAATAAGTAATTCTTATTTTATTCTTAGTTAGTATCGCCTGCATCTTCAACCTTCAGAAGAATTTCACTTGGAACTGCTTATTAATAATACATTTATCCGTTGCGCTACCTGTCTAAAATTCCGTATGGATACCTGAGTTCGACATGAAGGTTGACGAGTTTGAAAAGACGTGCCCTACGATGGTCGAAGGTTACATAGATCGAAACATTGAATTTTTCTTCTTTTTTTTTTTAACTTTCACTCTTTCTGTTTATTGTGTCTGTCCGGCTGCCTCCTCTCTCTTTCTCTCCTCTGCTAGTTAATCTCTCTTTATTTGTTTGTAATCCCCCTCTCTCTCTCTCTCTGATAACCTATCTACGTGTCTATCGTGTTGACTTTCCTAGGACTAGGATCAAAATATTATATATGTTCCATCGTCCACATCTAAGTTTTTTACCCGCTTACCACAGCGGCAAGTTAGACACTTCCACACGGATGAAGGCACAACTAGCGATAGGAAATAGACTTAGCAACCACCAAACAAAAGAGATAAAAGAAATACACCTTTCATTGCCTCTAAAAGGAGGAGGTAATATCTGGGAGGATGGCGTCCTGAGAGTAAAACAGATTGAAAACTTGAATCCTAGCTACATGGCAACTTTAGGAGGAGAAATCCGTCTGGATCGAACCAATTTTTATTTTTGTCTCAATCCAGAGTTCCCCATTTGGAGAGTTGGATTTCCCTTACAGTAAAACGCAACGTGAGTTAGATGTTGCCCTCGTGAGAAAGTGAGTAAATAGGGAATGTTTTTTGCTTCCTGTCAGTTTTCCTACTTGTCTACTTTTGCCCTTCTCCCAATTTTTTCTTTCTCTCTCACTATCGCCAGTCCCCCCTCTCTCTCTCTCTTGTTATTCTTCTCTCCTATTTCTCCTTTCTCGCCCCATTCCTTGTTTTCGTTATTACTCTCCCTCCCAATTTCACTCTCTCTCTCACTCTACATTCTTCTCTCCCATTTCCCTCGTTTTTTTTCTCTCCATTTCTTCCTTCTCTCTCTCTCTCTCTCTATCTCTCTGTCCGTATATAAAATCCTTTGATCATATTCTCTCCTAATTATAATTGCTTCTGTCTGATCTAATTCGCTGTCGAGGAGCAGAAAATTGAGCACTTGGATTTTAAATAGTTTGTGCACAGCATTAAAAAAGGCATCCCGACACTCTAGACAAAACAGTTTCTTTTTTTTAAATAAAAGAAGGGATTTTAAAATAAATAATAAGTGAATAACGTAATAAAAACTCAACAAAATAAAACACACATTAAACATAACAAAAGAAAACATTTTTAAAAGGAAATCTTACACATGTGCGCATGCGTATATTCAGGCATTTTGTGTTTGTTAAAGATGGAGAAAAAATGGAGAGTTACGATTATATTTGTCATGTTTTATTTTCCCCTCTTTTCTAGCCGGTGCAGGAACATTAATTTATTGTTCGTCTTCACTAAGTTTTTTTATTCTTAAAGTTACGACTTCCTTTTTTATTTTTTTAAGTTATTCGTATTTCGTTATCTGTCAAGTCTAAATCAAGGAAGATTTATTCACAGATGGTTAAAAGAAAATGGCCGACAACTGAGAAGGGGATATTTAGATTGTATTCTTCTCTTTCCTGAAAAAAATGACACAATTTATTTTCTGTTTTTTTGTCTTTTAAAATTTACTAAAATATTTCTTACCCCTTAATTCGTCAAAAAAGAATAAATTTATTAATAGTGTTTAAAGAAAAAGATCTTATCATGATATGAATGTATATAGGTATTTACTCCTCCCCAGGAGTTAGGCACAAGGCCAGTTTTATCTTACTCCCACAAGTAAGATGTGACCACAGATTGGGTCGAGAAAGTGGGGTTAAAAGCCAGCGCTCGAGAGGTGAGCACTCTGGCCATTTAAAAATTGCCTGGGCAGCCCCGTCGGCATTGAATGTATATATGTGTGCGCCCATGTTGCAGCGTGTATATATTACTTGGAGTAAGAAATATTTAATACTTGCACTTTCTAACAATAATTATACCTACCTTTATGTCTCTCTCCAAGGACACATACACCCGTACAAACAAACACAATATACGTACACGTATATATATATATATATATATATATATATATATATATATGTGTGGGTGTGTTATGCATGTGTCTGTGTATGTAAAGATATTGAGGACTTAGAGGAAGAAATATTAAATACTTTAATATTCTAACAATAATTATAGCTACTTACACAAAGAAACACATAGACGCACATTTATCTACATGTATAAATGAATAAATGCGAAGGTTGGGCTCATTTTTCGTAGTAAAGTTAAACAGCTTATTTCAAGTGATTTCAACTTAACATAATCAACGTACCATCCTTTTCATATCAGTCGCAAGGTTTTCAAAAAATACATGTTATGAATGAACTATTATTTCTGATTTTTTATACAATGATTTTAAATTCTTTTATATAACAACTATTTTTTATTTAAATATAGTTTTATTTCTTGAACAAATATTAAGCATTTGCGTTCAAATTCTCGCTTTTTTAGAGGGACCGACTTGATTAGGTTAAAAGCCCTAAAAAACGCCGATGTTTTGTTTAATAAATATTTATTTATTTAAAATATACATAATTTCAACAATATACGTCTTCTTAAGGAATAATAGCATTTTCTTTTTCGTTTTTGTCGTTGCATGTTGTTACTAGAAAAATATGTAAGTTCTCTCAACGGTGATATTAGAAAAATGTTTTAGTCAAGAGGTTTGCGCTGGTGCACGTATTATTAATTAGAAATTGTTACTCAGTGTACAAGCAAGTTTGGCTGGGATTTATTCGATACTAGCAGGGCTACCCGGCGTTGCTCGGGTTATAAAATAGAAGAAAAATCGCGTGTGTAACATCTTTATATTCAAACTTCTATTTCTCTCCCTTTCTCTATAGCCGTCTCTTTATCTTTCTACTTTTCTCTTCTCTGGTCGCCCAATTTCATAGCTACTTTCTCATTTTGCCTTTTGCGAAAGATGTTTCTTACCCACCATTCCACTTACGTTGGCCAGGGCAAAAGTATGACATATTTCTATAAAAAGTACCACCTCTGTCTGCGCCTTCTATATAGGTACATAATATATAAGTACCTATCGCCACTCTGGTGTGAATGCTAAATCCGTATCTATTGTTGCCCCGGTGCGCATGGTATCTACGTACTTATCGCCATCCCTGTTCATATGCTATATACGTACCTATTACAGCCCCGGTGCGCATACTATATACGTACCTATTGGTGTTGCACGGTGATCACTTCTCCAGTCGCCCTCCTTAAACAGTTGCCAGGAGCAAAAGATGTCACGTACATGGTTGCCAATTCACCCTGGTTACACTATCTCCGGCCTCCCCTAAACTCAGCACTACCTCTCCATTCCCTGGAGTAAAAATGTTAGATTTCTATTAAAAGTACCATATTTGTCTTTATTATTAATGTTAATAAGGGTGTTTATTTACTTCTTCATGTCTGTGTATGTTACCTTACTGTAAAGAATTTATGTTTTTATGTTAACCTTCCACTAACCTTGCTCAGCAACAAATGTCTTAGCTGGGTTATTTAATATATATATTAATTTTTTTTCATGTTAGAACAATGATGACCGACGACACTCTTTCCCACATTTCTGATGGTCTTGTGTCTAATTTGTGATGAGTAAATGTGGTATTGTGGTGACTAACATTCTAGTTATAGTATATATACATTTTTATTACTTTAGAACACTTTTGAAAGCCTTGTTTTGAATGTAATTTTTTCATATTTTCTGCAAGTAAAAAATTCAAAGTTTAGTATTTGTTCAGATGGATGATACAACCCTTAATTGGTAACTGAAGTCGGTACCAGTCTAAGTGTTTGGTTAACGTCCGTAAAAACTAAAAAGAATGAAAGTTTACAACTTGTTCAATAAAGCAAAAAGCAATAAGGTTATGAGTAAATGTGGTATTGTGGTGACTGATCATTCTAGTTAAAAGTAGAATAGACCGAATTTACAGAAAGCTGCTGTATTTAGGGTAATGAACATTGACAGATTAAGCAGGTACACCTTACCAAGTGTTACACTGTTCTATCTAACATATTGAACAGTTGCTTATTAAGTATATATCCATTAGTAAATTACACACATGCTCTCTCTAGGATATTGTGCACTGTTAGATTCACCATAAGACATACTAAGAGTCACACTACATTTGCTCTATCTAGAGTGTTAAATACATCCGCATTCAGCATTTACTATGTTTTGAGTGTCCTACTGCATTATTGCACACATCTGTTGCATCTAGGGAACTGATCAGTGTTTTCTACAACATGTATAACATTTAGAAAGTGTCCTAGTGCAGTAATAATTTATTGCTCCTGAGTTTGTTTCAGATTATAAACCTAGGCATGAACAAAACAATAGTCAAAAAGTGTGCTTAACATATTTATGAAAATGATTACTTTATTGCTCAATATATTGGAACACATTTATTTTAAGTTTGTTCACCACTTTCAAGCAAGAATATAATGAAAAAAAAAAAAAAAACAATTTTATACTTAAATGGGTGATTTTTATTTTAATGTGTGCTTTGAGAATGTGTAATTGTATCAAAAGATAAAAATACATATTTAAAAAAGGAACTGCAGCACTTAATGATATGAATCACAGAAACACATTGTTCAACCGTGATGTTTTTGAAAAAAAAAGTTTTTTAACAGTCCTCATTTTGATTATTTGTAATAACATTTTTGCTATAGTCTTCATTTTATATAAAAGAATATAAAAATAAATTTCAACCTACATTGTCATCATCCAAATCTCCAGTTTGATTGTGTGGTTAATGAAACTAAGTAGGCAAATTAACTTAAATGAAAGATGTAATTGTCTGAAATTGAAGATGAAATTAGAAAAAATATTATTCAATTGAATGAGTACAGTAATCAAAATGATGTGGCTAAAAATGTACATCCTTAATAATCACTTTTTAAAACTCAAAATATGAAAGTACTGAAATGTTTGTGTTAAGTTCTTATTAGCGACTTGTTATCATCAAGAATCCACCCCAAAGAGTGTTCTTTCTTTTGTGATTTTGAGGAATAGGTAATTAAAAACATGGCAGCTATGACGTAGTTAGGATGCAAGCACTTCCGACTATAAACAGAGAAAGGTGAATCAATTTCCAATACTTCTACACAATAGTAATTGAGCCAAACTGAATTTGCAACATAAAACTTAGTTCATGGTTAGGTTAGGGTCAGTTTAGGTTAGGGTAAAAAGCAAATTAAAAAGGTTGGTTAATATTGTGTAGACTGTTCGCTAAAGTTCATTCATATTAGCCTGTATGGGAAGTGTTCGGTGAAAATTGGAATTAATGATAAAAGTACTGAAATTTTCTTGGATACCTATTCCTAAAAAGTAGTTTTCTAAAGTCATGTATTAAAAAGAAATTGTTCATAACGATTACACACACACACAAAAAAAAAATAACTGAAGCAGTGAGTCCTGTGTTTATAAGAATAAATGGTGTCTATTAATCCATGCATAAGGTAATGGCTAGTCTGAATTTCTCTTAATTAAAATTGTGGTAAGCCGGACTCTGATAATCAAATCTGAAGGAAAGAAAGCATCAAATATATAGAACATAAAGGAATCTATTTCAAAGGTGTTCTGAATTGTGAATAGAAAAGGATAAAATGCAGTTTGTTTAAAAATAGATAGTTTTGTAATAAAAGATATAAAATTACAAACTAATGCTGTACTCTATTGAAAAAGGCTGCTTCAATTGAGATTTTCTAGTACTGGGGGGGTCTCAGTCTGTTAAGCAATTCCAAACTGAAACAGAACTAAGATATTGTTTAGTAGTAAAATAGATCAGAAAGTTATCATGAGCAACTACAATGTCTGCTACAAATTGCCAAATTGGCTACTCTAGTGGAAATTTGTGTTGACGTTTTCCTTTGTGTAACTTTCTAATAGGAGATGTATTTATTATTGCCTGTTGGGTGAGGTGCCTTACTATATTCACGAGGGAGTCTCAATGGGACTATACAGTCATTTCACTTCTCACCAAAGTGCCATTGTTTTCATTAAGTTTCAGTGGTAATAGTTTTCAAACATTTAGTTAGAAAGTGAAAATAATTATAAAAAAAAGAATGTGTACCAAAAAAGTAAACAATAATATTTTCTCTGATAATGACTGTTTTCCCCTATCTGTCCGGCTGTCTCCCTTGCTTCATCTGTGTGGATGGTTTGGTTTATATCCTGTAGCAGTATTTATATGGTGTTGCATAGTTAATAGAATAATACATATGCTGAATGTAACATCGATAAACTAATAGAATAAATAGCAAGCAAATAAAAATACTTGTTTGAAACAAAATAGTTGAATACATTACCAGAGCCTCGTTAGCCAGGGTTATACAGAGTGAAACGGGCTATAAGAACTGGTGTAAAGTTACATTCATAACCTCCTAAGCATTTACACTGTTTTACCCTGTTACCACCTCCCAGGACGGGGACCAGAGGTTGGATTTTGGGAGGCATGTTTGGATGTTAAGCAACCAAAACCATGTTCTTTTAGTCAATTCTCAACTGTCATTCATTTGTAAGTTATTCTAAGCTCTGGAGGAGTTGTCATTCATTTTTAAAGTATTCTCAACTCTGGAGGAAGTGTCATTCATTTTTAAGTTGTCATTTTAAAATTGGTAATTTGTATAAACAAAATGTAGTTAAAATGAATTCAGAATTCTGAACACTCTTGAGGAGTTTGAAATTGGTGACTTACTGAAATAGAACATGGTGGCAATGAATATTGTAATTTTTATTGTGTTCTACACACTTCAGTTGTCAATTTTGTTTTGTTTATTCGTTGATTTTAGATTCTTACCGATTCAGACTTTAGGTCATTTTGGGAGTTAAAATGAATTCAGAATTCTGAAAACTCTTGGGGAGTTTAAAATTGGTGAGTTACTGAAAAAGAACATGGTGGCAATGAATATTGTAATTTTTATTGTGTTCTACACACTTCAGTTGTCAATTTTGTTTTGTTTATTCGTTGATTTTAGATTCTTACCGATTCAGACTTTAGATCATTTTGGGAGTTAAAATGAATTCAGAATTCTGAAAACTCTTGGGGAGTTTGAAATTGGTGACTTACTGAAAAAGAACATGGTGGCAATGAATATTGTAATTTTTATTGTGTTCTACACACTTCAGTTGTCAATTTTGTTTTGTTTATTCGTTGATTTTAGATTCTTACCGATTCAGACTTTAGGTCATTTTGGGAGTTAAAATGAATTCAGAATTCTGAAAACTCTTGGGGAGTTTGAAATTGGTGACTTACTGAAAAAGAACATGGTGGCAATGAATATTGTAATTTTTATTGTGTTTTACACACTTCAGTTGTCAATTTTGTTTTGTTTATTCGTTGATTTTAGATTCTTACCGATTCAGACTTTAGGTCATTTTGGGAGTTAAAATGAATTCAGAATTCTGAAAACTCTTGGGGAGTTTAAAATTGGTGAGTTACTGAAAAAGAACATGGTGGCAATGAATATTGTAATTTTTATTGTGTTCTACACACTTCAGTTGTCAATTTTGTTTTGTTTATTCGTTGATTTTAGATTCTTACCGATTCAGACTTTAGGTCATTTTGGGAGTTAAAATGAATTCAGAATTCTGAAAACTCTTGGGGAGTTTGAAATTGGTGACTTACTGAAAAAGAACATGGTGGCAATGAATATTGTAATTTTTATTGTGTTCTACACACTTCAGTTGTCAATTTTGTTTTGTTTATTCGTTGATTTTAGATTCTTACCGATTCAGACTTTAGGTCATTTTGGGAGTTAAAATGAATTCAGAATTCTGAAAACTCTTGGGGAGTTTGAAATTGGTGACTTACTGAAAAAGAACATGGTGGCAATGAATATTGTAATTTTTATTGTGTTTTACACACTTCAGTTGTCAATTTTGTTTTGTTTATTCGTTGATTTTAGATTCTTACCGATTCAGACTTTAGGTCATTTTGGGAGTTAAAATGAATTCAGAATTCTGAAAACTCTTGGGGAGTTTGAAATTGGTGACTTACTGAAAAAGAACATGGTGGAAATGAATATTGTAATTTTTATTGTGTTCTACACACTTCAGTTGTCAATTTTGTTTTGTTTATTCGTTGATTTTAGATTCTTACCGATTCAGACTTTAGGTCATTTTGGGAGTTAAAATGAATTCAGAATTCTGAAAACTCTTGGGGAGTTTGAAATTGGTGACTTACTGAAAAAGAACATGGTGGCAATGAATATTGTAATTTTTATTGTGTTTTACACACTTCAGTTGTCAATTTTGTTTTGTTTATTCGTTGATTTTAGATTCTTACTGATTCAGACTTTAGGTCATTTTGGGAGTTAAAATGAATTTAGAATTCTGAAAACTCTTGAGGAGTTTGAAATTGGTGACTTACTGAAAAAGAACATGGTGGAAATGAATATTGTAATTTTTATTGTGTTTTACACACTTCAGTTGTCAATTTTGTTTTGTTTATTCGTTGATTTTAGATTCTTACTGATTTAGACTTTAGGTCATTTTGGGAGTTAAAATCAATTCCGAATTCTAAAAACTCTTGGGGAGTTTGAAATTGGTGGCAATGAATATTGTAATTTTTATTGTCTTCTACATACTTCAGTTGTCAATTTTGTTTTGTATATTTTAGATTCTTACCGATTCAGACTTTAGGTCATTTTGGGAGTTAAAATGAATTTATATTCTGAAAACTCTTGGGGAGTTTAAAATTGGTGAGTTACTGAAAAAAACCATGGTGACATGAATATTGGAATTTTTATTGTTTACTACACTCTTTAGGAGTTGTCAATTTTGTCTTGTTTATTTGTTGATTTTAGATTCTGAAGGATTTAGACTTTAGGTCATTTTGGGAGTTAAAATAAATTTATATTCTGAAAACTCTTGGGGAGTTTTAAATTGGTGAGTTACTGAAAAAAAACATGGTGACATGAATATAGGAGTTTTTATTGTTTACTACACTCTTTAGGAGTTGTCAATTTTGTCTTGTTTATTTGTTGATTTTAGATTGTGAAGGATTTAGACTTTAGGTCATTTTGGGAATTAAAATGAATTTATATTCTGAAAACTCTTGGGGAGTTTAAAATTCGTGAGTTACTGAAAAAAAACATAGTGACATGAATATTGGAATTTTTATTGTTTACTACACTCTTTAGGAGTTGTCAATTTTGTCTTGTTTATTTGCTGATTTTAGATTCTGAAGGATTTAGACTTTAGGTCATTTTGGGAGTTAAAATGAATTTATATTCTGAAAACTCTTCGGGAGTTTTAAATTGGTGAGTTACTGAAAAAAAACATGGTGACATGAATATTGGAATTTTTATTGTTTACTACACTCTTTAGGAGTTGTCAATTTTGTCTTGTTTATTTGTTGATTGTAGATTCTGAAAGATTTAGACTTTAGGTCATTTTGGGAGTTAAAATGAATTTATATTCTGAAAACTCTGGGGAGTTTAAAATTGGTTAGTTACTAAAAAAAAACACGGTGACATGAATATTGGAATTTTTATTGTTTACTACACTCTTTAGGAGTTGTCAATTTTGTCTTGTTTATTTGTTGATTTTTGATTCTGAAGGATTTAGACTTTAGGTCATTTTGGTAGTTAAAATGAATTTATATTCTAGAAAACTCTTGGGGAGTTTAAAATTGGTGAGTTACTGAAAAATACATGGTGACATGAATATTGGAATTTTTATTGTTTACTACACTCTTTAGGAGTTGTCAATTTTGTCTTGTTTATTTGTTGATTTTTGATTCTGAAGGATTTAGACTTTAGGTCATTTTGGGAGTTAAAATGAATTTATATTCTGAAAACTCTTGGGGAGTTTAAAATTGGTGAGTAACTGAAAAATACATGGTGACATGAATATTGGAATTTTTATTGTTTACTACACTCTTTAGGAGTTGTCAATTTTGTCTTGTTTATTTGTTGATTTTAGATTGTGAAGGATTTAGACTTTAGGTCATTTTGGGAGTTAAAATGAATTTATATTCTGAAAACTCTTGGGGAGTTTAAAATTGGTGAGTTACTGAAAAATACATGGTGACATGAATATTGGAATTTTTATTGTTTACTACACTCTTTAGGAGTTGTCAATTTTGTCTTGTTTATTTGTTGATTTTTGATTCTGAAGGATTTAGACTTTAGGTCATTTTGGGAGTTAAAATGAATTTATATTCTGAAAACTCTTGGGGAGTTTAAAATTGGTGAGTTACTGAAAAATACATGGTGACATGAATATTGGAATTTTTATTGTTTACTACACTCTTTAGGAGTTGTCAATTTTGTCTTGTTTATTCTGTTTGATCTCGATACTGTTTGTTCTCGATTCTTGAGGATTTAGACTTTAGGTCATTTTGGGAGTTAAAATGAATTTATATTCTGAAAACTCTTGGGGAGTTTAAAATTGGTGAGTTACTGAAAAATACATGGTGACATGAATATTGGAATTTTTATTGTTTACTACACTCTTTAGGAGTTGTCAATTTTGTCTTGTTTATTCTGTTTGATCTCGATACTGTTTGTTCTCAATTCTTGAGGAATTAGACTTTAGGTCAATCTGGGAGTTAAAATGATTTCGAATTCTGAAAACTCTTGGGGAGTTTGAAATTGGTCATTTACTGAAAAAGAACATAATGGTGATAAATATTGCAATTCTTATTGGTTTCTACACCCTTAAGAAGTTGTAAATTTTGTCTTGTTCTTTGTTTGTTTTTGATTGTGGTGAAATAAGACTTTAGGTCAATTTGAGTTGGTAAATGAATTTAGAATTCTTTAAACTCTTGGGGAGTTTGAAATTGATGATTTGCTGAAAAATAATTTTATATATAATCAAAACCAAAACGGACAGAAGAATATTTTAAACAAAAAACCTTGTAAATGAATTTAGAATTCTTCAAACTCTTTGGGAGTTTGAAATTGATAATTTGCTGAAAAACAATTTTAAATATAATCAAAACCAAAACAGACATAAGAATATTTTAAACAAAAACCCTTATAAATGAATTTAAAATTTTTAAAACTCTTTGGGAGTTTGAAATTGATAATATGCTGAAAAAGATTTTTAAATATAATCAAAACCAAAACGGACATCAGAATATTTTAAACAAAAAAACCTTGTAAATGAATTTAGAATTCTTAAAACTCTTGGGGAGTTTGAAATTGATAATTTGCTGAAAAATTGTTTTAAAAGTAATAAAAAACAAAACGGAAAAAAAAACCTTGTAAAATGTGTGATTGTCGGTGATAAAAAATGAAATTTTCATAATTATTTGTATACTCTTGAGGAGTTGTAAATGTGGCTGTTTTTGACAGCAGAATACTCGGTTGTTTGTTTTTTATTCTGGCGGAATAAGACTTTAGGTCAATTTGGGAGTCAAAATTTATTTTGAATTCTCAACTCTTGGGGAGTTTGAAATTGGTAATTTGTCAGAACAGGATCATGAAAGTAAAAAAAAACAAAAACAGAAATAAGAATATTTGAAACAAAAAACCTTGTAAAATGTGTGATTGTCGGTGATAAAAAAATGAATTTTTTCATAATTGGGTTTGCATACTCTTGAGGAGTTGTAAATGTGACTGTTTTTGACAGCGGAATACTCGGTTGATTTTTTTTGATTCTGGTGGAATAAGACTTTAGGTCATTTTGGGAGTTAAAATGAATTGGAATTTTTATTGTTTACTACACTTTTTAGGAGTTGTCAATTTTGTCTTGTTTATTTGTTGATTTTAGATTCTGAAGGATTTAGACTTTAGGTCATTTTGGGAGTTAAAATGAATTTATATTCTGAAAACTCTTGGGGAGTTTAAAATTCGTGAGTTACTGAAAAAACCATGGTGACATGAATATTTGAAATTTTTATTGTTTACTACACTCTTTAGGAGTTGTCAATTTTGTCTTGTTTATTTGTTGATTTTAGATTGTGAAGGATTTAGACTTTAGGTCATTTTGGGAGTTAAAATGAATTTATATTCTGAAAACTCTTGGGGAGTTTAAAATTGGTGAGTTACTGAAAAATACATGGTGACATGAATATTGGAATTTTTATTGTTTACTACACTCTTTAGGAGTTGTCAATTTTGTCTTGTTTATTTGTTGATTTTTGATTCTGAAGGATTTAGACTTTAGGTCATTTTGGGAGTTAAAATGAATTTATATTCTAGAAAACTCTTGGGGAGTTTAAAATTGGTGAGTTACTGAAAAATACATGGTGACATGAATATTGGAATTTTTATTGTTTACTACACTCTTTAGGAGTTGTCAATTTTGTCTTGTTTATTTGTTGATTTTTGATTCTGAAGGATTTAGACTTTAGGTCATTTTGGGAGTTAAAATGAATTTATATTCTGAAAACTCTTGGGGAGTTTAAAATTGGTGAGTAACTGAAAAATACATGGTGACATGAATATTGGAATTTTTATTGTTTACTACACTCTTTAGGAGTTGTCAATTTTGTCTTGTTTATTTGTTGATTTTAGATTCTGAAGGATTTAGACTTTAGGTCATTTTGGGAGTTAAAATGAATTTATATTCTGAAAACTCTTGGGGAGTTTAAAATTGGTGAGTTACTGAAAAAAAACATGGTGACATGAATATTGGAATTTTTATTGTTTACTACACTCTTTAGGAGTTGTCAATTTTGTCTTGTTTATTTGTTGATTTTGGATTCTGAAGGATTTAGACTTTAGGTCATTTTGGGAGTTAAAATGAATTTATATTCTGAAAACTCTTGGGGAGTTTTACATTGGTGAGTTACGGAAAAAAAACATGGTGACATGAATATTGGAATTTTTATTGTTTACTACACTCTTTAGGAGTTGTCAATTTTGTCTTGTTTATTTGTTGATTTTAGATTCTGAAGGATTTAGACTTTAGGTCATTTTGGGAGTTAAAATGAATTTATATTCTGAAAACTCTTGGGGAGTTTAAAATTGGTGAGTAACTGAAAAATACATGGTGACATGAATATTGGAATTTTTATTGTTTACTACACTCTTTAGGAGTTGTCAATTTTGTCTTGTTTATTTGTTGATTTTTGATTCTGAAGGATTTAGACTTTAGGTCATTTTGGGAGTTAAAATGAATTTATATTCTGAAAACTCTTGGGGAGTTTAAAATTGGTGAGTAACTGAAAAATACATGGTGACATGAATATTGGAATTTTTATTGTTTACTACACTCTTTAGGAGTTGTCAATTTTGTCTTGTTTATTTGTTGATTTTAGATTCTGAAGGATTTAGACTTTAGGTCATTTTGGGAGTTAAAATGAATTTATATTCTGAAAACTCTTGGGGAGTTTAAAATTGGTGAGTTACTGAAAAAAAACATGGTGACATGAATATTGGAATTTTTATTGTTTACTACACTCTTTAGGAGTTGTCAATTTTGTCTTGTTTATTTGTTGATTTTAGATTCTGAAGGATTTAGACTTTAGGTCATTTTGGGAGTAAAAATGAATTTATATTCTGAAAACTCTTGGGGAGTTTTACATTGGTGAGTTACTGAAAAAAAACATGGTGACATGAATATTGGAATTTTTATTGTTTACTACACTCTTTAGGAGTTGTCAATTTTGTCTTGTTTATTTGTTGATTTTTGATTCTGAAGGATTTAGACTTTAGGTCATTTTGGGAGTTAAAATGAATTTATATTCTAGAAAACTCTTGGGGAGTTTAAAATTGGTGAGTTACTGAAAAATACATGGTGACATGAATATTGGAATTTTTATTGTTTACTACACTCTTTAGGAGTTGTCAATTTTGTCTTGTTTATTTGTTGATTTTTGATTCTGAAGGATTTAGACTTTAGGTCATTTTGGGAGTTAAAATGAATTTATATTCTGAAAACTCTTGGGGAGTTTAAAATTGGTGAGTAACTGAAAAATACATGGTGACATGAATATTGGAATTTTTATTGTTTACTACACTCTTTAGGAGTTGTCAATTTTGTCTTGTTTATTTGTTGATTTTTGATTCTGAAGGATTTAGACTTTAGGTCATTTTGGGAGTTAAAATGAATTTATATTCTGAAAACTCTTGGGGAGTTTAAAATTGGTGAGTAACTGAAAAATACATGGTGACATGAATATTGGAATTTTTATTGTTTACTACACTCTTTAGGAGTTGTCAATTTTGTCTTGTTTATTTGTTGATTTTTGATTCTGAAGGATTTAGACTTTAGGTCATTTTGGGAGTTAAAATGAATTTATATTCTGAAAACTCTTGGGGAGTTTAAAATTGGTGAGTAACTGAAAAATACATGGTGACATGAATATTGGAATTTTTATTGTTTACTACACTCTTTAGGAGTTGTCAATTTTGTCTTGTTTATTTGTTGATTTTAGATTCTGAAGGATTTAGACTTTAGGTCATTTTGGGAGTTAAAATGAATTTATATTCTGAAAACTCTTGGGGAGTTTAAAATTGGTGAGTAACTGAAAAATACATGGTGACATGAATATTGGAATTTTTATTGTTTACTACACTCTTTAGGAGTTGTCAATTTTGTCTTGTTTATTTGTTGATTTTAGATTCTGAAGGATTTAGACTTTAGGTCATTTTGGGAGTTAAAATGAATTTATATTCTGAAAACTCTTCGGGAGTTTTAAATTGGTGAGTTACTGAAAAAAAACATGGTGACATGTATATAGGAATTTTTATTGTTTACTACACTCTTTAGGAGTTGTCAATTTTGTCTTGTTTATTTGTTGATTTTTGATTCTGAAGGATTTAGACTTTAGGTCATTTTGGGAGTTAAAATGAATTTATATTCTAGAAAACTCTTGGGGAGTTTAAAATTGGTGAGTTACTGAAAAATACATGGTGACATGAATATTGGAATTTTTATTGTTTACTACACTCTTTAGGAGTTGTCAATTTTGTCTTGTTTATTTGTTGATTTTTGATTCTGAAGGATTTAGACTTTAGGTCATTTTGGGAGTTAAAATGAATTTATATTCTGAAAACTCTTGGGGAGTTTAAAATTGGTGAGTAACTGAAAAATACATGGTGACATGAATATTGGAATTTTTATTGTTTACTACACTCTTTAGGAGTTGTCAATTTTGTCTTGTTTATTTGTTGATTTTTGATTCTGAAGGATTTAGACTTTAGGTCATTTTGGGAGTTAAAATGAATTTATATTCTGAAAACTCTTGGGGAGTTTAAAATTGGTGAGTAACTGAAAAATACATGGTGACATGAATATTGGAATTTTTATTGTTTACTACACTCTTTAGGAGTTGTCAATTTTGTCTTGTTTATTTGTTGATTTTTGATTCTGAAGGATTTAGACTTTAGGTCATTTTGGGAGTTAAAATGAATTTATATTCTGAAAACTCTTGGGGAGTTTAAAATTGGTGAGTAACTGAAAAATACATGGTGACATGAATATTGGAATTTTTATTGTTTACTACACTCTTTAGGAGTTGTCAATTTTGTCTTGTTTATTTGTTGATTTTAGATTCTGAAGGATTTAGACTTTAGGTCATTTTGGGAGTTAAAATGAATTTATATTCTGAAAACTCTTGGGGAGTTTAAAATTGGTGAGTTACTGAAAAAAAACATGGTGACATGAATATTGGAATTTTTATTGTTTACTACACTCTTTAGGAGTTGTCAATTTTGTCTTGTTTATTTGTTGATTTTAGATTCTGAAGGATTTAGACTTTAGGTCATTTTGGGAGTTAAAATGAATTTATATTCTGAAAACTCTTGGGGAGTTTTACATTGGTGAGTTACGGAAAAAAAACATGGTGACATGAATATTGGAATTTTTATTGTTTACTACACTCTTTAGGAGTTGTCAATTTTGTCTTGTTTATTTGTTGATTTTTGATTCTGAAGGATTTAGACTTTAGGTCATTTTGGGAGTTAAAATGAATTTATATTCTGAAAACTCTTGGGGAGTTTAAAATTGGTGAGTTACTGAAAAATACATGGTGACATGAATATTGGAATTTTTATTGTTTACTACACTCTTTAGGAGTTGTCAATTTTGTCTTGTTTATTCTGTTTGATCTCGATACTGTTTGTTCTCGATTCTTGAGGATTTAGACTTTAGGTCATTTTGGGAGTTAAAATGAATTTATATTCTGAAAACTCTTGGGGAGTTTAAAATTGGTGAGTTACTGAAAAATACATGGTGACATGAATATTGGAATTTTTATTGTTTACTACACTCTTTAGGAGTTGTCAATTTTGTCTTGTTTATTCTGTTTGATCTCGATACTGTTTGTTCTCAATTCTTGAGGAATTAGACTTTAGGTCAATCTGGGAGTTAAAATGATTTCGAATTCTGAAAACTCTTGGGGAGTTTGAAATTGGTCATTTACTGAAAAAGAACATAATGGTGATAAATATTGCAATTCTTATTGGTTTCTACACCCTTAAGAAGTTGTAAATTTTGTCTTGTTCTTTGTCTGTTTTTGATTGTGGTGAAATAAGACTTTAGGTCAATTTGAGTTGGTAAATGAATTTAGAATTCTTTAAACTCTTGGGGAGTTTGAAATTGATGATTTGCTGAAAAATAATTTTATATATAATCAAAACCAAAACGGACAGAAGAATATTTTAAACAAAAAACCTTGTAAATGAATTTAGAATTCTTACAACTCTTTGGGAGTTTAAAATTGATGATTTGCTAAAAAATAATTTTATATATAATCGAAACCAAAACGGACAGAAGAATATTTTAAACAAAAACCCTTGTAAATGAATTTAAAATTTTTAAAACTCTTTGGGAGTTTGAAATTGATAATATGCTGAAAAAGATTTTTAAATATAATCAAAACCAAAACGGACATCAGAATATTTTAAACAAAAAACCTTGTAAATGAATTTAGAATTCTTAAAACTCTTGGGGAGTTTGAAATTGATAATTTGCTGAAAAATTGTTTTAAAAGTAATAAAACACAAAACGGAAACAAAAAACCTTGTAAAATGTGTGATTGTCGGTGATAAAAAATGAAATTTTCATAATTATTTGTATACTCTTGAGGAGTTGTAAATGTGGCTGTTTTTGACAGCAGAATACTCGGTTGTTTGTTTTTTATTCTGGCGGAATAAGACTTTAGGTCAATTTGGGAGTCAAAATTTATTTTGAATTCTCAACTCTTGGGGAGTTTGAAATTGGTAATTTGTCAGAACAGGATCATGAAAGTAAAAAAAAACAAAAACAGAAATAAGAATATTTGAAACAAAAAACCTTGTAAAATGTGTGATTGTCGGTGATAAAAAATGAATTTTTTCATAATTGGGTTTGCATACTCTTGAGGAGTTGTAAATGTGACTGTTTTTGACAGCGGAATACTCGGTTGATTTTTTTTGATTCTGGTGGAATAAGACTTTAGGTCATTTTGGGAGTTAAAATGAATTGGAATTTTTATTGTTTACTACACTTTTTAGGAGTTGTCAATTTTGTCTTGTTTATTTGTTGATTTTAGATTCTGAAGGATTTAGACTTTAGGTCATTTTGGGAGTTAAAATGAATTTATATTCTGAAAACTCTTGGGGAGTTTAAAATTCGTGAGTTACTGAAAAAAAACATGGTGACATGAATATTGGAATTTTTATTGTTTACTACACTCTTTAGGAGTTGTCAATTTTGTCTTGTTTATTTGTTGATTTTAGATTCTGAAGGATTTAGACTTTAGGTCATTTTGTGAGTTAAAATGAATTTATATTCTGAAAACTCTTGGGGAGTTTTACATTGGTGAGTTACGGAAAAAAAACATGGTGACATGAATATTGGAATTTTTATTGTTTACTACACTTTTTAGGAGTTGTCAATTTTGTCTTGTTTATTTGTTGATTTTTGATTCTGAAGGATTTAGACTTTAGGTCATTTTGGGAGTTAAAATGAATTTATATTCTGAAAACTCTTGGGGAGTTTTACATTGGTGAGTTACGGAATAAAAACATGGTGACATGAATATTGGAATTTTTATTGTTTACTACACTCTTTAAGAGTTGTCAATTTTGTCTTGTTTATTTGTTGATTTTTGATTCTGAAGGATTTAGACTTTAGGTCATTTTGGGAGTTAAAATGAATTTATATTCTGAAAACTCTTGGGGAGTTTAAAATTCGTGAGTTACTGAAAAATACATGGTGACATGAATATTGGAATTTTTATTGTTTACTACACTCTTTAGGAGTTGTCAATTTTGTCTTGTTTATTCTGTTTGATCTCGATACTGTTTGTTCTCGATTCTTGAGGATTTAGACTTTAGGTCATTTTGGGAGTTAAAATGAATTTATATTCTGAAAACTCTTGGGGAGTTTAAAATTCGTGAGTTACTGAAAAAAAACATGGTGACATGAATATTGGAATTTTTATTGTTTACTACACTCTTTAGGAGTTGTCAATTTTGTCTTGTTTATTTGTTGATTTTAGATTCTGAAGGATTTAGACTTTAGGTCATTTTGGGAGTTAAAATGAATTTATATTCTGAAAACTCTTCGGGAGTTTTAAATTGGTGAGTTACTGAAAAAAAACATGGTGACATGTATATAGGAATTTTTATTGTTTACTACACTCTTTAGGAGTTGTCAATTTTGTCTTGTTTATTTGTTGATTTTAGATTCTGAAGGATTTAGACTTTAGGTCATTTTGGGAGTTAAAATGAATTTATATTCTGAAAACTCTTGGGGAGTTTTAAATTGGTGAGTTACTGAAAAAAAACATGGTGACATGAATATAGGAGTTTTTATTGTATACTACACTCTTTAGGAGTTGTCAATTTTGTCTTGTTTATTTGTTGATTTTAGATTGTGAAGGATTTAGACTTTAGGTCATTTTGGGAATTAAAATGAATTTATATTCTGAAAACTCTTGGGGAGTTTAAAATTCGTGAGTTACTGAAAAAAAACATGGTGACATGAATATTGGAATTTTTATTGTTTACTACACTCTTTAGGAGTTGTCAATTTTGTCTTGTTTATTTGTTGATTTTAGATTCTGAAGGATTTAGACTTTAGGTCATTTTGGGAGTTAAAATGAATTTATATTCTGAAAACTCTTGGGGAGTTTTACATTGGTGAGTTACGGAAAAAAAACATGGTGACATGAATATTGGAATTTTTATTGTTTACTACACTTTTTAGGAGTTGTCAATTTTGTCTTGTTTATTTGTTGATTTTTGATTCTGAAGGATTTAGACTTTAGGTCATTTTGGGAGTTAAAATGAATTTATATTCTGAAAACTCTTGGGGAGTTTTACATTGGTGAGTTACGGAAAAAAAACATGGTGACATGAATATTGGAATTTTTATTGTTTACTACACTCTTTAGGAGTTGTCAATTTTGTCTTGTTTATTTGTTGATTTTTGATTCTGAAGGATTTAGACTTTAGGTCATTTTGGGAGTTAAAATGAATTTATATTCTGAAAACTCTTGGGGAGTTTAAAATTCGTGAGTTACTGAAAAATACATGGTGACATGAATATTGGAATTTTTATTGTTTACTACACTCTTTAGGAGTTGTCAATTTTGTCTTGTTTATTCTGTTTGATCTCGATACTGTTTGTTCTCGATTCTTGAGGATTTAGACTTTAGGTCATTTTGGGAGTTAAAATGAATTTATATTCTGAAAACTCTTGGGGAGTTTTAAATTGGTGAGTTACTGAAAAAAAACATGGTGACATGAATATTGGAATTTTTATTGTTTACTACACTCTTTAGGAGTTGTCAATTTTGTCTTGTTTATTTGTTGATTTTAGATTCTGAAGGATTTAGACTTTAGGTCATTTTGGGAGTTAAAATGAATTTATATTCTGAAAACTCTTCAGGAGTTTTAAATTGGTGAGTTACTGAAAAAAAACATGGTGACATGTATATAGGAATTTTTATTGTTTACTACACTCTTTAGGAGTTGTCAATTTTGTCTTGTTTATTTGTTGATTTTAGATTCTGAAGGATTTAGACTTTAGGTCATTTTGGGAGTTAAAATGAATTTATATTCTGAAAACTCTTGGGGAGTTTAAAATTGGTGAGTTACTGAAAAAAAACATGGTGACATGAATATTGGAATTTTTATTGTTTACTACACTCTTTAGGAGTTGTCAATTTTGTCTTGTTTATTTGTTGATTTTAGATTCCGAAGGATTTAGACTTTAGGTCATTTTGGGAGTTAAAATGAATTTATATTCTGAAAACTCTTGGGGAGTTTTAAATTGGTGAGTTACGGAAAAAAAACATAGTGACATGAATATTGGAATTTTTATTGTTTACTACACTCTTTAGGAGTTGTCAATTTTGTCTTGTTTATTTGTTGATTTTAGATTCTGAAGGATTTAGACTTTAGGTCATTTTGGGAGTTAAAATGAATTTATATTCTGAAAACTCTTGGGGAGTTTTACATTGGTGAGTTACGAAAAAAAAACATGGTGACATGAATATTGGAATTTATATTGTTTACTACACTCTTTAGGAGTTGTCAATTTTGTCTTGTTTATTTGTTGATTTTTGATTCTGAAGGATTTAGACTTTAGGTCATTTTGTGAGTTAAAATGAATTTATATTCTGAAAACTCTTGGGGAGTTTAAAATTGGTGAGTTACTGAAAAAAACCATGGTGACATGAATATTGGAATTTTTATTGTTTACTACACTCTTTAGGAGTTGTCAATTTTGTCTTGTTTATTTGTTGATTTTTGATTCTGAAGGATTTAGACTTTAGGTCATTTTGGGAGTTAAAATGAATTTATATTCTGAAAACTCTTGGGGAGTTTAAAATTGGTGAGTTACTGAAAAAAACCATGGTGACATGAATATTGGAATTTTTATTGTTTACTACACTCTTTAGGAGTTGTCAATTTTGTCTTGTTTATTTGTTGATTTTAGATTCTGAAGGATTTAGACTTTAGGTCATTTTGGGAGTTAAAATGAATTTATATTCTGAAAACTCTTGGGGAGTTTTACATTGGTGAGTTACGGAAAAAAAACATGGTGACATGAATATTGGAATTTTTATTGTTTACTACACTCTTTAGGAGTTGTCAATTTTGTCTTGTTTATTTGTTGATTTTTGATTCTGAAGGATTTAGACTTTAGGTCATTTTCGGAGTTAAAATGAATTTATATTCTAGAAAACTCTTGGGGAGTTTAAAATTGGTTAGTTACTGAAAAAAGACATGGTGACATGAATATTGGAATTTTTATTGTTTACTACACTCTTTAGGAGTTGTCAATTTTGTCTTGTTTATTCTGTTTGATCTCAATACTGTTTGTTCTCGATTCTTTAGGAATTAGACCTTAGATCAATCTGGGAGTTAAAATGATTTCGAATTCTTAAAACTCTTGGGGAGTTTGAAATTGGTCATTTACTGAAAAATAACATAATGGTGATAAATATTGCAATTCTTATTGGTTTCTACACACTTAAGAAGTTGTAAATTTTGTCTTGGTCTTTGTTTGTTTTTGATTATGGTGAAATAAGACTTTAGGTCAATTTGAGTTGGTAAATGAATTTAGAATTCTTTAAACTCTTGGGGAGTTGTAAATTGATGATTTGCTGAAAAATAATTTTAAATATAATCAAAACCAAAACGGACAGAAGAATATTTTAAACAAAAAACCTTGTAAATGAATTTAGAATTCTTACAACTCTTTGGGAGTTTAAAATTGATAATTTGCTGAAAAACAATTTTAAATATAATCAAAACCAAAACAGACATAAGAATATTGTAAACAAAAACCCTTGTAAATGAATTTAGAATTTTTAAAACTCTTTGGGAGTTTGAAATTGATAATATGCTGAAAAAGATTTTTAAATATAATCAAAACCAAAACGGAAATCAGAATATTTTAAACAAAAAACCTTGTAAATGTATTTAGAATTCTTAAAACTCTTGGGGAGTTTGAAATTGATAATTTGCTGAAAAATTGTTTTAAAAGTAATAAAAAACAAAACGGAAACAAAAAACCTTGTAAAATGTGTGATTGTCGGTGATAAAAAATGAAATTTTTATAATTATTTGTATACTCTTGAGGAGTTGTAAATGTGGCTGTTTTTGACAGCAGAATACTCGCCTGTTTGTTTTTTATTCTGGCGGAATAAGACTTTAGGTCAATTTGGGAGTCAAAATTTATTTTGAATTCTGAACTCTTTGGGAGTTTGAAATTGGTAATTTGCTGAAACAGGATCATGAAAGTAAAAAAAAACAAAAACGGAAATAAGAATATTTGAAACAAAAAACCTTGTAAAATATGTGATTCTCGGTGATAAAAAATGAAATTTTTTATAGGTGGATTTGTATACTCTTAGGGAGTTGTAAATGTGGCTGTTTTTGACAGCGGAATACTCAGTTGTTTGTTTTTGATTCGTGTGGAATAAGACTTTAGGTCAATTTGGGTTTGTAAATGAATTCAGAATTCTTCAAACTCTTGGGGAGTTTGAAATTGATAATTTGCTGAAAAAGAATTTTAAAAGAAATAAAAAACAAAACGGAAATAAGAATATTTGAAAAAAAAAACTTCATAAAATGTGTGATTATTGGTGATAAAAAATGGTTTGTATACTCTTGAGGAGTTGTAAATGTGGCTGTTTTTGACAGCAGAATACTCGGCTGTTTGTTTTTTATTCTGGCGGAATAAGACTTTAGGTCAATTTGGGAGTCAAAATTTATTTTGAATTCTGAACTCTTTGGGAGTTTGAAATTGGTAATTTGCTGAAACAGGATTATGAAAGTAAAATAAAACAAAAACGGAAATAAGAATATTTGAAACAAAAAACCTTGTAAAATATGTGATTCTCGGTGATAAAAAATGAAATTTTTTATAGGTGGATTTGTATACTCTTAGGGAGTTGTAAATGTGGCTGTTTTTGACAGCGGAATACTCAGTTGTTTGTTTTTGATTCGTGTGGAATAAGACTTTAGGTCAATTTGGGTTGTAAATGAATTCAGAATTCTTCAAACTCTTGGGGAGTTTGAAATTGATAATTTGCTGAAAAAGAATTTTAAAAGAAATAAAAAACAAAACGGAAATAAGAATATTTGAAAAAAAAACTTCATAAAATGTGTGATTATTGGTGATAAAAAATGGTTTGTATACTCTTGAGGAGTTGTAAATGTGGCTGTTTTTGACAGCAGAATACTCGGCTGTTTGTTTTTGATTCTGGTGGAATAAGACTTTAGGTCAATTTGGGAGTCAAAATTTATTTTGAATTCTGAACTCTTGGGGAGTTTGAAATTGGTAATTTGTCGAAACAGAATCATGAAAGTAAAAAAAAACAAAACGGAAATAAGAATATTTCAAACAAAAAACCTTGTTAAATGTGTGATTGTCGGTGATAAAAAATGAAATTTTTCATAATTTGGTTTGTATACCTTTGAGGAGTTGTAAATGTGGCTGTTTTTGACAGCGGAATACTCGGTTGTTTGTTTTTTATTCTGGTGGAATAAGACTTTAGGTCAATTTGGAAGTCAAAATCTATTTTGAATTCTTCAAACTCTTGGGGGGTTTGAAATTGGTTATTTTTCTGAAAAAGAATTTTAAAAGTAATAAAAAACAAAACGGAAATAAGAATATTTGAAACAAAAAACCTTGTAAAATGTGTGATTGTCGGTGATAAAAAATGAAATTTTTATAATTGGGTTTGTATACTCTTGAGGAGTTGTAAATGTGGCTGTTTTTGACAGTTGAATACTCGGCTGTTAGTATTTTATTCTGGTGGAATAAGACTTTAGGTCAATTTGGGAGTCAAAATTTATTTTGAATTCTGAACTCTTGGGTAGTTTGAAATTGGTAATTTGTCGAAACAGAATCATGAAAGTAAAAAAAAACAAAACGGAAATAAGAATATTTCAAACAAAAAACCTTGTTAAATGTGTGATTGTCGGTGATAAAAAATGAAATTTTTATAATTTGGTTTGTATACACTTGAGGAGTTGTAAATGTGGCTGTTTTTGACAGCGGAATACTCGGTTGTTTGTTTTTGATTCTGGCAGAATAAGACTTTAGGTCAATTTGGGTTTGTAAATGAATTCAGAATTCTTCAAACTCTTTGGGAGTTTGAAATTGATAATTTGCTGAAAAAGAATTTTAAAAGAAATAAAAAACAAAACGGAAATAAGAATATTTGAAACAAAAAACTCCATAAAATGTGTGATTGTCGGTGATAAAAAATGAAATTTTTATAATTGGGTTTGTATACTCTTGAGGAGTTGTAAATGTGGCTGTTTTTGACAGCAGAATACTCGGCTGTTTGTTTTTGATTCTGGCAGAATAAGACTTTGTGTCAATTTGGGAGTCAAAATTTATTTTGAATTCTGAACTCTTGGGGAGTTTGAAATTGTTAACTTGTCGAAACAGAATCATCAAAGTAAAAAAAAAAAAAACGGAAATAAGAATATTTCAAACAAAAAACCTTGTTAAATATGTGATTGTCGGTGATAAAAAATGAAATTTTTATAATTTGGTTTCTATACTCTTGAGGAGTTGTAAATGTGGCTGTTTTTGACAGTGGAATACTCGGTTGTTTGTTTTTGATTCTGGCGGAATAAGACTTTAGGTCAATTTGGGTTTGTAAATGAATTCAGAATTCTTCAAACTCTTGGGGAGTTTGAAATTGATAATTTGTCGAAACAGAATCATGAAAGTAAAAAAAAAAAAAAAACGGAAATAAGAATATTTGAAACAAAAAACCTTGTAAAATGTGTGATTGTCGGTGATAAAAAATGAAATTTTTATGATTTAGTTTGTATACTCTTGAGGAGTTGTAAATGTGGCTGTTTTTGACAGTGGAATACTCGGTTGTTTGTTTTTGATTCTGGCGGAATAAGACTTTAGGTCAATTTGGGTTTGTAAATGAATTCAGAATTCTTCAAACTCTTGGGGAGTTTGAAATTGATAATTTGTCGAAACAGAATCATGAAAGTAAAAAAAAAAAAAAAACGGAAATAAGAATATTTGAAGCAAAAAACCTTGTAAAATGTGTGATTGCTGGTGATAAAAAATGAAATTTTTATAATTTAGTTTGTATACTCTTGAGGAGTTGTAAATGTGGCTGTTTTTGACAGTGGAATACTCGGTTGTTTGTTTTTGATTCTGGTCGAATAAGACTTTAGGTCAATTTGGGTTTGTAAATGAATTCAGAATTCTTCAAACTCTTGGGGAGTTTGAAATTGATAATTTGTCGAAACAGAATCATGAAAGTAAAAAAAAAAAAAAAACGGAAATAAGAATATTTGAAGCAAAAAACCTTGTAAAATGTGTGATTGTCGGTGATAAAAAATGAAATTTTTATAATTTAGTTTGTATACTCTTGAGGAGTTGTAAATGTGGCTGTTTTTGACAGTGGAATACTCGGTTGTTTGTTTTTGATTCTGGTCGAATAAGACTTTAGGTCAATTTGGGTTTGTAAATGAATTCAGAATTCTTCAAACTCTTGGGGAGTTTGAAATTGGTAATTTGTCGAAACAGAATCATGAAAGTAAAAAAAAACAAAACGGAAATAAGAATATTTGAAACAAAAAACCTTGTAAAATGTGTGATTGTCGGTGATAAAAAATGAAATTTTTATAATTGGGTGTGTATACTCTTGAGGAGTTGTAAATGTGGCTGTTTTTGACAGTGGAATACTCGGCTGTTAGTTTTTTATTCTGGTGGAATAAGACTTTAGGTCAATTTGGGAGTCAAAATTTATTTTGAATTCTGAACTCTTGGGGAGTTTGAAATTGGTAATTTGTCGAAACAGAATCATGAAAGTAAAAAAAAAAAAAACGGAAATAAGAATATTTGAAGCAAAAAACCTTGTAAAATGTGTGATTGTCGGTGATAAAAAATGAAATTTTTATAATTTAGTTTGTATACTCTTGAGGAGTTGTAAATGTGGCTGTTTTTGACAGTGGAATACTCGGTTGTTTGTTTTAGATTCTGGTCGAATAAGACTTTAGGTCAATTTGGGTTTATAAATGAATTCAGAATTCTTCAAACTCTTGGGGAGTTTGAAATTGATAATTTGCTGAAAAAGAATTTTAAAAGTAATAAAAAACAAAACGGAAATAAGAATATTTGAAACAAAAAACCTTGTAAAATGTGTGATTGTCGGTGATAAAAAATGAAATTTTTATAATTGGGTTTGTATACTCTTGAGGAGTTGTAAATGTGGCTGTTTTTGACAGTGGAATACTCGGCTGTTAGTTTTTTATTCTGGTGGAATAAGACTTTAGGTCAATTTGGGAGTCAAAATTTATTTTGAATTCTGAACTCTTGGGGAGTTTGAAATTGGTAATTTGTCGAAACAGAATCATGAAAGTAAAAAAAAACAAAACGGAAATAAGAATATTTCAAACAAAAAACCTTGTTAAATGTGTGATTGTCGGTGATAAAAAATGAAATTTTTATAATTTGGTTTGTATACTCTTGAGGAGTTGTAAATGTGGCTGTTTTTGACAGCGGAATACTCGGTTGTTTGTTTTTGATTCTGGCGGAATAAGACTTTAGGTCAATTTGGGAGTCACAATTTATTTTGAATTCTTCAAACTCTTGGGGAGTTTGAAATTGATAATTTGCTGAAAAAGAATGTTAAAAGTAATAAAAAACAAAACGGAAGTAAGAATATTTCAAACAAAAAACCTTGTTAAATGTGTGATTGTCGCTGATAAAAAATGAAATTTTTATAATTTGGTTTGTATACTCTTAGGGAGTTGTAAATGTGGCTGTTTTTGACAGCGGAATACTCTGTTTATTTTTGATTCTGGTGGAATAAGACTTTAGGTCAATTTGGGTTTGTAAATGAATTCAGAATTCTTCAAACTCTTGGGGAGTTTTAAATTTGTAATTTGCTGAAACAAAAGTATGAAAAAAAAAATTAATGTATTTAAAAAGGATAAAGAAAAATTTGTTTAAAGTGGTGATAATGAATATCGGTATTGTTAATGTTTATTACACTCTTGTTAAAAATTCACATTTGAAAATTACATCTAATCACTGTTAAAATACAAATTTAGACATCTCTAGGGTATCAAAGCAAATACAAAATCGATTCCTACAGGTTCCAAAAATGATACAAATTCTGAATTTACTCCACAAGAGTAACAAATTTCGATTTTTTAAAAACATTTTCACATATTATTTTTAAAATCTTATTTCTTATAGTATTTGCTCTCAGCAAATTCTTACACATGCAAACTTACCAACAGTCTAAACTTAATAAGTAAATCTGACCACTTGGGGAAGTTGAAATTAAAAATCCAGCTATTCTAGAGTCTATAAGGAAAACAATAGGTAACTCTTCCAGTGTCTAAAAAAAAAAAACAATTTTTTTTTTATTTCTTGGGGGGTTCTTAAAACCAATCTTGTGTCTTTTCTGTATTGTTCACTCCACTCTCCAATTGAACCTATGAATTTCTTTATATAGAATATTTATAACAATTACATTTCCTACATTTGGAAAATACTTTAAGTATGGTAGCCCTCAGAGTAAATGTGGTATTGTAGTCACTGATGAAAAAGTTTTCTAGATAAGAGTAGTATTCACAATTTTTCATCATTTCCTTTATCTCTTTGTGACCAAGGATTAAACGCACACCCGCTCACCTAACTTTGAAATATCATTCGGCAGAAAAATACTACAACTTACAATAACATATTTTAACAAATTAGGCACGAGGCAAACAAAGTTAGGAGAAGGGGTGTCGTTTATAAAAATAGATGAGAAAAAAAAGTTTCAAATTGGTAATATGCTGAATGAGAATAGAAGTAAAAAAACAAAATGAATATAAGAATGGTTGAAAAAAATACATCTTGTTTAATGTGGTAGCGATGAATATCTCCATATTAATTGGTATTGGACAAGAGGTAGAATATCAGACTGCGATTCAGAGTTGATTTAGAAACTTGGTTCGAATCCTTCGACTGGCAATAATTAAGATCACGCACACTGAAACTTGCATAAGCATTAAACACTGGTGTCTGTAGGTAATAATAATACATATTCATTTAAAAATAGTATATATATATATATATATACAAATCCATATATAAAAAATTTACATAAATGAATTTTTCATTTAAAATTGCACGGTTGTAGATTTTCAAAATATTTCACTATATATATATATATATATATATATATATATATATAGTGAAAAAGTTTGACTTTTATGTTTATGTAAATCAGGCGATAACTCCACAACATTATTGTCAAAACGTATACATATACATATATATAGCTCCACAACATTATTGTCAAAAACTTTTTATATATATATATATATATATATATATATATATATATATATATATATATATATATATATATATATATAAAGTTTTTGACAATAATGTTGTGGAGTTATCGCCTGATAAACATAAAAGCCAAACTTTTACTTGATATTTTAATAAGAATTAATTGTATTTGCGTTAGACATTTTAACATATTGTTACTTTTTTCATACGTAATGCTATTTGTTGTAGGTTGTTGGGTTTTCATGAAAGTTTGTTTATTTGTTTTTGTTTCTTTGAAGATGGTTTAACGAGAGATCGAAAGTGCTCGTAATGCTTATGGAAAATTCATTATACTTTTTTGAATTTTGACAGAAAACGATTATTAGGAAAATTGAAAAATAGGTAATCAAGCTACGTATTCTGCTCTGTTTTACAATGTTTGCTTAAATGATGTTGCCTAAGTACACACACACAATATATATATATATATATATATATATATATATATATATATAAATAAGAGTGTATAAGTTATTTAAGTAATTAGTTAAAACTGAGTAATTCCCATATAAACAAATGCAGTAGTTGGAAAATTAGTTACGCCCAGATATTGTCTACTTTAACACACTCGACCTAGGTGCAAGCATCAGGCCTAATTGAACTGACCCTTTCTCGTGCGAGGAGACAATGAGTAAACGCATGCGCACAACTAATAATTACCGCTACTACGATGATTGTATTTTCAGTGTCTGACAACAGACAGAACATTCCTTTTTACATCACTAGTGAACTCCGTAGAAGTTGCAAATGTGTTGTAAATAAAAATTGTATAAATTGTGAATAGATTTTGTCATTTATTTTGTTATTGTGCATCCTAGTACGAATCTAGGCTGGGAAGACGATATCATGGTGAATGCACATATACTACACTGACCCCCTAAAATAGGAAGTAATGATAGAGAAAATGTTATCATGAAGAACGTCCCGAAAAAGTAAATTCCTGGGATAATGATATCATGACAATAGAAGAGAGATTACACTAACCGTTATTCCAAACGTTAACGATAATAATGGAACTATAGTATAATTAGTAACAAATACATACTAACTTGTCCCCACCCCAAAAGAGGGGGTAATATCTGGAAGGATCTCCCCATAAAATGAGAAGGTAATGCATGTGAGCATGGTATCATGGTAAGAGAATAGATACTACATTACCCGTGTCTGACCCCCCCAAACGGAGATAGTAGTTCCTGAGAAGATGGTACCATTACACCAGATCAGTTACTACATTACCCTCTTCCCCCAAAAGATGTAATATCTGCAAAAATTACCCCATCTCTTAAAAATAGGACGTAATTCTTAGAGGAAGACGGGTTTATGACAACGGAACAGTTACTACATTACCCACCCGCATCAGAAGATAACACAATAATAGAAGGAATCATTTTCTGTTCATACATTTTAAAACGACTGGCCATAAAAGAACATTACTTTTATGGTTCCTTGGCCTTTTGGCTAAAATAAAAGTGTTGTTTTTGTTCTCAGCGTCCGAGCGACATGAGACGTTTTACTATCGACAAACATATTGCATATACATGAGAAAATATGGCAATGCAAAATTACAACTGTATATTAAAAAATATTAATTTACTAGAAGCTGTTTATTAAATAAATATGCAAATTAAGAAGACCTAATTATATTTATGGGTATTTGCAGTTTACTATATATGATATTTCAAAATCTTATATAGTATAAAAGAATGAAATGAGCACGACCTGTTTTGGTGTTAATACAGTTAGAAAAGATAGAAAAAACTCACATTTTTAAATTTTAAGGGAAGCTTTGTTAATGACGAATTTGAACTTAAGAATTAAATATAAAAAAACACTTTTTAATAAGCTTATCCATTTACAAAAATCCACAGAATACCAAAAAGTAGAAACTCCCCAAAAACAGGAAGCCATATCAATATCTTAAATCTATAGGCTAAGAATATTTATTGATTTCTAATATCACTATGTATTATTTATGATAACAATTATGTACTTCGTTCTTTTTAACTAAAACTATTCGCATTCTGTAACATTTTTCAAATAATGATGTGTGCCTTTAATTTAAATGTCACAAGTTTAGCATTAATAATGTTTTATACTAATTCAGTACTATGGTGTATACTACAGAGTTATGTATATCTATATATAACTCTGTAGTATGCACCACCATATGAATTACTTATAATATATTTTTGAAAAATGTATTTACGATTTATAAATTTATTCAACTATAAATCTATATATGCATCAATAGATGTGTCTACCTATAAGATAATAATATATTATTTCATTTACTGTACATTTACCTTATTGGATGTTTAATCAGGTCTAAGACGGGAAAGTGCGTATCTGGAGCAGTGCATACACTTTTGTAGTAATTTCTTGTTTTATATTAATTAAGTAATCCTTGGTCGTTGTTATATGGTAAGATTTTATGGTGCATAAGTAAGATTTTAATATCTTAGCATATCCATGTATATATTAGTTTTACCCATAATAAACCATTTCAATTTGGATTGTATGTTATATTTTCGTCATTTTTTGACACATTTAGATAGTGATTTTGGGGTATCGTTTTAATCCATGTTAAGCCTTAATTTGAAACAGATATATATGTATATAAATATATATATATATATATATATATATATATATATATATATATATATATATATATAAAGCAATTTGTAAACGAAGATTTAAATAAAGAACACACACTTAATAAGAATTAATATTTTGATGAAAACACTAAGAAAACGGTTATTGGAATCGAAACAATTATGTATGCGCACGGTATACATTATGTGTGCCCTATAAATATAGTAGCTGGCGGCCTGCTTGCCGTGTATTAATGTGTACATGTTCTCGTACAACAGAGAGAGAGAGAGAGTAAGAAGGATATGGGGAAGGGAGAAGTTTGCAAAAAAAGACCATAGCTGATGGTAGAAGCCGCTAAACAAACCTTCCCTATTTGCAACCATGATGATTTAAAAGAGAGTAGGAGAAAGAGAAAGAAAGAGTAATCTTATAAAATAACAGAAGATTACAGAAAAAAAGAGGAAGAGTAGCAAATGGCGTGGGTTTGATGCCCCTCGGCCGGCTTTTAGCTGTACTTTCTTTTCCTTATGGGCTACTTGGAACAGAGGGGTGGAGAGAACGAAAGAATGATTTAATAAAGTAAAAGAAAAAGTAGGAAAGAAATGGAAAGAGAGAATGGATGATTTTGTCAGACAACACTTGTATGATCGCGCCGAATTTTGGACACACATATTCATTCTCACTTACATATGGCTATATCTTATTTTCGTTCATTTGTCGTTGCTACAATAAATATGTTTATTTATTTCTTGACAAATGCATTCGTATCGATATATATTATTTCCAACTGTCTAATTCTTGTTTTGCTCACCTGTTAAAAAAGCATTTTTTAATTCGGAAAAATTCCCTGAGCGAGCCAAGCTAACACACTAAGATGAAATATTTTCTTATATGTCTGGACAGGGACACATATATATCATCACCTATTTCGGGTCGTAATATATATATATATAAATATATATATATATATATATATATATATATATATATATATATATATATATATATATATATAGATTGCACCTTCCTCAAAAACGAACACTCTCTCTCTCACGTCGCAAATGCATTGAAAGCGCGACTATACTCCTTTCAACACCATCAAACTTCAACCTGAGGCTCGGTTCTTATACCTTAAGCAGGCACTTAGCAAAAGTCGCACTAAAATCAATGCAATATATTGTACCACTGCGACCATGATTAAATATATATATATATATATATAAATATATATATATATATATATATATATATATATTGGAAAATGTGCATATGTGTGTATATATGTATATTTATGTATAGATATATATACATATATATGTATATGTATATATATACATGTGTATATATATATATATATATATATATATATATATATATATATATATATATATATTGTGATAATAGCAAGCTCTCATTGATAATCAAATAATTTTAATACATCTCTCTCTAACTTAACCCTTATTTTCTATTTTTGAAATCTATATATATTTTTGTTTTTCTCCTACTCTTTAACCTTTTTTCCCGTTTGTTTCATTTTTCACATATTTTGTCCACCACGGCTTTTCATTTTCATGAATTGCTCTTTAAAAACCTAATGTGTGACAAATAAGCAGACCTATCTATGATTCATTCTTATTAATCTTTGGGTTCTAACATCCAGTGTATCAATTTCATGCCCACCCCGTTTGTTTACCGTAGCCAGCTTCTCTGTCTATTTCTTCCCCTTGTCGCCTTTCTACCTCCACCACGGCATTCTCCATACTAGCTCATTAGGTGTGATAGTAAAAGAGAGAAAGAAAATAAATAAAAATATAAACAAAAGAAAAAGAATGTGTCACCCACTTATCATATTCCAACATCACTTAATGTCTTCTCATATGGTCTAATCGGATCATCCTTCCCTCATCCCATGTGTGTGCCTTCAAAATAAAATTATTTCCATATCTTCATTTCTGAAGACGTTATAAAATGCGCTGACGAAGTGACGTTTTGGTATCATCATAAATAATAAACAATACAATATTTCCAAAAGGTCTTAGAAACGATCGTATGCCGAATGGTAGTTGGTTTTGAATTCTTGGAACAATGTTTAAATTATATTGATCTCAATTTACATTATATATATATATATATATATATATATATATATATATATATATGCACAGAGTAATAACGTAACTCATGAACGCATCATTATGAATTTTAGAATATGTATTCCTAAAAACATTGTGACTTACATGGGCACATTTTTTTTTGTAAATGTTAACATTTTTCAGGCGCACACACACACACACACGCACACACACACACACACATATATATATATATATATATATATATATATATATATAGTATTTGTTTTATTATTTCATGTATCTACATAAAAAGTTATAAGAAGATATAATCTTTTATGTATCAATTTTCAGTATTTACTTTAATAGTGCTTAATACGTGAGTAGAGCTTGGTATTAAGTTATGAAAACATATTTATGGCAAATAACTACACGGAGGTTTCCTCGTTTTAACCCTGTAGGGAATCGTCAGGCTGAAATGCATGGAGTTTGTGTTGAGTTTATATAGATACACGTGGTGTTTAGTCTAGCTAGTTAAACAATCAGATTTATTGTTATTCTCCTAGCCAATCGTTAGGCTTCTCACAAACAGAGGTGTGGTTGAATTTACTTTCTATTTCCTATTCTATTGTTTTCTTTTCTATAGAGTGGCCTATTCCTGTTTCTTTGTTGTGTTTAAAATAGTGGGTGACCTTATCTTTACACGTGCTTTCTTGTATTTCTATTTTAGGGTTTATTTTAGTTTAGTTTTTATTTATTTATTTGTTCATTTATTTATTTATGATGTATTTTGAATCTAAGGTAAATTTTATTCTGTGTAAGCAGTAATTTGCTATTTTACTTCTACAGTTTAATAGGTTTTAGGGGGTATTTAATGTTTAGGACTTCTCATAGTCTACACGGGTCGTCTAAATTTCTACATGTACTGGTTTGTATTATTTTCCATTTGATTATTTCTTTGAGCTCCCAATAATAGTTTGTTCGTGCTGTTTTTATTCGGCGTTATTTTTTTTAAATGAGCTGTGTTGGTCGTAATATTTTGTTTAAAAAATTAGGGAGGTTATACCCACGTAGTACTTCATGTTATTCAGTCTTTCTTCGGCAAATATTGTGGCTTGGTAAACAATACTTTTGGTTAAGTATTTATTTTGTAGTGGACAAAATGTACGAGTTGTGCAGTTATAGCTTCTCTCTTCATTACTAACGTTTTCATTTTTATTTGGGTGATTGCTATAAGGATTTGGGTTATTACTATTTGTAGTGCTTATATTTTTGTTCTTCTTGATCTTAATTTTGCTATATTGGTCACTTTTTTACGTAACTTGTTATTTTCTTCTTTTCTACTGTTCTTTTTTAGTATTTTGTTATCGTCTGCCTTAATTATTATTTCTAGGTTTTCGCAGCAGCTGTATGACAGTTTTAGGTTATTTTTATTGAATATTTCATGCAGTGGATTGGATACGGGGAAGTGTTTTTCAATGAGATTTAGGAATTTCTTGCACAGTTTTAAATTTAGCATTTGATTATAGGACGGTATATACGAGATTATATTTCTTTTTCTTTTCTTTTTAATTTTCTTTTAATTATTGGTGTCCTGTTTCTTATATTTTATTTCGATAGTATGGTCTCCACTACATTTCAGAGATGTATTGTAAATGTTGCTTGATTTTTAAATACATTATCGTTGCTAGAGTTATTGATAATCCTGACTGTTTTTTTTCTTTTTACGGGGTAATTTTTTCCATAATTTATCATAGGCTTTTAACAATCATTATTAATTCCTACCACAATTATTTTCTTTTTTTCAGCAGTGGTTTTTGTAATTGAAGAAAAAATTGATTTTGATTTTTAATTCTCCGACACCGGAAGTAATAATCACCATAACTAAAATTTACAAATGAAGGTAAACACCATTCTTTAAACTTGCCTACGTTGAATATATCGGAAATATTCGCAGTTAGAAATGCCAGACTAGGTAAAAAACACAGACGATTGAAATATAGTCACAAAATCACACAACTCACAGACCGCCATTTTCCAGGGAGGCAGAAAAAAACAAACGCTGAACAAGCTCTGGTAATGAAGACAAATTATAGGTCTCTCTTGTTTGGATTTGAAACCGACGGTACCGATGTTGTTCTGATCTTCTGCAATACATATATAAATAAATATAACGCACTTATTTTTAATTTTCTTAATAATCAGGAACTTACTAACATTACACACACTTATACCCACTTACATTATATATATATATATATATATATATATATATATATATATATATATATATATATATATATATATATATGCCATGATAAATGCCACTATACTGAAATCATATGCCCTTAATAGGGTTAAGATGAAAATTCATATACACTAAATGTACAAAAGCAAGGAAATTCCCAAATTTTTACACTTTTTTTGTCATTAATTAAGAGTATGACTACATATCAACCAAACCATTTCATTATCACATCACTACAGTATCAATCTCTATGCATGAGTGGATGAAGTGTGTGAGGTGCGCTGAAGAAAAATTTCTACAAGTACAATACATAGCACTGTTGTGCTCGCATACCCTTAATGACAATAAAAGTGTAAACATTTTGGAATTTCCTTGCTTTTGTACATTTAGTGTATATGAATATATTAAGGGCATGTGATTTCAGTATACTGGCATTTATCATGGAATGTCACTACTTTTGTAAAGGCTATGCCTCAATACAATGGTTATTCTAAAGGTTTTTTTGGAATTTTCTGGAAAACTAAGGTATATGGTAAACTGAAATGGAAATGCCATCAACTAGACCCTCGAACCTCTATCTCTGCCAAAAATCAGCTGAATCCATCCAATAGTTGATGAGATACAGGGTGGCACATACGTACGTACACACGGATAACACAAAATCATGCCTGATCTTTCTGGATCTCTGGGTTGCCTTGACTAATGATGCTGAAATTCTACACACTTATAGAATCTATAAAAAAAATGTTGTTCAAAGTTTTAACTAATTTGGTTTATTGGTGTTTGAGTTATGATTGATCAAAGAAATGAGATTTCTAGCATAGGTCGTTTTTGAAGTCTATTAAGGGATAGCGCGCTATCACGCCTCCCTTGGTATATATATTATATATAATAACATTTTAAGAAAACTTACTTTAAAAATTTATATGATGCTATATGTCTATGAGATGTCATAAGATATATTAAAAAAACCCAAATAAAATATGACGCATTCCCTGGATATTACTTAAATACTGCAGGCTAACATCAACTCAATAGTTAACATTTAATATCAAAGAGATCTTATGAATTTTTAATTATATTTTGAGTTTTGGAAAAAGATCCATTCCTAATCGATCCCATCCTGCGTTCTGACTTTTTCTTGATGCCACGTTTTTAACCTGTACTGCAGCATTTCTGTCCTTTCCAGAGTGTCTGTTTTTGTTCTTTAAATTATTGGAAATATTTATATTTGAAGTTGCCCATATTGGAGTTGACGAGGAAAATCATTAAATAGTTTTTACCCCAAAAAATGATAATAAATTTGATTTTCCAAAACGCGTGTACACATAGATAATAATATTAAGTGTTGAAATTGTTTGAGCATGGTTGCAAAATATAAATAGTCTTAAATGTTATATTCGATTGAATTAAATATATATATATATATATATATATATATATAGTAATTTCTATAAAGGATATTTTCCCAAAATGTAAAATGACGCCCCAGACACTAGATAATTAATTTCTATAAAGAATAATTTTAATAATAGAATTTTTTAGAAACAGTATGTTGAATAAATAGTTTCTATCTACTAATTAAGATTTTTTCTTAAAATAAAGGAGAGTTTCTGCGAGATTGACGTTCAACTCGTCGTGTGTTTATTTCGAAGGGGAATAAGTCAGCCCTTGAAATAAGGCTCTTCTGACCGCTGGCATTCCGGACGAACATTTATGTTGCTTTTTCTTGTGATGAATTAGATTCAGAATTCCCATACGATCATTGGATTGGAATGGAAACTTGTGAGCGGTCTTGAATAGTTTAGTTTTTACTTTTTTTTTGGGGGGGGGGGGATTTTTTCATCATTGTGCCGCCCGACGCGAAAGTGTATTATCGCACATTGTTCTGTTTTTTTTTTCTTTTTTGAATGCATTTGGGACCGATTATTTGCTTGTTGGCTTGGTGCAGAAATAATTCACAGGCTACTTTTCTAAGACATTTTCTAGGACTTTCTTTTTTTTATCGTTGTTCTTTCTTGTTTTTTAATTTTAACATTTATTTTTATTTTTTCCTCTTTTCCTCTTCTTAAGTGACCTCAACTATTGCAACGCCACAGTGTGTATTGTCGGCAGTTGAAACCCTTATTCCAGACATTTAACTTCCCTGATGATCTGCCAAGCAAGTACCTGCTTGGTAGTGAAACACGTGTAGGAAAAAACATTGAATTTGAATAAATAATATTTGTAAGAAAAATATCTTTAATGGTGATCATTGGTGCCCTGAAAGGAATGCTTTGGTAAGCCTTCATAAAATCGCATATATATATATATATATATATATATATATATATATATATATATATATATATATATATATATAAACTCCCCCTACACTAATGATAGCATAAGCTCGAAACGACGTCGTATGTAGCTAAATATGACTTAATTTTTATATATTAATACTATTATATATATATATATATATATATATATATATATATATATATATATATATATATATATATGTGTGTGTATTACAGCAGATCAGAACAACATGAATACTGTCGGTTTAAAATCCTAACATAGATTACCTATAATAGGTCTCTTTACCGGACTCTCTTCAGTCTCCGTTCATATTTTTTCCCTGGAAAATGACAACTCGCGCGTTATCTGACTTACTGACGATATTTCGATTGTCTGCTTTTTTATGCTAATCGCTCCAGACAAGGAATGAAGCAACGATAAGTGTAAGATAGATAGATTCCGACCCAGAAAACAGCAACACTTTCCCCTTTGTTAGAAACATCGCTTATTAAATGTCAGGAGAAAAGGACAAAATAAGCGAATCCAGAGTTACGAGGCAGCCGAAAGTAAACCCAAGGTCCAGTTTCTACATTCTTAATTTACCAATTCGGCATTTCTACCTGCAAATTCTGTCATGAGACAGATGTAAATAGAGACTGTAAAAGTTCGGTAAAGAAGATTATCATAGGTCCATTTTGTAATATATATGTTAATAAATATTACTCTCTTACTTTTTATTCTACTTAATAATCCTTCACTCTGCTGTGGTTCTCTTCAACTAAGACATTATATATATATATATATATATATATATATATATATATATATATATATATATATATATATATATATGATTATGATGAGCGCAACGTTTTTCATACAAGTCCCACTCTTACATCAAAAAACATTTATTGTCTGAAGGAGGGTCTGCCCAACGATTGCCAATAAAGAGATCTAGCTTTGTACGACATCTAGATCACTCTCTCAGTTCAAACTGTTGAATCCAGCAACAAGTGAAAGCAAGATAGCAGTAGCAGATTGCAACTGCAGACCAACATGATGTGAGGAGTGGTCCTCCATCGAACTGCAGAGTTCTTGATCGACATGCGTTGCCCTTGGCCGACGCTTGGGGTCTTGTCTGGTTTGATTTCGCAGTTTTCCTTCTCTTAGGTATTGCCTAAAGATCCATAACCTACAAGGCAGCAGAAATGAAACGGCATATTTAACCCATAGACAGGTGCTACCACTTCGGTTCAGAGTGGACCGGGAGCAGTAGTGACTGAGGGATAGCTCTATTGTGAAGTAATCTCTAGAACTCCGGCTCTGTTTGAGCTGGAGCCTCCTTATATGATTCAGTTTAAAATAATACCCAGGATATATATATATATATATATATATATATATTGACCTCCTTTCCGTCACGGGAGAAAATGTATACTCTCGTCAGAGTGCTTTCGTATAGAGACTATAAGGAAGCAGGGGTTGCGCAATTACAAAAGCACCTCTATTGAACCTGCTTGGCTTGAGTCCAGTGGCAAGGATAATTTCAAGATGACTGGACACAATGTCAGAATCAGCAGAGATAGATCTCTGTTACTTCGGAGTTGTTATTCTCCAAGACTAGTTACACAAGCAAGGCTTCAGAGACTAGTTTACCCTACTATTTACTCTATAGCTGAAGAGAGAATATATAGTTTCATATTTTTCTCAAGGATATTAGTGAAAGTTATGCAGTCTCTCCAGAACTTCAACCCGCCCCACCAAGCTCACAGTCGCTCTTGTAAACACTACACCACGTCACGTCAACACACACACCCACTATATATATATATATATATATATATATATATATATATATATATATATATATATATATATATATATATATGTGTGTGTGTGTGTGTGTATGTGTTGCTGTTTTGGAAGATGATCTTTTTAAAGAAACTCAAACATGAAAACGATTACTTAGGGATTCTCCGTCGTTTTTTGTTTGTTTCTTTACTCCTGTTAGTCGAAAGATTTTTTTTCGTGCCGACACAACTCATTATATCTTGCTGAGTGACGAGCAGATGCTCAACTGTTATGCAATAATTCCTGAATGCAGCAAAGTCACGAACAACACGCACCTTAGATGAATAAACTAGCGGAATACCCGTCCCAGAATGGGTATTCTGATAGTTAATAATTTAATTAATTAACTGAACAGAACAGATTTGAACGGCTTTTAAGTCCGCTTACGAATTTGAAAATCTATCTATCTATCTATCTATCTATCTATCTATCTATCTATCTATCTCTCTTCCCTCTCTCTCTCTCTCTCTCTCTCTCTATATATATATATATATATATATATATATATATATATATATATATGCTACTAAGGCTTATGTGTATAAACCATTATTCCAGTTTTTAACAAAATCCATTTGGTTATTTTGATTCTGGATAAATATCTATAATAAATGAAATATTGCTCTATTTGCATTTAATAATTATGGATCAAATTTAATGTACGTCGGAAATATTTGAATTTTAAAATAGCAAATTATTTTATATTGAGCCATATGACAAAGCTTTAAAATACTCCACCGTGACGAAAATCTTCGGAATATTTATCAATGGACGTTTCATGACTATGATTTTAACAATTTAATCAATATCATAAGTAATTGAATCTTTACAAAGGTCTTTGTCCATTTGCTTCAAATTTCTTTCGTGAATATAGCCCACATTACCAACCTTTGCGAGTCACATTTATGTATCAAACATTAAGTATTATCAGCTCATTATTTTTGTATACATATACTTATAAACATGTACACATACCTAACTTCCGTCTGGTATTTTTGGAACTTTTTAGAAGTATTGTAAATATATTGATAAATATATAGTTTTTTTTTCTTTGGGGAAAGAGGAACTCTCAGGCTTATTCTGCCTTATGCAAATTAGCAGTAAGTCGGTACACGTGGAGGCATAACAAAGTCCTCAAAGTAATAGAAAGTCTATTACACCATAAACTAGGGAAGTTTAATGAAGGAGAGCTACCTAAAATAGAAATGGTTAAGAAGATGAACTTTCATAAAGCTGAAACAACAGGCATGGTGAAAAATCAACTAACGATACAGATGACGGAGGAAAAATGGCAAGGAAAATAGAACTTTTAGGTGACCAGAATACGTTGATTTTAACACTGGTCCTTACGCAGCAGAGACCAAACCTTGTAGTGTGAAGCAAGGAAAAGAAGGTTAGAATAATGTTGGACCTGACTGTACCCTGGGAGGATAATATTGCAATTGCAGAAGACAGGAAGGATAAAAGATATGGTGACCTACTGACCGAATGTCAGAAAAAAAGGACGGAATGTGGAATATTATCATTAGGCTGTGAGAGCTCGAAGATATGTTGGGCGAAAGGTTATGAACATACTTCGAATAGTTTCTGTTCTACGAACACAGAAATAAAACACTTTGTGAGAGACACATAAGAAGCAGCAGAGAAGGCATCATACTGGATCTGGTTAAAAATAGAAATGACGAGTGTTAGACAGAAAAGTAGCTTACACCAGTACCAATACGACATCCCGATGGAGGGGCCACGCCACTTCAAAGATACAGTAGAAGAGTAGGGGCTGAACTGCGAAGTGGTTTATCCTGATGATCTTGGTACTGAGTCTGATTGCGGAGCTGTTAACTACTGTGCACTAACAGAGGTGCCTACACATTACTAGAGGTTGGGAATTTTCAGCGATTTCTATCCCCTTGAATTCCTAGCAATATTATACCAACTACCACCGGAGATCCGAAAGCTGTTCGCCACACTGAGAACATAACTAGGAAAATTTTAAAAATGCAACCCGGGCCCTGTTCATAAAATCTGTCCCCTTTTTCTTGGAGGATAAAAAGAAATTAAAGATTTATAATGAAGTTGATTAAAAAAAAACAATGAAAAACAATGAATTTGAAAAACAAACAGAATAAGTTTTTTTCAATTAACTGATAAAGAGAGATATTTAATTTTGACTTTGAGAACTTCTATAGAAGCAATGTCCCCTATTATTTTGTCAAAGTCATACAGCTCCACAGTTGCATGCTCAATTTATAAGAGCGACAAATTTGAAAGGCGATCTTGCGACATGCTCGATATTAAATAAGTTTTGAAAAGCTTCTCTTGCGATGGCAGCAGAAACTGTAAGAGTCAAAAACATCGGCAGAGCAATAACTCTATTTAGAACAGTTTCTTGCACTTGCACTCGATGAATTCATCTCCTTCAGTAGACGATGGTTTAGTCGTCACTGTTAGACCTATAACACATTCCTCCTTGAATGCTGCCGTTAAAACCTCCCGAAGACAAACAACTTCCGAAGGCAACATAAAAACATCCAAGTCCCCAGCATATTTTTGCCGAGATTATTAAATTCTTGTCGGTGTCGTCCAGGATTGCTGGCGACGATAATTCAGATGAGAATCTTGCTAAAAAATTATCTAAAAAATACACATGTTAAAGAATGATATCAGCTCATTTTAAACATGGTCCAAAGAGCGTATGCATTCGATCCTTACTTTATGGAATATCATATATTATCTAGTATTATTGAATACATGTACATTTGTGTTACTTATTTTATAACTAGTAGGACTCGTGTGCTGATGTTTCCCGGGAAAGTATATTTTATAAAGAATTTAAGGCCCCAAAATTAAACTACGGGGGTGAAGCGAAGTACGAGAATTGTTAATATTTTTTATTAACTTCGTAAGTAAAAAGCAAACGTACAAAATAAACAGCAACATGTTACGTTAAAGGTATATGCGAAACTAATCACCCACCGTAAATTCTAAAAATACGTGTTTGTGCATTTTTGCGCTGGGAGTGATTCTCTGATATTATTGCTGGTGACGGAGAATAGTCGCCGATTTGGGTTTTTATCTAAAAATTCTGTGTCCCAATCTTTAACCTGGGGATTGAGCCTATAAGTACTTAAACAAAGAGAAAACAAAAAAAAACAAACAAAAAAAAACAAGAAGAATACGGTAAGGACCCGAGTTAATGTATATATTTATGTATTCTGGAATACTTCGTAAGTTAATAAAAAAGCAACATGTTAGTTAAAGTTTGATGCAAACTAATCCTCCATGGTAAATTCTAAAATAATTGTATGTGTGTTTGTTTCTCATCCGGTTGGACTGAAATCTAAAAGAACTGTGTGTGCAATAACAAATAACCACATTAAAGTTTATTCTCCGCCGAGGGTGAATCTGTTTTTGATTTTTTGGTAATGTACAATAGTCGCCGATTTGTTGTTTTTTTGTATTTAATCAAGAAATTCCGGGCCCCAACATTTAACTACGGGAGTGAGCCTACAATTGTTTAAAGGACAAAAGAAAATAAGAACACGAAACATTTTATTAGGAATCGAAGTACGGGTATTGTTAATCTATATAATAAAGTAAAGTCGCTTTTCCCAATGGTAATCCAGAATCAATCAGTAATTCCGGCTAATATATGTGACAACAATATTATTTCCTAGTTTATTGAACGAAATGATTATGAGTTGTTTACATTTCGCTATTATTGTCGGCGATATTTATTTCGTGTATTTTGCACCGTTTTGTTCATTCATTTTTGGGGTTTTTGATCAATCATTATAACATTTTCTGATAGACTTTAATTAAGTCTGCTCATTTCTCCGTTTGGCAATTCTACATTTTACATAGAGTTGAGGTTTTGAAAAACAGAACTTGCTCTTATAGCAAACGACCTGATATTTAGTTTATTTTACAGATTTTTGAACATATTGTAACCCAGATGACGCGCCTTGTGTATAAATTATTATAAAATAACATAATTATTTTTAAAATATATGAATATATATATACAAGGTGGCCAAACATTAGGTTTCCAGTTATCATTTAATATTTGAAGTTGTTTAACTAGGTTATTCGAAAATCTTTAAATAGGTTAAATATTTATTTGAAATTCTACACCAGAACAGCGGGAAATTCATTATACCTGTTAACATAAAAGCAAATAATTTAATCTCTCAGATGCTCAAAATGTCCTCCTTCAACATTGCAGCATTCTTTAAATCTCTCCAGGACACTCTGACACACAGTGCGACACAAATTCCGATATTCATCAATTTCTGTGAATGCGATATGAATGTAATCTTTTAAATCATTTATTGTTTTTGGTTTCTTCTCATAAACCTTGTTCTTAACAACACCCCAAAAAAAGAAATCCATTGGTGTCAGGTCAGGTGAACGTGGTGGTCAATCGATTCTGCCCTTTCTTCCAAACCAACGCTGTGGAAAAACCTGGTTAAGGTAGTCTCTTACTTTAGACGCATAATGTGGTGGTGCTCCATCCTGCTGAAAGAAAAGTTCATCAAAGTCAGGTTTAGTTTTGAGTTGTGGTACTACTACTTCACGAAGCATGTCCAGGTAGTTCTCCCCATTTACAGTTCCATTAAAAAAAACGGGCCCAATAACACCTTCGCTTGATAATGCACCCCAAACTGTAATGCCAGGCTGGTTCAGTTCAGTCTCTATGGTCAAATGGGGATTTTCATCGGCCCAGTACACACAGTTATGGCTGTTCACATGACCAGATAGTTTAAAGCAAGCCTCATCTGACCAAATAATCTTATCCAAAGATTTAAATTGTTCGCCATCAACCCTGAAATAAAAAATATCATCAGGTAAAAAATTGGCTTTACAGAAATGAAATAAATTACAATCAGCAAGGAAATAGCTATTTATGTAGGTTAGATCTATACTCTGAGGAGTATTTTATATTGCTTGTAATTAGCAAGTAACTTCAACCATGTAAAAATAGTTTAATAACTGTAAACCTACTTTTGGGCCACCCTGTATATATATATATATATATATATATATATATATATATATATATATATATATATATATATATATATATTAAAATAAAAATTTTAAAGGGTTGTTTCCAATGTTAATGATAACAAAAAAGGTTAAAAATAAAGTTATCGCTTACGTTTATTGGATGATATTTCATTCTTTCATTCATATTTATGCCAGCTCGTTACCCTGTATATATATATATATATGTATATATATATATATATATATATATATATATATATATATATATATATATATATATATTTTTGTGTTTTCATACTCTCCCCCCTCCCCCGTTGGAACATACGCGGCAATTAGTCGAACCTATGTCAAATCGGCAAAAATTGTGTATTACTAACTATGTTTTCGGTTCTTTACGAGTATGGAAGAGTGAGGTCCTCTTACTTCTTATATAATATAACTAATACAACTGTCGATAACATTACATTTTTTAATATTAAAAATGATTAATAATACAATTGTTTAAGAACATACTCGGATTAACACCATGGATAAATATTGCAGTTGTATACGTAATTCCATTAATTCCTGAAATGGTGAAGAGACTGTTTCTACTCTCTATAGGATACATAGAGACAGAGAGAAGGGGGGAGAGACATAGCGGATGGGCTAATTTGTCTATTACCCGCTTTTTTTCTTTGCATATGCAATGTTAGACTAATAGTTTTACATTTCAATTCTCCTTCATTCCTTGCTAGATCCAGTTCTGTCACGTGTCTCTCATAGGTAGCTTTCATCTCAGCCTCCTATCTCTTTGCGTTCGTTTTCTTCTAAAAGACAGATCTACAAAGGTATGATATATTTTGTGGAATAGGGGAAGGGTCGACACACCGGCCTTAAAATCTGCATGGGAATGATATTAAAGCGTTGATACAGTCGGGAGAGAGGGAAATGAATGTGATTAAAGAATGACAGCTGAAGATTATAACATCTCAAAGGATTTCAGATGGAAAATAACAGAAACGCTGATCATTATTGTTATATATATATATATATATATATATATATATATATATATATATATATATACTTATAAATATTTGTTTTTCTCTCCATACGTATACGTTTAATCCTTTCGGGATCGTCAGTGTAGAGAAGAGTATCCATACCAGTCACCGGACTCGAACTCCAAAACACGAGTCATGTTTCAAACTCAAATTTCCGACGTCTGAGCCCCCCCCCCAATATATATATATATATATATATATATATATATATATATATATATATATATATATATATATTGTGCCGTATATATATATATATATATATATATATATATATATATATATATACATATTTATATATATATATATGTTTTTTATAAACCACAAATAATGAATAAAATGTATTTATTTATCAGCTGAGACTTTCGTCAAAGTCACTTGTCTACAACAGAGCTAGACTTTCCTTTTCAATTCGCTGGTGTTAGCACCAGAAACAGTGACCCTCCTGTGAAAAAACAAAAATGCATGTTCGATCTTGCTGACACAAAGTAATAATGAAGTCTGTTTTAGATGTGTACGCGCGTGGTGGCGCATACATGAAATAAAAAGTTGATCACATCGTTGAAAATAGTTTCGTAAAGTATAATATTTTTTTAGAAACCACAAACGATTAAAAAATATATTTTTAAATGTATACGATTAATTTATTTATAAGTTTCGAATTTCGGTAACGCAACTTGTCTGCAAAATAGCTAAACTTTTTTAATTTTAATTTTTTTATTTTCCTTTTTATTTCGCTAGCATTAGCCCCAGAAGCGGTGACCCTCCTGTGATAACAGAAATATATATTACCGATCTTGCTGATACAAAGTTATAATGAAGTCTATTTTTGGTGTGTACGCGCATTGTGACGCATGTATTAACAATCTTATACTTCACGAAACAATATTAAAAGATGTGATCTAATCCTATTTTTCATACATGTTTCACATGCACGTACACATCCAAAACAGACTTCATTATAACTTCATGTCAGCAAGATCGGACATACATTTTCTGTTATCACAGAAGGGTCATGCCTCCTGGGGCTAATACCAGCTAAATGAAAATAAAAATAAATAAATATATAAAAAATAAATACCTAAATAAATAAAAGGCTAGCTCTGTTGAAATCCAGTTTCTTTGTCGAAAGTCTCAGCTTATAAATAAATGAGTGCTATTCCTTTAAAAAAATTGCTTTCAACAGGGCTATACTTTTGTAAGTAGTACTTCTTGTTATTTGGTCTTTCCCAATATTTGCCAAGGAATAACAGAATAACAAGAAGTACTACGTGGGTATGACCTCCCTAGATTTTAAAACCAGATATTATGACCACAAAAGCACATTTAAAAACAGAGAACGTCGAATTAAAACAGCACTAACAAACCACTATTGGGAGCTCAAAGAAAATGGATGCTCACCAATAATTGAATGGAAAATAATACGAGAGGCCAGTACATGTAGAAATTTAGACGACCCGTGTAGATTATGTCTGAATGAAAAATTTGAAATCCTAAACTTTAAAGATCCTCGAAATCTATTATTATGTAGAAGTGAGATAACGAACAACTGCCTGCACAACATAATATTTACTTTAGGCTAACAATAGATAAATAAACACACTAATAAGTAAAAAAAACTAAACTAAATCCTAACAACTTAAAAACTAAAACCTAAAATATTAATACATGGAACCACGTGTTAAAATAAGTTCACCCATTATATTGACACAACAAAGAACAGGATATAGGCCAATCTATAGAAAACAGAACAGTAGAATAGGAATTAAGTAATAAAACAAACCCGACTTTTGTTGGTGAGAAGCCAAACGATTGCCTAAGAGAACAACAAAAAATCTGATTGGTTAACTAGCTAGCCGTGTATATAAAAACACCCGGCAAAACAAACTCCATACATTTTAGCCTGAAGATTCCCCCAGGGATGAAGCTCGAGAGCCTCTGTATATCTCAATTACCATAAATATATTTTCATAACTTACTACCTAGCTCTACTTTAGTATCGAATACTGTTGAAGTACATACTGAAAATTGATACATAATTTTTTTATCTCCTTATAAAATTTTATGTGGATACATAAAATAGTAATATATATATATATATATATATATATATATATATATATATATATATATATATGTATATATATATATATATATATATATATATATATATATATATATATATATATATATACTAGCAAATATATACTCGCTTCGGTCGCATATTTTTGCTAGGTCGGTTGCATGATATCATAATTAACAAACTGCATACATTGACCCCCCACAGGAAGAGGTGATGACTAAGAGGATTATATCATGACTTACAAACACTACCCCCTCATCCCAAAAGAGAGGTTAATGCATAAGAGGATGATATGAAACATCATATATAGTAAACTACCCCGACCCTGTAAAAAAGGGAGAAAGTCCCCCTGGGACGATGATATCGTGAGGAACGAACATATATTATACTACCCCCCCCCCAAAAAAAAAGAGGAAGTAATGCCTGGGAGGAATGTATTACAAGGAATAAAAATATACTACACAACCCCCAAAGGAGAAGGTAAAACGTCGAAGTATCCCCACCCCCCACCCACACCAAAGAATGTTGTTATACCTGGTCGGATATACTCCCTCCAAGATAAAGGAGGTAATACCTGGGAGTGTCACCCCATAAAAAAAGAAGGTAATGCCTGCGAGTATGGTATGGCAAGTTTTATTGTACACGTAAAATGCCGAAATGTAAAGTGGGCTGAAAAATATAGTCACCATCTTTATAAACAAAGAGAAGTATGCAAGCTAAGGAAGAACGATAACTTCCTTTCATTTCTTTTTTTAATAAAAAAAGACATGTTTATAACCGTGAGTAATCGTTCTTCCGTAGCTAACCTCTTACTTGTTTTGATGGTGACTGTATTTTTACCGATCTAATTTTTATTTTGGCGTTTCACGTGTACGATGAAAATTGATATAACTTAGGGTTTTTAATGTTTTCTTTTGTTTTGTTTTTGATTAAAACATGGTTTAAGTAAAAACATAAATAAATTCATTATGAGTAATGCCGAAACTTATTTCACTTTAAATAATTTACGTGGCTGAAATAGGAAACAACGCCAAAATTAAAGGAAATATACCCGTTTTCCTAAAGAGTAGGGGTTAATTTAAAAAAAATCAGCATGCCTGTTTTTTTTATTCATTTAATATTAGGGATGGGGCGAGAAATTTATTAAAAAGTGAAAGAAATCTTTAAATGAAAAAAAATACAATTTAAACAGAAAGTCCAATTATATTTGTTTGTATTCTAAGTTTTACTTGACGTTTTTATTTCAGACTTTATATTTATATAGTTTTTCTCTTTTATTTCGTAAATAAATCATGTACTTCAAAAACAATAAAAAAGAAAATCTATCGTCGCTAGAAAAGGAGAAGGACAGGTAGTGATGATGACGTCAAATTTGATTTTTTAATTATTTTTCAAGGAGTCCTCCTCCCTTGAGAGAGAGAGAGATAAAGAGAGCGAGAGAGCGAGTGAGAGAGAGAGAGAGAGAAAATATATAATCACCGCTCCTTTTCTGCGAACTCAGTATATCTTTCTAGCTAGTTTAGTTAGATCTAAATTATCTCCCTTGATATTTTAAGAATGTCTTTTCGTAATTCATTAATTTCCTTATTAAATTACTTACATTAATAACTGTGAATTCACACAAAACCATTGTAGATAGACAGGGAAAATATAATCATAAATGAATAACAGCAAACACTAATAAATTATAGACGGTTAAACAAGAAGTTATGCAAATTAGACATATATTTGAATGTCTATATGTGTTTCTTAAGTATTATATATACGGTATTCAAAAGCATACTAGTGTAGTATTACTAAAATAACATTGTCCCCTTTTGATGGTAATATAGGAGTGATAAATACCAAAACACTTTCGTATTTATTCATTTAGATTCACGTGTATATATACAAATTATTTAATTAAAAATACTATACGTTATATATCAGAGACATACATTATTTAGGACTGAATTTCAGATATTCTTTAAAGTGTTTCAAGAAAGTATAGTGTAGTAATTTTTTATATAAAAAAAGATGAGATTCAATGTAAAAATTAAGTAGTGTGGGATGAAGATCGACTGTCGTCCTCTTGGTCTATTCTCTAAACTAGTTTCAGTCACCAAAAACCTACTTGACATCATCCCTAATGATTTGACAGTTTTTATTTACAAAACAGAGATTACTGAAAAACAAAATACTAGGTATGAGTTGCTCACTGTTTTCTGGGTTGTTTCAAGAGCCGAAAACAAACAGGACAATATCTATATCGGGCAGAAAACAAAGGTGATTATTGGGTGGTAAAAAAGAGAAAAAACTATGTAGGATTTAGGGACATCGATTGTGTAGTGTCCTCCAAGATATGTACTATTTTGGGGGCTTGGGAAATGGACAAAATAAAAATAGAGGAGTGGGCATCCCCAGACTAATTAGTGTGAATCTCGTTTATTCGAAATTTTCTTTTGGTTGATTTTATTTATTGTGAAAGCCGACAGCAAAATAACACATATTATTTGGTCTAGGCTGATTTAATGAAAAGAAAGCTCTATTTGTATTGAGCACGTAAAAAAATGGTTTTAGTTAATTTCATCAACATATTTGAACTTGATTAATAAAATTATATATATATAATATATTTTATCATTTACTAAACATATATTAAATAAAAGGATGTATTGCATATATATATATATATATATATATGTATTCATAATTTACTTCAACAGCTCAGTATGGGATTAGAGTTTAGTAGTAGTATGCAAATGTACTCATGGAAACTAAGCTACAATTACACAAGCATGTCTGTGAAGTTTACTTACAAAAAGTATATTCCAAACACACACACACATACACACACACACACACATATATATATATATATATATATATATATATATATATATATATATATATATAATATTAAGATATATACTATTAAGATATATAAATGTATTTAGTTGTGTATTATCGCTTAGCCCTCCTCCCCGAAATAAAAGTCAACTTTCCTTTTTGAGAGGGCTTTACCACCCCTATTTGTAGGAGACGGCTGCTTGTATTTAGCGTTTTGGCTGATGTCTGCTCTTCATTGCCAAAGGCCATGTGTAAATGTGTTTATGATTGAAAAAGAATTACATCAGAGGGTAGGAAGTGTGTCTGGCACGGGTGGCCATGAATTAAAGCTTAAGGACCCGGGGTCGGTCTGGAAGTATTTTTCTTTCTGTGCAATCGACTAGGGGGAAAGGAGAACCCTTTTTTATCAAAAGAAATCAAGGCACACAAACAGATTACCACATACACACATACACATATAAGCTATTTTCTTTAGTCGTCCTTTGATCCTTAGTTTGAAAAGAGACTTTTTTCTAATATTCTGTAAGCGTATGCAGGTGGAGTTATATTAATAAAGAAGAAATAGGTTACGCTAAGCGTTATGTCCATATCCTAATGCAAATCCATGCACAAATATCCAACTATATATATATATATATATATATATATATATATATATATATATATATATATATATATATAATATATAATGACTAAGTAGAATGCAAATGTATGACATTTATTATTTTGCAATGATCATGCTTTGAAAAATTCACAACGAACAATATTTGTCCTTGCGTATATATATTTAGAAAAGTTCAATGCTATTGTCATCCCCAGCAGGGTAAAGAATTGACAATTATATGAATAGCCTTATCAGCACTATATTTCTTTATCAACACGATAATGTAATATATAATTGAATTGTTCAATAATTATGAACACAGTTCAGAAATCTTTTTTTCTTCAACTGTGACATACCAAATAAGTTTAGAAAATAATGTTAAAAATGTTCAAAAATATATTTGTTTTAATCAGGGATAGATTCAATGTTTCAAAAATATGGGCCAAACAATTTCTAAAGGTTTTATACTAGAATTTACTCTAATAACATGAAGTTTTAAATTATTCAGAAAAATGATCAACCTCAATATCAAATGGTTTTCATAAATAAAACACATATGAATACAGAAATAGTAGAAGAAACTAATAATCGAAAAAGTTATTACTCATCTCAAGAAGTCACACAAATAAAACCGTTGGAAAACGCTGCAAACAACTCTTACACTTACAGGAGATCTTTTATTCAGGGGAGATACACACATGTCCATCCTTGTAAGTACTAGCAAACCGAGTTTCACTCATATGACAAACAAGGCGAGTAATTCAGACAGTCAAGGAGAGGTAAATCCGGCTGGTTTATTCTTATTACTTAAAGAAAATAAACGCTTAAAAAAATTTTCCGATTCTGGATATAAGTACATATGTTTAGCGTGTAATTTCTTAACAGTTCAAAGAAAACAGTTTATCTTATAAATATAAGGCCTAGGAGACCGACAAGGATAGATTGGCATCATTAATTGTGTTACTTTTTTAGGTAAGTCTTTTTTTAAGAATAACAATTTAATACATTTTTTAGGTCACGATATTTATACAGCATACTCGAGTCAACTTATTCTATAGTATTAGAATTAATAGAATACTATATAAAGATATGGCTTGAATTTGGTCAGATAAGTGATTTAAGTCGAATGTTATTATCTTTATTCAAAGTTAAGTAAGCTCATACTTTAATTTCAAAGATCAATAGAACAATTAAAATTTTAGTGCTACTTGTTTATGATTGTAGATTATAAAGGATTTTATACGTTTCATTGACTGGCCTCGGTGTATGCCCATATCATTCATGAGCGCGTTTCAAGTGCTGTCATTTGCATAATTCCCAGTAGACTATATTATCGGTCATGTGATGCCTATTTTGATATTCCATTTATGTTACATTGATGCATTCATTTATGATATGGTTTTGCGCTTCGTCTTTTTGTCCACGGAGTCTACATTTAGTGTTTCTTTATTTCTGTTTATCTTAGTTTTTATAGAGTTTGTTTTGATCGCGTTGTTTTGTGCGGCTGTCAGTATTTATTCAGTTTCTCTGTTCAACTGTCCTCTCATTGCAGAGTCTTCTGAATAGTCTATATCGTTGCTTATCTGTTTTTATTTTGTCTCCTGTTTCACTGTTTTCCATATCTTTCGATTATTTTGGCTGTAGTAATCAGTCTCTCTGTATTTTGTGTTATATGTTTCTCAAGTCGTTTTATTGCATGGTCTAAAGAGTATTCAATACTTACGAGTCCTCTTCCCCCTTTTTTCCTTTTTATATAAACGGTCAATATTATATTTCGGTGCCGTGCGTTGTACATAGTCATTTGCCAAGGTATTTATTACTTTTATTAGGTTTTGACTATGTAATTACATTTCAAGAGGCTTTCTTCTTCCAATGTATTCTCTTTTAATTATCCCTTTCATCTGTGTTATTTGATGGCGTCCGCTTCCCGAATACTTAACTAATATTAGTTTCCGTGTGCATAAAATGCCGTCATCACCCCTCGACTCGGTAGTTTGATGCCTTCCGTTGATTTAACCGTTCTCTTTTTCATCTCAAGTAGTGCACATTTTTCTGTTGCCAATTCCATTCTTATATCCTGGCTGAAGATTCTCGTTGTGTTTATTAGTTGTTCTAGCTACGTTTTGTTTGCCAGTTATTTAACCCATCAGCGTCCATGGTGTCTGTTTTAAGAGCGAAAAAATAATTAACATCTGTATTTTTCAAGGGTATCTACAGTAAACTATAAAGATTGGATTGTCTTTCAAACATTACACCGACAGTCCGATGTATATTGCCAACTGTAATGTCTTAGTTTTCGGTATTATGTGAAAGTATAGAGTGAAAAGATACCATAAGTTTCATCTTTTATTCAATCACTATTTTGGTAAATAGTCAGTATAACAAACCCACATTTTAATATGGAGAATAGATAAATGCTCTAACTATCCTCTAATTTAAAGTAAATCTTTGAAAGTCATTTTGTTCAAATATAAAATTGTATTTACAAAAAATGTTTAGTAAGAAAATTAAAGAAACCATTTGGGCACTAATGGAGTAAGATTGTCTATATACATGCGGCGATTTATTTTTTGTCTTTGCATTCGTAACTTTGTATTCTGCATCTTCTGGGTATGTTGGTGATTGACATCAATACTCAGACAAAAAGTACCGGAGATATTATTTCTTATACAGTAGAATTACTAAAATCAGTGATCGCTTACTGGCAACACCCCAAAAGATACAGGCGATGTTTCCTGGACAACAAATCTCCCCAGTTGATAGTGCTATCCCTCCTCGTTTTTTCAGGCTCCTTGACTCTATATGACTTTTCTATATGGTACCAACCCAGGCTGGTGTCAGAATGTAGGGGGGGGTCAGTGGGAATTTATTCTAAGATATCTACCTGGGCAGTTTCACTTCTTTTGGATTAGCGTAATGCTCTTTCTATATCTTCTTCTATTTCTACCCATGTGTATTGCTTCAGTGTTATTGTATAACTATGCATGCACCTCCGCACCGACCGTTTACCCCGAACACGTGTGCCGTGATTTTTCTTCTTATTCATCTTCTTATTGATAGTGTCGAGATACTAGTACTGGCGGTCACAATTTTCATATATAGTAAGAAACAACACAGGCACATTGTATACAAGACTTGTTGAACACGGGGTGTGTGTGTGTGTGTTGTTAGTGATCGTAACAAGCGCCTACATCTGAGATAAGCCACACATCTTACAAGTTCATAATCTGAGCTGTCTAACTCCGTCGTTCGACCGTCCTCGATCCTTCCGACCCGTCTCAGTCGAGCCCTGTCGCCGATCTGCTCGTCGAGACTACTCACTGAGGTTCTCTCTCGCCTATCTCCTCGTCGATCCTCATCAATATCTCTCTTTCGTCGTTCTGTTCGAACAGCCAGTGTCCCCAAATATATAGTCTTACAACCGAAAATCCTAGATGTCCGTTTTTTCATCAATTACTTTCAGCTTAATTCAACCAGAAACTAATTATGCTTGCTTTCTACATCCTACCTAATTCTATATACGTGACCCCTCCCTCGGGCTAACTACTAATCGCGTTACTGTGTCTGTATATAAAAATTGATCTGTCGCTTTCATATTGTCATTTATTTTCTAGTTAGTTGTCAGGGTTGGTGGTTGGGGGCAATACATACTATCACATCATCTGTTTTTTTTTTAAATTTACTTTTGTTCATTTTAAACAAGACATCATTCCACTAAAACGTAAGGGGCTATTGTGATAGGGGATAGATTTCAAAACATAAACTCTATTATGCATATGTGTGACATAAAACCTTGAATTACTTCGTAACTCTTTGAAATTTGAATGTAATTGTGAAACATTAAAATTATCAAATATGAAGTGATTTAAACTGGCTTTAAAATTCTTAGTAAATGCATTAAAGGATTAAAAGATTTGATAATTATTGACATCCAATCATTTTATAAATACATATAAAATATGTATTACAATAAAAATGTAATTATACGTTTATAAGAATTTGGTTCAAATAATAATTTAATGTCTAAAAGAAGTGGCAATTGTAGAGCTGATAAAAACGGAGACTGAACACGTGAGTGAACCAAGTTCAAATCCGATCGGTTCCATAGCACTATTTTCACTTATGGCTGTTGACAAACTTCACTGGTCGCTTTTGTGAGTATCTGATTTGAGAAAGAATCGGGTAATTTAATGTCAATAATAGGATCAAGCCGGTTAAAACGTCGTACTATACCGATTCACACGGATTTACCTTTGTTAATAATGACTAAGCTGTATTGTCGCTTTGTACAGCTCCAAGTGCTTACCGAAAACGAGGAAGACGGAGAGAAGATTCACCGTTATGGGAATCAAAATACTCCGTTAGATGCCTGGAATTACACTGCTCGACCACATCTGCAATTCGGACATCCGAAAGCGCTACGACATCGCACCGATTGAGGTAAAGATAATGGAATGGTGGCTCAGATGTTTTTGACATGTGCTGAGGGCAAAAAATGACACCGTCGCGAAACTTGTTTTTGAATAAGAAGTAATTGGTAAGCGACCGATGCACAAAGATCTCTGTAAAACTGGCGTTCACCCTGAACAAACCTGTGATCGTGCCAAGTGCAGACCAACGTCAATTTTTGCGGACCCCACTCTAGCTCACGATTAACGATTAAAATAAATAATATGGTAATGAATAATCTATACCGTAATAATTATATTTGATTTTCAAAATCCCATTAAAAGTAATATGGTAAAAAATAAAAACGGCATTGTTAAAAAAGAAAAGAAAAAGAAAAGCGAAATAAAAGTGAAAGTTAAAAGCCTCTCGACCTTCGGGCTGTGATCGGGTGTAGTATCGGTTCTGTCTTCGGTCAGTGGGGGAAGGTATCCTTTTAGACTGAGACAATTTGTATTTTTGTCACTAACCAGACTGCCCTTTGTCGAAGAGTTATTTTTTCCTAATATTAAAAATATACCTTGTGTCTAGCTCTTTCCCCGTGGGGAGACAAGTAAATAGAGACTCCCAGGCAACACCAGGTAAGTATGTCTGATATTCAATGAAGTAAATTTAATAAACAAAATAAGGGTTAAGCTACGCTGAAAAGTTTTTTAAAATTACCACCCATCAAAGCGGATCTTATTGTTTATTTTGGTAAAAAAATGCAAGAGAAGGAAACGTAAATATTTTTATCCGAAAAAGTAACCCCCTTTCTCTTATAATGAAAGGGTAAAGGGCAAAGAATTTTTTCGAGACGCAAAGCCAAAATGGTGAACAAATAGAAGGCTGGAACCTATTTCCTTGTTCTTGGAGCTGAAGTGTTTCCAGATGGTATTCTATTTATAGATTATGGCCCGTTTGCAGAAAAGAAGGTAAAGGCTTCATCCTGCCGATTCAAAGAGGAAAATAACTAGCGAGTGCGTGTTTGGACAAATTGAGACTAGTGCGGACGATGGAGTTCAAATGCAATAGTATTAGTTGCGCTCGTTACATGCTTAACATTTGAGAAGAAGGTATGAACCCGCGCTTTTTTCACAAAATCGTATACAATCAATTGTTTACGATCTGTTTTATGCTTCGATATTAAATACACTAAACAGTTGATTTGTCGGAAATTAAATACCCCTTCTCTTCATACTTACCCTCCACTTATAGTGGTATGATGTCGTGTGTATAATATCAATATACACGCTCGTTGTCAGAATCCACGTCTTATCTCTTGATCGATTACAGGAACACAAGTATGATTTAAAATGGAGGTTTTTTTCGTATGCGAAATATACACATTTACTCATATTACAGAGAGCCAAAGCGAGAAATACATCTAAACAAGAAAGAGAGAAGGGGGAGAGAGAACAAGCGAGAGAGAAGGAGTGAGAGAGACAGAGACAGAGCTATCATAATCACTTTATGATTCACTCTCTTCCACCCGCCCCAGGCTTGGAGCGAGCTATCGCTTCGCATGTCCAATACCTGGTAGGTCTAGGTGTAGAAGCGATCATCGTATCGACTGACGAAAATAACGTTATTTCGCGACTTACGTGTGCCACTAAGGTGATAATTTGACCTCACACCTCTCAGTAATTTAGCGAGTTCGTCGTTCATTCTGAAACTCTTTAAGTAGTCCGTTATTCTTCCAGTCTAGAATTGGAGATTTAGGCTGTTATTGTATAACACCTATCTTCCTCCTCTTCCTACTACTCAAATCAAAACTTGCATGTTTATTACGGAAACCGATTTCATCATATTCTATAACAGTAGAGTGTATGGTAGTAAACAAAACCATTTATCAAATAATAATAATAATAATGATACCAATGTTGCATAACACACATGAAAACTAAAGCCACGAAGGTCAATTAAACGTCTCCAATAAAACGAAAGCAACAACGAAAGTTTAGAAGCATTTTCAAACTTTCGTAACACTCAATCTTAAGGTACTTTTAATATAATTCCCTAAGAGGCACTTTTATGGCACTTTCAGGTCTTTAAACTGTCAGTCCATTTTCACATTACCCTTTAAACACTTCTCGTTATTAAAACATTTCTCTTTTTAAATATTTCAAATTAAGCATTGTAAACATAGTTCTCTTTTAAATTCTTTTTTCATTAAACACAGCTCATTAAACATTTTACATTAAACATTGTATCTCATTTAAACACTTTAAACATTTTAAACATTGTTCGTTAGGCATATCAAATTCAGCATTGTCCACCTTTTCCTTCGATTTCTAGTTCTTTTCGTTTTACAGAGTAGGACCCAAAATGTTGTGCACAAAAAAGTTACCTTACAGATTTCTGCCTCACTGTTGGTCGTGGGTTTGCTTGCACACTCATCTCCGTTGCTGGCTCGTGATCGTAGTGGTGTATCTGTTTTGTGGGCAAATTCTGTCATCATGCAAGAGAGACTAAAACGCCTGAAGACAAGGATTTTGAGAGAGATTCTATCTTTTATTCCGCTTCGTTGTTGGGGTTTGCCCATTCGTTCCTCGATCCACTCCTTCATTTTTCCTGCTGGGGAAATGCGACGGGAATTGCTGCTGGATCTCCAAGAGATCCAGCCATTACGACGAGCGATTACATTTTCAACCGTCCGGGCCGCTTCTAACCCCGTAACTCAATTCAGGATCCACAGAGAAGGTACACCGTGCAGTTCGCCGCCAAACTCCTATCGGATTTTTAAACCTATGTTTCTCACAAAAGAAGGAGTGACGTCATAGTCCTTTGTCCTGTCATAAAGATCATCACCAGAACTGGGCTGACCTTTATTGAACTTCAACCCTCTGAAGTTGGCCAGGTTTAACACATTGTTATGATTTTTCGGACTTAGTCATCTCGATGACAAATGTATTTGGACCAAAATAGATGTCCTTTCCATCTGCACCGAACTCGCACTAAGTTCATCCCCTCTCATAATAAAAACTAGTGGGCCTACACACTTTTGGGCCTAATATAACACCAACAGCAACAATAATAACAATAACAATAATATTAACAATAACAACAATATTAACAATAATAACAACAACAATAATAACAATAATAATAATAATAATAATAATAATAATAATAATAATAACACCAACGCCAACACCAATAATAATAATAATAATAATAATAATAATAATAATAATAAAAATAATAATTTTTTTTTTTTAAGTCTTATTCCTCTTTTCTTTTATTTATTTATGTATCTTTATCCTTTTTAATATTTATTTTTATTCAATTTTATTCTATTCCCTTTTATCCCTCACTTAGGTATCCAACTATCTCTTAGCGATTAATCTATAAATATCTCGTGGCTCTAAATAGGCTGCAAATCTTCGATGCCCCCCCCCCCCGGTTTTGTTAAAAGCTCCTTCGACCGTTCCTTTATACCCGATATGAATTCGTTTGAGAAGGTCAGTTCCGAAGCGGCCGCCTCAATCAAACCCCATTTACACGGAAGATGTGACAGTCTCCCCCGCAAAGTTAAGTCTTTTTCCTGTTTCGCCATTTTGAATGTATTTAGCATTTTACTAATCTCAAACAATGCTAGTATTTTTCACCTTGTAAACCAATGCTTTTTCTTCTTTTTTTTTTAAGTCTTAGTTCTCTTTTCTTTTCCTTATTTATGTATCTTTATCCTTTTTAATATTTATTTTTATTCAATTTTATTCTATTCCCTTTTATTCCTCACTTAGGTATCCAACTATCTCTTAGCGATTAATCTATAAATATCTCGTGGCTCTTAATAGGCTGCAAATCTTCGATGCCCTCCAGGTTTTGTTAAAAGCTCCTTCGACCGTTCCTTTATACCCGATATGAATTCGTTTGAGAAGGTCACCTCCGTAGCGGCCGCCTCAATCAAACCCCATTTACACGGAAGATGTGACAGTCTCCCCCGCAAAGTTAAGTCTTTTTCCTGTTTCGCCATTTTGAATGTATTTAGCATTGTACTAATCTCACACAATGCTAGTATTTTTCACCTTGTAAACCAATGCTTTTTCTTCTATTTTTTTTTTTTAAGTCTTATTTTTCTTTCCTTTTTCTGATTTATGTATTTTTATCCTTTTTAATATTTATTTTTATTCAATTTTATTCTATTCCCTTTTATCCCTCACTTAGGTATCCAACTATCTCTTAGCGATTAATCTATAAATATCTCGTGGCTCTTAATAGGCTGCAAATCTTCGATGCCCTCCAGGTTTTGTTAAAAGCTCCTTCGACCGTTCCTTTATACCCGATATTAATTCGTTTGAGAAGGTCACCTCCGTAGCTACCGCCTCAATCAAACCCCATTTACACGGAAAATGTGACAGTCTCCCCCGCAAAGTTAAGTCTTTTTCCTGTTTCGCACTTTTGAATGTATTTAGCATTTTACTAATGTCAAACAATGCTAGTATTTTTCACCCTGTAAACCAATGCTTTTTCTTCTTTTTTTTTAAAGTCTTATTTCTCTTTTCTTTTTCTTATTTATGTATCTTTATCCTTTTTAATATTTATTTTTATTCAATTTTATTCTATTCCCTTTTATCCCTCACTTAGGCATCCAACTATCTCTTAGCGATTAATCTATAAATATCTCGTGGCTATTAATAGGCTGCAAATCTTCGATGCCCCCCCCCGGTTTTGTTAAAAGCTCCCTCGACAGCTCTTTATTACCCGATAATAATAATAATAATAATAATAATAATAATAATAATAATAATAATAATAATAATAATAATAATAATAATAATAATAATAATAAAGAGATTTGTTGCCCAAACCTCTGGATAAAAACCGGCCCCTAATTAACATAATTAAGACTTAATTAACGAAGAATTCCTGAAGGGGAAATCGAACCCCCTATCTCCTAGCACTACAATCAAGAATACATCGGTAATACACAAGTAGAAAAGTGGAGGGAACCTATCGTCTCCCTGCATCTGCTACGATGGAGGAGCCAAGAAAACTTATACATGTCCTTATATAACATATATATATATATATATATATATATATATATATATATATATATATACTTTTTTTTTCTGTGTGGTAGTGCACAATATCACTCATTAAAATGAATGAGACAACCACTATCCCTGTGACAGGACCACATGAAGAATAAGCCTTGGCCTGGTGTGGCCACACACACCAAAAATATGAATAATGCACAATAATATCAATACAAGCCGTGGGACTCAGGAGAAAGACCTGAGTGTCATGATGGGCGGGTGCTCCCTCGTTAGCCAACATGGGGGACCCGGTCCGCATCCTGCGAATGTTGGCCCTTCTCATTTCAGAAACAAGACAACGGACAAGAACCAGGCAAGTAACCTCTCTGATTCCAGGAATGACAAGGACACAGACCAGAGACAAGAAAACCAGCGCGAAAACGGCAAACTGGAAAGATATAGAAAGAAATGGACTACGAAAGAGAACAGACTGGTGATGGAGTGCTACTATAAAAGCCGCTACCCTACAGAAAGAGGCTACTGAAAACGAATGAAACATCTCTGGGACATTGCTAGTGACTACCATACAACGGAACAAAGGATAGCAAGACAGATCCTCAAGCGAGGATGGTTCTCGGAGATGGAACTGACGGAAATCAGACAGAAGGCTAATGGCGAAACGGAGCAAGAAACACCACCAAAGGAGAGACCACATGAAGAGGACGGGCAAAACATACACACTGAAACTGAAGAGATTGAAGACTACGGAATCACAGACCCAGGGGAGATAGAAGACTGCGGAACCACAGAACCTGCTGAGATAGAACTCAACGAAAAAGAAGCAAGTGAAGTGGAGAACATTAGGCGATACATGTTAGAAAACAAAACAAAACTCCCATCTCTCAGGAATGAAGTAGCGAAGAAGTTACAAGCAGAAACAGAAAGAGTAAACAGACTCCTCACACATATCCCAACAGAAACTATTACAGACCTAAACAACCTGATATATGCAGGGGCAAAATCGGTAAGTATGAAACTAAGAAACGAAGAGAATGGACAAAAGAGAGGACCAACAAAACCTGGATGGGAAATCAGACTGGAAACCCAGATCACCAAACTTCGGAAAGAAGCTAAAACCGTGAACAGAAGGAAGTAAGACATGAAACGATTAAGAAGCAAAAATCAGAAACGCAAGGAAAAACTAAATGAGAAACATGAAGAAATAAAACAAAGAATAGCAGCAATAGAAGGAAGACTGAGACGATACAGGTACAAATCGGAACAGAGCAAACAGAACAGGACCTTTGAAAACAATGAAAGCCAGTTTTACAAAAACGTAAATGGAGAAAAAACAACAACAGAGCAACCAAACCCAACAGAAACAAAACAATTCTGGAGCAAGATATGGGAAGAACCAAAAAAGCACAACAAGAATGCCCAATGGTTGAAAACATGAAAGATGAAATGCAGGAAATCGAAGAAGGAACCGAAACAGAAATCAACAAAGAAACGATCAAGAAAACCCTAAGAAAAATGGCAAACTGGAGAGCACCAGGCCACGATGGAATACATGCATACTGGTTTAAAAAATTCACGACCCTGCATGAAAGAATAGCGCAGAAACTGAGTGGATGTATCCGCAAAACAGACGTACCAGAATGGATGACGGAAGGAAGAACAACACTAATACAAAAATACCCCAAAAAGGAACGACCCCCAGCAACTACAGACCGAAAACATGTCTACCAATAATGTGGAAAATTCTCACAGCACAACTGAGAGAACAAATCTACCAATCCCTGGACAAACGTGGACTGCTCCCCGAGGAACAAAAAGGATGCCGGAAAGAACAAAGAGGGGCACATGATCTACTATACATTGATCAGAAGACCCTGAAGGAGGTGAAGAGCAGACAAAAGAACATAACCATGGCATGGATTGACTACACAAAAGCCTACGACAGAATCCCCCAAACATGGATAATTGAATGCTTAAAAATATACAAGATACCAGACAGGATAATTAATCTCATCCAGAAAGCAATGGAAACATGGAGACTAAAACTGACAGCCGGAGGACAATACCTGTCTGAGATAAAAATACAGAGTGGCATTTTTCAAGGAGACTCTCTATCACCACTACTGTTTATAATAGCCATGATGCCACTCAACTACATACTCAGAAAGTGTGATGCCGGATACAGGTTTACGGATACAGAACAAAGAATAAACCACCTGATGTACATGGATGACCTTAAACTGTTTGTAAAAAACAAAAAAGAACTGGAAAAGCTGATAAACACAACCAGGATATTTAGCCAGGATATCCAAATGGAGTTTGGATTAGAAAAATGTGCATTGCTAAAGATCAAAAGAGGACAACTGGAGACGACAGAAGGTATAGAACTCCCCAACCAAGAGGAGATTAGGGCGCTAGGAGAATAAGATAGTTATAAATACCTGGGAGTTCTGGAAGCAGACACAATCAAATATACAGAAATGAAAGAGAAGGTTGGAAAATAATATCTACGAAGAACAAGGAAACTCTTAGAAACTAAACTATATAGCAGAAACCTAGTAAAAGGGATAAACACATGGGCTGTAGCACTAATAAGATACTCTGGACCATCCATAGGCTGGACCAAAGAAGAACTCAGGCACCTTGACCAAAGGACTAGAAAACTAATAACTATGCACAATGCATTGCACCCAAAAGACGATACGGACATACTCTACATGAAAAGAAATGAAGGAGGTAGAGGACTGGTAAGTATAGAAGACTGTGTGGAAGACACCAAAAAAAAAGCTGGAGAAATATGTAACCCAGAACACGGAAAGACTGATCACCACAGCAAGAGACACCAGACCAACAAACGACTTCGGAAGCACTGAAACCAGAAACAAAAAGACAAGAAAGGAAAAGTGGGAAGAAAAACAACTACATGGACGCTTTATAAGACTCACAAGCGATGAAGCCAATGAAAACAGCTGGGCATGGCTAAGAAAAAGAACACCTGAACAGAGAAAGGGAATCTCTGCTGACGGCCGCACAGAACAATGCGATTAGGACAAACTTTATTAAAGCAAAGATAGATAAAACCCAGGAAAACAGCAAATGCCGATTGTGTTGACAAAGAGACGAAACGATAAATCATATAATAAGTGAATGCAGCAAGCTAGCACAAAGGGAATACAAGAACAGACATTACAGCGTGGGGAAAGAAGTTCACCGGGAAATGTGCAAACAACTGAATTTCGAATATACAAAAAAACGATACAAACACAAACCAGAAACTGTACTAGAAAACGAAAAACACAAAATCATATGGGATATGAATGTACAAACAGACAAACCCATAACAGCAAGGAGACCGGATATGATAATAATCAACAAGAAAGAAAAATCCTGCAAAATCGTGGACTTTGCCGTTCCAGCAGAGTGAAGATCAAAGAGACGGAAAAAAGAAGCAAATATACTGAACTTGCCAGAGAATTGATGGAATATGGAACATGAAGAAAGTCAGTATAAAACCAATAATCATAGGAGCACTAGGAACAGTCCCCCAAAACATGGAGAAAAGACTAGGAGAAATAGGAATCAAAGGGATAACTGAGACCATACAAAGGACAGTAATGATCAAAACAGCTACAATCCTGAGAAATGTCCTCGAATGCGGAAACCAACCCACATAAACAACGAATGGAGAACAAACACATGGAAGCACAAGACAACAGAACCGGGGAAAATACAACCGCACGAGAGAGGCGCAAGCATAGGCTGACGCCACGAAAATTATGGACAGAGGGTCGAGGAGGGAAAGCGCAAATCAGACCTCCACTGGAAGAGCGCGGACAGCTCTGGGACCTTGGGGAGGCTTGTTGCCACTCGGGCCCCAGAGGGGACCAATGCCCCTTATCAGCGGGAAATCGTTGGTAGGTGGCTGTTGCGATTACCGCAAGGTCATCAGCGGTGATGAACGAAAAGAGGTGGAGCATACTGGAAGTCTGAGGAGACTTGTTGTCACTCAGACTCCAGGGAATACCACAGGTTGTCGGCAGTGGGCGATCACTGACGATGACCAGTGTGATAACTCCTAGTGGGTAAATAATAATTAAACTACCTATGATCCGTCGGGTCACAACCACTACACTTATTTGTTCCACTTTGCTTTCATCCGAAAGTTCATAAACTGTGACATATCCATTACGAAATATTCTACTTTCATAACTAAAAATAATGAGTCTCTTTACTTCTATGTTATTCTTATGGATAATATAGAACTACAGGTACCTATTATTTGTCTGTCTAATTTGCATTCGTGTTTACGGTATGTACATATACGGCAAGAACTATTAGAGAATGGTTGGATAAAAATAGAGTAAGAGAGGGCGATAGAAATACATAGACAGCTAAGTTAAAGATGGGTAGATTGTTCAGCTAATTTCACTCCCAGAAATACGGAATATTTTAGCATGTATTTTGTGTCATTAACCTATATAGGTAAAAGCTTTAGAGAATAACTCACGTGTAGTATAAAAAAAATAATAATAGAGAAATAATAATGATGATAATAGTAATAACAATAGAGAAATAATAATAATAATAAAGAAATAATCAGAATAATAATAGTGAAATAATAATAATGATAGAAAAATAATAATAATAATAATAATAATAATAATAACAATAATAACAATAATAATAATAATAATAATAGAGAAATAATAATAATAATAATAATAAAGTAGATATGTAAAAAGTATCTTACCATCTGTTCACCCACCCACCGAATAAACGTGGCTGCACCAACATCGGTTGGTACTACATCAAATAGTCGTGAGGGAACCATTTAGACTTCCATTGGAAGGGCGCGGAGAGTACTGGAATCTTGAAAGGGGCTTATTGCCACTCCGTTTCCAAAGAAAGCCAACGGTACTGTCTCATCGAAAATCCCATGGTAAACGTCTGCTGCAATAACGCAAAGTGATTTTCAATGGTTACCAAAAGAAACCGAGAGTGCTGGGGATCTAGGGGGATTTGTTTTTACTCAGACTCCAGGGAACACCACCTGCTTTTACCAGTGATAAATCTTTCGTAATAATCCGTGTTAGTAAATAATACTAATGATGTCGTAGAGCCCTTATAATAGCAATAAAATCATATGTATTAACGCTGCTAAGATACTCTGGGCCTTTCATGAACTGGACAAAAGATGAACTCAGGTACATGGATAAAACAAACAGGAAACTTGTCACTATGCACAACAAGATGAATCCTGAGCATTTTAATGAAGGCATTTGGATTATGTATTTACTACTACTACAACTACTACTACTTATGCTGCTGCTACTACTGCTATCATTATTAATATTTATGTATTTATTTATTACTCATTAGAATTCTAACACCAGTTGCTACCACTAATCAACCCTAAAACCTTAAAAAATTCGATCGTATCTCAATTATTACGAAAGTCTTCAACACTTTTTTACTCCCTTTGCAGGGAACCAAATTAAACAAGATATAACCCACATTACGATTTATTACGCCTATCAACTTTGTTCCAAAATTCATGAGCTGTTAATTAGTTTCTGAGTTAATTCTGTACATACAAATATATAAACATATATAAATACCTAACTTTACATGAATGGAGACTAGCAGTTTACTGCAGTTACACCGTGATTGGTGTTTTTAAGTTGTTGAACAAGTCATAGAGAAACGTGAAATTTAACAGAGAGAACTCCGTAACGTTTCACTTTGAGATCCAATACTAATCATCGCCACATTTTACCGTTCTGTTTTTAGGATTCCTGAAAGGTGTATTGTGTTTCTATATTTTTTGTTGAACGTGTGTTCTTATTTATATTTGCCATACTTAATTTTGACAGCACTAAAATAGCTCGAAAACACAAACCAGACACACCCTTTATTATTGAAGGTTGTTCTTCTGTAAGCAGAGACCGTATCCAAAGTTAGGAATCCGTGAAAAATGTCTATTATATGTTCATATCAATTAACAAAGACACCCGCCCTTAGTGCCATAATTTGGAAACGTTGAAGTTTGTAATATTTTTATCACATAGCAGACCACGCGTGCACCGTAAGGTCAGTGTTTGTTGTATCATCACCATCATCATCATCGTCATGGTTTTTGATCACTCCTGGAGGAAGAAACCCCTCTCTGGTTTCGTTCCACCTTATTGGTGTCTATCATTCAAGGATTGTGCCATAGTCTCCACACTCTGCACTGCGGGTTTGCGACGCTATTTGCCCATAGCTAGTTACCAACATATAGCGCCTGGTATTCCGAAATTGTCATCCATCTAGTAGTGACCAGCCTGAACGTCACTTGTTGTATATATTATTAAATATGTATTAAGATATTTTAGAATGTCCAAATATTCATGAAAATGTTTGGGAATTTCCAAATATTTAAGAAACATTTGGGAATTTTCAAATATTTAAGAAAACATTTTGGAATTTCCAGATATTTAAGAAAATATTTGTGAATTTCCAAATATTTAAGAAAACATTTGTGAATTTCGAAATATTTAAGAAAACATTTTGTAATTTCCAAATATTAAAGAAAACTTTTGGAAATTTTCAAATATTAATAAAATTCTCTTGTGATGTCTAAATAGAACGTCCCTCTCTCTTTCTCTTTTTCTCTTTCTCTCTCCTCCTCCCACTGTTTCTATAGTTTTCTCTCTTTCTCTTTCTCCACTCTCTTATTCTCTTATCCTGTCTTCCCATACTCATCTCTCATTTTTCTACCCTCTCTTTCCTTTATTTGAAAATTCCAAAAAGTTTTTACAAGTATTTAAAATTTCTAAATATTCATGGATTTTAGGATTTTCAAATATTTATGAAACTCTCTTGTGATGTTATTAAATACCCCCTCTCTCTTTCTCTAATACTCTCTTTCCTCTTCTACTTTTCGTCCTGACATTCTGCTTTTTATATACATCATTGTATTATTCTCTTATTATTTGCCTTTCCTATCACCGCCTATACAATCCCTATCCAGATGAAAAGTGTGCAAGGAAACAAGCAATTGAGATAACAACGGCATCCGAGTTTTAGCAGTTTTGGGCGTTTCTTTAAGATGTTCTTATTTCGCCATCACCCCAAAAATGAATAAAATTATAATTTTATGTTGTGCAGACGTAAATAGTCATTTATTTAATCATTCTGCATGTCTCCCCCTTAGTTTTTTAGCAAAGGTGTAACGTTACTAATACGCATGCGTTAAGGCACAAAGACGTAATTCAGTTGTATTAATGCAGCTTTCTTTGTATATGTAAAGAAAAAGCAGACGACAACTAATTTTGTGAAGTTTAATTACAAGAAGTTTTAGATTAGGAAGTTATTAACTAAACTTTGTAGAATAAAATGTGCAAAGAAGATAGTAGAACACATATCTACAAATTCAAGAATTTTTTTTCTAAAATAATTTAAATAATTTAAACCATTTACGTAATAGATTTCAATAAAAAATCTCCATGGATTTTTTATTGAAATCTATTACGTAAATGGTTTAAATTATTGTATTGGCTACTGTTGTCATATTTGGGCTGGGGAATCTCTGTCCATATTTAAAGTTTCTTGATAAAGTTCAAAGGCGTACTTGTAATTTGGTTGGCCTAATCATTTCTTTTACTCCACCACCTCTCTCACAGACGTGATGTTGCTAGTCTCAGTCCTTTTTATAAACATGTGTTCTTCAGAATTGACTGATCTATTCTCTGTTTCCTTTGTTTCAGTTTGTTTTACCCGTTGGTCTAGTGGTCTTCAGCAATTCGCTGTTTTGATACCTCGTTATAATACAGCTTCCTATTCTAGTAGCTTATTTCTAAGAACTGCAGGCGTGTAAACGTATATTTCTCTTGACGATTTTCCGCTTGCCTATAGCCTAGGTCTTTTAAAGACTACGGTCAATAGGAAGATCCTGTCTTTGTAATCATCATCTTTCGTTCTTTTTAGCTCCTTACATCAAATAGCTACATGTCTTGTCTGGAGTGACTTCCATAAAAATCCAATAAGGAAAAATAACCAAAAAAGACTTGTGTTATTTCAATTATTCGAACTACCTTTTTTATCTTGAATGTTATTCTCACAACGTTTCGGCTGATGTAACTCCTAACTTCATAAAGATGCATCTCGTCGAACTCGGGAATCTTAATGTCGAACTCAGAAATCCATACTTAATTTCGAAGTAAACACTTTATTTCATCTACGAAGATGCATATTTCTCACATGGACACGTGGTTTAATGGATACATCAGTTCTAAGTGGAAGTATTCTGGAAGTTGAAGGTTAAATTCTCACTACATGCATCACAGTTAAACGGTTGATCTTAGAGCTAAAGTAACCGCGGATTTGGAATCAGCACTTTCGATCCGATGTCCTTATCGTTGTCAAAAGTTCTTGAATCTATTTTAAAACTCATTATTCAAAATTAAAAGCACGTGAAAATAACATTAGACACAAATATTCCGACATTTAAACGTTCCTTTACCAGTTTAATAGTTTTTATTATTAGCCCACTGAAGAACCTACTTATAATAATCTCAACCTTTTCAACTATCAGTAAGAAAAAAATAAATGAACATAAAAATAAGGTAAGACTATTGTTTTAATCCACTCATCTATTTGACATCTTTTTTTTATATTAAAAATAAAACTTTTCTTCGTGCTTCTTTATTTTTGATAATTGAACGATCATGAAGAGAGGTGAAATAGATTGTTATTTGTGTATCCTTACGTCAAACTCATAAACATTTTAACGTAAAATATCCGTATAGATAAACGTTCGCCTTCTTTCAATATTTTATGTCATCTTTCCGGGTTCGAATCTCATAGTAGATATTTCCTTGTTATAACGTTCCAGTAATTGCCTAGCCGATATCTATTATCTTCATAAACTTGAATAATGCACTTGTGTAATTTTAATCGTTTTAAGTAAAAAAAACAACACTTTTTTGTATTTGAACTGACGTGCAGAATAGAATGGTTTGATAAACCCTATGTTGACAGTTAGTATATGATATAAAGAAACCTCGTTACTTTAACACCTCTGAAATCAAAGCTTGTCGCTTTTCACCACCAACACTTGGATCCTCAATTCTCTCCAGTTAAAATGAATGACTCTCCTCTCGAGGAAATCCTCTTCTTTGAAAAGCTTCTAAGACTGACTTTCCCACAATATATAAAAAGGAAAACTTGCTAAGGTTGCTGGAAAATGGTTGATTATTCTACCGTTCCAGAAAATATTTAACTTCTGATGCAATCCTCTACCTGTATAAGAGACAGATTCGTCCCAATATAGAATACTGCTGTTATATCTGGGTAGGTGCCACTCAGAGCACTCACTTGTCTCGGCAAAATAGAGAATCGACTTCACAATCGTGACCTCTTCTCGCCCTGCAGCCTTTTTCACATAGAAGAGATGCTGTCAACCCTCTCTGCTGTATTGTTATGTCCATAGTAGGTTCTTGAGTGGAATACAGTCACTGAACACCTCCTTCCCGTGTAAAACATTCGCAACAATAACTCGTTTGGCTACACCCACAACAAACACCTTCCCTCCCTCTCTCTCTCTTTACCAAAAGCCAAACTGAGTTTCTTTCCAAGAACATACCATCTGTGGAATAAGATACTACTAGTCTGCTTCCAAATCGATTACAGAATGGTCGTTTTCAAGGCTAATGAAAACAAATACTTGTCGAGCTGTCATTTTAGAAAAATCAAGTACCCCGAAGTAATCTTCTGCCCATTTCACATACTGTTTAAAATTATTTAGTAACAGCAATCATCAGTCTACAAATAATCCGTTTAACCTTTATCCTCGAGTGGCTTCCGGGCCTTAATAAGTGGGGTCACGCCAGTACAAAAAAGTAACGTATGGTGCGTGGTTTTGTAACACAACACTAAGTCACTTTATGTTCGTACGGACGTCATCACGTTTCACACCCAAATAAAAATGAGAAAATAAATGATAATTGATAAGGGAAAACATCCTGTGTTTACTAATTTTAAAATGAATTGTTCCAAAGGCAAATTATGTCGTCGACAAAAAAAGTACAATTTTAAATAAATACATTTCAAAAAGTTACATTCATTTTATTGATTTGAAGAATATTTAGCTAACAATTAGTTTTACGGTAACAAGAAAGAGAGTATTTATCTTGAAAAAAGAAGTAAATTGTTAAAAATAACTAAATAAATAAGAGACGCATTCATTTTTATTTATTTAAAGTCTATTTAGCTGTCAATGACAATTGATATCACGAAAGAAGAAAAAGTCATTGATATTACGAAAGAAGAAAAAGTAAGAGTGTAGCCCGATAATATTCTCAGTGGTCGCGTTGCGGTAAAAACAACAAAAAACAAGTTATAGGGATAACTTAGTTGTGCTCGGTGTGTGTGTGTGTGTGTGATACCGTCGTGGCTTGGGACCCTAAACGCTCTCTGTTGATCGTTGTCAGACCGTGTCGGCGCCAGTGACAACTTCTTTGTCCGACGCTTAGATACTTCTCACATCGTTGACTCTCGGATTCTCTCGGAAACTACCCCGAACCGATCTGCTCTTCAACATCCAGACCCCCATCTTCACCACCAATATTTACCTTCGACAAGAAATCCTAAATGTCCGATCTTTTTCGCAACTAACTGGCATCATGCGTCTGGGGAGTTCAAATGAATCCGGCAATCTAGTTATTGCCGTTCACTTATCTACTTCCTCATCATGTTGTCTTGTTTTCTTTTCTCTAATTCAACATTTTACGGTGGAATCGGCAATCCATAGTGTCACAATCGTATTCTTTCAAAAAGAAGTGCTATTGTCAATAAACTATACAGATTTATGTAGAAAGTACCGTGGAATTTCTACGAGGTCACGCTTATTTCATATTATTAGTATTACTAGTTTACAACATCTGTCAAAAGTGACGAAAAAAGCATGTGTCGCCGATGTTCGCACTAATACGCATATAAAATCATAGAATTACGTCACCAATTTAATTTTCGTATATAATGTATTATTATCATTATTATAATTGATGATAACTATCACCGTTGACTTAATATTTAGAGTGGACGATTTATTTTCGAAATCATTTTATTTGGCTTGCTTTCCAATATACGTCTTTTAAAATTTTAAGAGGATAATTAGGGATTGAACTATTTTGATTTATAAAAAATGAGGGTCAATTTTGAGGAAGTATAGAAATAAATGAAACACATACAGTTAAGTTTTCTTTTTTTTTCTTTTCTTTCTTTATTTTCTCTCTTTGTATTATTGGGAGGTAGAGGTGATTAAACATTGAAAAATAACACCGGACTTTTTTACATTACAGAAGTTAGCCTGGATAAAATGGTTACAGTTTAAGCTTAAAAAGAACAATCGTCGCTCACATCAGTTAACCAATTTCACCCCGAAAACTGACTTTATAGAATAAAACGTCTCAAACAGTAAATTTTTTAAATGGAAAAAGTGAGAGAAAATATAGCAGAAAGAGAAAAGAGAAAACCCTCATTATGAAAATAGATTTGTCTTCTCCCTTCCTTTTGTTTCCAGACTTTTGTGTGACACATGGCCGTGAGGTCTAAGCTGTTGGTTCGAAAGTTGCAAGTTTCAAGTTGTCTAGAGGCGCTAAGTTCAATCTTTGGCAATACGGTGATAAGCAGCAGAAAGCAACGGAGAATTAACGAGTGTGTCCCAGAGCCACGAACATGGAATCCGAGCGTGGTACCCCCGTGGGAATGATGGATTGGGTTTGAGAATCCAGACAGACGGTTCTCGAGTTCGATAAGGACATCTGATGAAAGCGGGAGGGCAGAACTGCCGAAACGTAGTGAACATGGCATCTAAGATAAGGAAGTCAGTCCGAACACTGAAATCCATACCTGAAGGAGTTGTTAAAAATTGATAATAAATAAGAAAACAGACTTGTCAAAAGTCATATTTTACTTCCTGAGCCGGTTAAAACAGTTCTCCCGATTCGAATAAACATATATTTATATTTTCTTGTGTGATACTGCCAACGAACTTTCACTCGGATTTGAATAGCGTAATCTCTCAGAATGGAAACTTTCGCAACCTCGGATGCTTGGAGTAGCTTCAACCCATCACCCTACACGTGATTCATACTTTGAATCGATGGATTTGATTAAACGAATTATCTATGCTTCTAAGGTGGTGATGATTTTCTCTGCATATTTATAAACTTGTTTATAAAATTGTTTATATTTTCATATCTTTTATATTTTTATATTTTCAAATATTTGTATTACAGTAAATTTTACTGACTTAGCTGTCGAATTTCCTCTGATGATGATTTGAAAATCCATGTATTAAGGAAAAATTTTTTTTTTTAAATAACATTTGTTAAAAAATTGATTATTTGATAAATATTGAATTTAATCTAACTTTAATTCTCATCACCTATCAACTTGTATCAGGTTGAAAACAAAGTAATGTAGTTTTTGTCCAACACATTTATTTCATCTGAAACATTCACATTAAGGCATTTGTACACTTTATGATAATTTCCCTCATTTTCTATTACTTCTGTCGAACGATCAACTAGCTTCTTGATGCCTTCTTCAAAAAAGTTCTGTTTTTTTGAGAGAAAAACCAATTCAGGTCATTTTTGAGTTAGTCGTCATTTTTATGAATCTTATTGTTTAAGTGATGATGCAACGACCGGAAAAGATGGTAGTCGGATGGAGCAATGCCAAGTGAATAAGGCGGGTGAGGCAAAACTTCCCAATTAAAACTCATGACCTTTTCCCGAGTGAGTTTTGCTGTGTGAGGTTTCGCGCTATCATGCTGAAGCACTACACACTTCCTATTGAGTAATGCTTGTCGTTTTTTTGATAGAGAAAATCTTAGATCATCCAGCTGCAAACACTATTTTACTGCTGTAATTGTTTAATTAGGCTCTAGTAACTCATAATGAATCAGTCCTCTCATGTCCCACCATTAAGAGAGTATAACCTTCTTTGGGTGTAGTCCTTGTTTTGGAACAGGCTATGGACTTTGGTTTCGGTTTAACCATTGGCTTTTGCGTTGGATATTCTTGTAAAGAACCCATTTTTCATCTCCAGTCACAATTCTGTGCAAAAAGGGTTCTCGATGATTCCTGGAAAGCAAAGATGTGCAATCAGTCAATCTTTGATTTCGTTGAGCGTCAATCAAATCGTGGGGAACCTAGAGTCCAATTTTTGAAACTTTTCCTAACTCGTGAAGGCATGACATAATGATGGTATGGGTTGTATTGAATTGTTGAGATTATTCTATGCTGGTTAACTTTGGATTGACCTCCACACCGTTTTTAATAGCGTCTTTATCAATTTATTTTGGCCTTCCCGAACGTCGCTGATCTGACAGGTTAACGTCTCCAGAACGAAATTTTGCAAACCACCGTTGACATTTTCGATCATTCAGAACATTTATCCCATAGACAGTTCCAATATTCCTTGTAGCTTCTGCAGCTGATTTTCCTTTTTTGAATTCATAGAGCATACAATGTATCAGATGCTCCTCACTAATATCCACTTTTTGACAGCTGAGACCGTTAAACTTCATATTTTCCAACTAATTACTATATCTGAAAGGTAAAGCAAGATATTAAGACACCAAGTCACCAAAGAACCTAGAACTGTGTACAACTTAGGAGGCTGCAAAATGATGAAGTTAAAATACGACATTACTTTCCTTCCATCCTGATACTATGGCTCTATTTGATAAATCTAGCTTTGAGGATATAATTTAAAGATATACTCTTTATCTTTATGTTCTCACTTTACACACACACACACACACACACACATATATATATATATATATATATATATATATATATATATATTAGCAAATTAATATACATTGCTCTTGTTATAAAGTGGATGATTTATTTGTAATCTGTCTTTGAGAATTTCCCTTTCAAACCATCTTCCCAGGGTTGTAATCATGCTACTATTACTTACTCATCAAGAGTTTTAACATGAAACACTATCAGTGATCAATCAATGGTAACACCCGGAAGTGTTCCCTTGAGTCCGAGTGACAACAAGCCTCCTAAGTTGTTCAGGACTTATCACTTGTTTCGCTCACTGTTGCAAATCACTTTGTGTTTTCGTAACAGCCGTTTACCATTCAGTTCTCATTGGTATCGGATGTTATGTTCTTTTTTCTGTAATCTGGGTTACAATAAGCAGTACTCTCACGGCTCTTCTCGTAATTGTCTCGTTGTTGCTTTCCTTCCCCGGGTTTTCTATCCCATGAGAATTTTCATGACAATTTTTACTATGATTTGTATTTCTTCTCTGCTTAACACAATGACGACTCACTGATATATGAACATATAATGATATATCTTTATTGACATGGCGGTAAAAAAGTGTGGTTGTGTGAGGGAGGAAGACACACACACGCACAGAAATTTGACAGGTGGGTCTTCTCAGGCCTAAATTGCAAATCAACTGACGATACACACTTCGGGTTGTTATTATATAACAATTTGTGACCCTCGCCTCTATCTGCAACCTCCTCTGTGGGACTTCGCTGTCAATGTAGCCACACACTAGATAATTTTATTCAGCAACAGGGTGTTTCTTTCAGCCGCTAAATTTTGCAGGGATATCCAATCAATAATTATTTCATTTTTGACAATCCACTGTATTTTTTTCTGGCCAGGTGACCCGACTTTAACTAACGATTATTTTATTTTTGACTATGAATAATGTTATATTATTTTTTTTCTGCCAGGTTCCTCTCTGTAGTAAGTGCACCTACTACTGTTAAATGGTCTTTTCAGCACAGCCGGCATGGATATATTACACCATGAAAGTTTCAGATTTCTTAGATTCATTCAATATTTCTTAAATATATTTTATTATGTTTACGCAGCATTATCATATTTTAACTTACCCGTTGTTGGTCGGTGTAACTTAGCTATGTGGGTTGGTTTCCACACTCGAGAGCTGTTTTCATCAATATCATGTTTTGTTTGGTGTTAAACCTCACTTCAAATTTCCTTTAGTTCTTGTGCGACAGCCATTTCTTTGTGCGTTCTGTGCTTAACTTTCCCTGACTTCGTATGTAATTGCTGAGCTTTGCAGTTCGAGTGGTCAGGGGTAAACTCCCCGAAATCTTGCACGTATAACAAATACCTACGACAAATGAATACTTCATGCAAACCACACAATACTTAGGCACCATCTTTGTGGGTTCGATGGCGAATTCCGATTTGTTTAATAAAAACAACAAAAACAGCAGCTGAAGAAGGAATTAAAAAACGCGAAAACAAAAAGAGTAAACAAAGAGTAAGATACAATCACTCTGACAGAATTCGAACGCGGCATTCCAGCTCTAAGATCTGCCCTGAATTATTATATGACCGGTTCGACCAATCACGGCTGCGCACTTCTCAACCCCAGACATACGCTTCATTTTCTCTACGTGAAGAAGCAACTTTTGAGCCAATCTTGGAAAGCTAAAGAGCGGCGGTAATGTACGTAATTGGCAGCAAACGAACGTAAATTGACTTTAACTTCACAGACAACTCATTTCCCTGTTTGCTTGTTTTCAATGAACATTGATAAGTTTCAAGGAGGAAAACAAATGCTTGATAAAATTAGAAAACTTTCACCTCATTCTGGGATAAACAGTTCGTTGTATGCTATTGTTTTAAGATAAAAAAAACAATAACAATTATCTGATGTCCGAACTTAACTAATGGAGTCTGATAAAGCGGAAAAAACAAAGAGGTTAGCCAGTATACTACTATATTGTCTCGAGAGGCGTTCAACTAAATGTCTATATAAATAAACTAAAAAAGTGACCACTTCTTGTGTGTTTATGTTCTCGCATTTACGTGACTTTACGTTGTTATTTTTGTATAACATTTATTTCAGAATTTGGGCAAAATAAGTTAATCACTTAATTGTTTGAGTTGGTCAGGCAAAGGTCTATCATCTGCAAGTCTGTTGTTCAGTAAATAAGTATCATTTGTAAACTCTAAAAAAATAAATCTCTTTTAATTGTTGTTACACAATATCGAGAATTTTTTTTGTATTTGCTATCAATAATTTTTTGTTGAAATATAAACAATGCAATATCATGAATAAAATATAGTTTTAAAATCCTATTCAAAAACTTATTTAATTACGCAATTAAATCTACTAAAATACTTTTTTTGTATTTACAGTGAAAATATATCTTTGTACAAAAATTAAGTATTTAAAAACATACATGATATTATATTATGCAATTTATAATTATGCTAACTGTTATTTTAGTATTTTTACTAGATAAATTGATGATTTCCTGTGTAGCTGACATATGCATAGTTTAAACTACTATACGTGTGTATATATTTATATATATTAACGTCAATGTATGCGCATGTGTTTGCTCGTTGTTAAAAGAAGGGTTAGATAATCAACATAGAAATACTTTTAACATTTTACACTTTTAATTTATGTATATTTAAAATTTACCGGGGAAGGCAATGAAAGTAGGCCCTTGTTTCTAAGTACATCATACAAGAGCTATAGGGGCAGAAACCCTCTTAAAACTTGTAATGTATCCTATTCCGATGAAATTAAAGTCATCTATTTTAACCTTTTCTTAATAGTTGAAAAAAGGAATGAATTACTTTGTGACCAAAATAAAATAATTTCTGGCTTTAAAATTTTTCATGTATTTAAAATTTTGGAAGCAATTTACATCCAATAATATCATAAATATGGATTAAAATGACGTCATGTTCACAAAATTAATTGTAGTTTTATAAAAAAAATCGGTTCAATTAGTAACTTAATGACCAAATTATTCAACTTTAAAATCCCATTAAAAATATAGTTGGGTAAAAAAGGCGAAATAAAAATGAAAATAAAAACAGTTTATTCTTCTATATAATAAAATAAAGTCAGTCGGATTCTTCAAATTTTTCTATCTGACAAATCGATATTTGATTTTTATTAGCCAATTTGTATTTGTTTCCTTAAACCATGTTAATTTTACGTTAATAATTTCGTTGTTGTTTGTTTAAAAAATAGTCATTTCGGCTATGATGATTATCGGAATAGGAAGCTTTTCATAATTGCTTCAAAACAATTTTGTAAATAATGCTCTCTTTTATAATAATGTAAATTACAATATACTTAATTAAAAGAATTAAATAAATTTAAATGTGCTTAATTGATAAAATACGACAGATTTCAAAATGCAATTGAATAAACAAAATTTTCTAACAACCAGTTAATTTATTTTGTGAATGAATCAAATATTTACATATTCCTTGGAATGTTGTAGTTTTGAAAAAATGATGCAAGTTCTGAAAGTATGAATCAATATGTTGAGATCCGAGATAAAACATGAAAGATGTTAGAAATAAATCCAATATTTGAAAGTAGGGTTTTAATCATTGGAGTTAATTTGGCGTTAGGCATTCAGGGTTTTACAGAAAGTACAGCCAGAGAGCGGAGGGCTCATTTTTTATCCAGCAGTAGGAAGGAAATTAAATAGACATTTTAAAATAATGTTGAACATCTGTTGAATTTTTCAACAGATCATTTTAAGGTGCATAGAGAGCGAGGTCAAGAGCTGCTCATTTTTTTAAGAACGGGAGCTGATCCGAAACTAGTGGAGCGGCTCAAGCCCTGGGCATCATTACACCAGATACACTCATGCACGCTGTTATTAACAGTAAACTACATGGTATCCTCAAAATACAACGCATGAAAACATTATTAAAATTCATTATCCTTTCTGCAATCGAATCATATATCGTACAAATAAACTTTAGTTTATTCCTGATATATCCACCAAATCTCCGTACGAAATGCCCAACCGTCTTTGTGATTACGCTATTCAATGATTGCAAGCACAACTGCGTACGCCGTGCAAAATTCTCAATAAACCTGACCCTCCTCTTCCGAGCTTGGGACTGCCTTGTTATTTTCTGTGATGGCTATCTTTACTTCATGAAAAGTCTGAGGATTTTTTGGTAGACATTATCGTTGAGTAACTGTCACTGGACAGTATCTAAATTAAAACTCACACCATCCATAAAATGTAAAGAAAGAAATCGTCCGCTGCCTACAACATCGAGCAAAGACAATATCTAGTAACAGCAATACACATCAAGAGGAAATGTACAGCCTAAGAGAAACCCTCGACTGAAACAAACATCCAGAGAGAATGAAATCAGCAAATAAATCTGGATCCAACATCAACTGACGCCAACCGAAAACGCACCGCAGTTTGTCTACCATATATGTAGTGGCTGGTCTAAAACAAATCAGAGAACATGTAATCTATCTGACATCAGGATATTATAAAAGAGCGACAACTCTACAAAAACATCTTGTGAGAGACAACCCTCCTGAGGAAAAATGTATGACTAAGAACTGTGTGTATGCGATCCCATGTAAGTGTGGGCAAATCTACGATGGTGAGACATGTCGCCGACGAAACGTAAGGCTAGAATAACACCGAAAAGCCGTAATACGTGGATATATCAAAAGGTCGGTATGGATGACCAGATATTGAGGGGAAAGGGAAACTATTAACCCTTATGTTGTGGAGTGAAAATTGTAGATAGAGAAGAACGGCGAAGAGCAAGACGACACAAAAAAGCAGCGCATATGTTTAGCAACAATAACGTACTATAAAGCATGTAATACATCATAAGAACCATTAGTTATCAATAATAAAGTTATAATATATATATATATATATATATATATACAAATATATATATATATATATATATATATATGTACATCAATAATATATTGATACATATATAATATATATACATACATTATATATGTATATACATACATACATATACGTATATACATATATACATATAATATATATAATATATATAATATATATACATATAATATATATATATATATATATATACATGCATATACATATATACATATATATACATATATACATATAATATATATATACATACATATACATATATACATATATATACATACATATACATATATACATATATATACATATATACATATATATACATATACATGTACATATATACATATATATACACATATACATGTACATATATACATATATATACACATACAATATGAAAATATACATATATAATATAACTATCTATATATATATACATAGTGTATATATATATGCATATATAAAAATATATATATATGATATATATAAAATATATAATATATATCAACATATATACATATATACATATATATATAATATACATATATACATATATATAATATATATATACTTCATATATATATATATACATATATACATATATAAATATATACATATATATATATATAATATATATATACTTCATATATATACATATATACATAGATATATATATATATAATATATACATATATACATATATATTATATATACATATATATATATATATACATATATACATATATATATACATATATATAAATATGAAATATACATATATACATATAGAGGAGTATTAGACGGCTAACACAATCCAAGAAATGGAAATATGTCTGCGTTGAGAAGTAAGATAAAAATAAGTGATTTTTTTAAATATATTTTTTGAAAAAAAGTTATAATTTATTTTTCTATATAGCAAATCTTACTTGATTAGGCAAGACTTCAACACTGTGATGCAATGTGTGTGACCGTGTTCCATAACAGATTTCGAGGTAGACCTCTTTGTCAAATAGTAGGTGTTTAAAATCTCAAAAACACGTGTGGAATGGCAATATGGCTTAAAACAAAGTAAATATTAATATCCGCAGCAAATGGAATACAACTAAAACTATAACTTATTGTTTTTTGTTTGTTTTTCTTATTTTAATTACTTATTTGATTTATTTATATTTTTTCTGAATATTTTATATTTAACTCAACTGATGAAGTGGTATATATGTATATAAAAATAACTATTTAAATATAAATTTATATATAGAGAGGGATAACACCAATCAGCGGTGTTCAATTAAATAACATATTTATTTAATATTTTTTATATATATACTATTGTTATCTTATTTTATTCTAACAATATTTACTTTTTTGCTTTTCTGAATTTTTTTTTTTAATTTTGAAAATGTTTGCTTGTTTCATTAACGGCTAAATATATGTTTTGATTTATACCCTGGCCAGATTGTGTGTAGCACACAGTAAATGTAGTAAACGAAACAAATTCCTTAAATAACGCAGTAATTCATGTTTAATTTATCTTTAATACTATCATTATCCACTTATCTGAAACTATTTAATGCTGTTATGATTTTAGTAAAAATTTATAAAAATTTAGAATTTAATTCACTAACGATTTTTTTTAAATTTAAATTTCATTTTACTTTTTTCTTTCCGAGAAAGTGGAAGATCTCTTGTAAAATAGTAATGAATTATCTACTTTTTAAACACGGTGTACAAACATATACACGCATACATGTACACAAACACACACTATATATATATATATATATATATATATATATATATATATATATATACATACACACATACATACAAATATGACACTAAATTTTAAATCTCCAATATATAATTCCTTTTAAAGGTTTTTCAACACTTATTTGAAACTTTTAAATATTTTACCTTACTTTTGGATATATATCATTCAATTGTAGAAAGCTAAAAGTTAATCTATATAGTAAGTTTGTTATTCTATTCTATTTTACTATTATTACATTTTTTTAACTCATATATTCATTAATACATTTGTTCATTCATTTATTTCATCATTATTATTATTATTATTATTATTATTATTATTTATTTATTTATTTATGTCTTTTATAAATATATATATATATATATATATTAAGATTTTTATTTTCTCTTTTTTATTTATAGCATTTATTTGGGGGGTACTTTTAATATTTTGTAGAGGAAGAAAATGAAATGTGTATCTATATACTAAGTGTGTTATTCTATTAATATGAGAATATTATTATTTTTTATTTTATTGTATTTATATACTGTTTAACTAATTTATCTATATGAACAACAATGTTGTAATATTGTATACAACAGTAAACGTGAATGTGGCATACAGTGTGCATATTAAATGCATGGTTATTTTTTAAACTATTATTAATTTTAATACTTTTATTATATAATACATTCTTTAATTAATTTATTTTTCCTCTCTATTCTTTCATTGGGGGAGCGAGTAATTGTAAATCCATATACCAAGTGTGTTGTTTTACTGGTGATTTTTTAATCTATAGGTTATAAACTGATTCAAGTTTACTTAGAATTATGTTAATGCAATCTGTTGGCTGAGGTTAAATACGATATATACTATACTATATATTATATCAAAAATGAGAAATTCAGTTAAGCCTGCCATTAAGTTTAGGTCGTAACCTAGAGATGAATACAGCTTCTTTAATTTGAATATTTCCAGTGTCCTCCTACGTGGCCCAGGTGTTAACTGCTATAAATCTGTTAGTGTATATGCATGTGTTAAGGTGTTTGAAGAATGATGATGCTTGTGTTTGTGTATGTTCCTTAATCCTGATATGTAGGGGTCTCATGGTACCACCTATGTAAAATTTGTTGCAGATGGTGCATTCTAATCTGTACACCGTATATATTCGGTGACAAATGTTTGTGGTATTCATTGGACAGTTAGCCAGGGTGCAATGTTTTGTGTCGTATTGGTGTTTGCGTGTAGCTAGTTGCTTCCTTAGTAATGGACCCGAATGGACAAGCTGTATGTTCAAGCCCTCTCTTTTAATGCCTTTGCAGATTGCTGTTGTGAGTTTATCACTGATATGAGGCAGTTTAAAGAAGCAGGTGTTAGGTGTAAAGCATCTCATCCGTTTTTTAGGGTTCTCCAGGTGTCTGAAGGTTGTGTTGAGGTATCCATTCAAGTGCAAGCGGTTTTGTCTGCTAATACACTACACTTTTCCTGGATGCATGTTATTTCATTCATCGCATATCCTATTTTGGCTCTTATAGGGAAAGCCGACTTGTAGTGCACAAATATGTTTCTGCTAGCTGCCTTCCTGTAGAATTATGTTATAAGAGCTCCCTCATCAGAAATCTTAAGGTTAAAATCTAGAAATGATAGGGATCCAGAAGCATATGATGTCTGGACAATCATTCTAGAATTATGGGGAGTTACCACATCCTGTTGAAGCAACTGTTTTCCGTTACAACGCCACACATTCAGTATTAATCAACGATGACGATGGCATTAAACACCGATAAAAAACAAAGATTGTTGGACATTCATGACTGAAACCTGGTGGACAACTCAGTCTCCTAAGAAAGTATATTTTTACAAAATATAGTTGGATTACAGAAAGCATTTTGAACGATTCAATGGATAACATTTTCTGGGTCTATACCGATAACTACATTATCTCCGATTATTTATCCTTATAAAGTTAGGTATGTTTATATGTTTATGCATGTGTATGTTTAGGATTCACTCCTAAACTAAATAACCGAACACTATTAGCTACCAAAAATATGGGCTATATTTAGTTTACTTCAGTTTTATTCAAAAAGGGGTTACGAGAGAAAAATTCGGATACCTTCGTGAAAATTCAGATACTTCTGACTTTTATTAAATTTTAAATGTTGGTATTAGACATCAATTAGTATTTATTCGCCAAATTTCAGTTTCTTTAGAGTATTTTAGTGGGGTTTTAGGAGGCATACTATGAGCACAGCGTATAATTTGAAAATTTAAATATATCAGATTTGTCTTGAAAATATTAATATTATCAGAATGTTTTAATCAGGTTAGCATTTTATTATCTATCTAATTAATCTTAATCCTGTTCTATTTAAATTGTAAAATCTAGTTTTATTGCGTACGAAAAAATAATGTTTTAATTTGCTTCTAAATTAAAAATAAAGATGCCCGCTATATTGAATGGTTTTTGTTCATGGCTAGATAGCAATCATTAAAAGCTCGTTTATCTTGTTTTGTTTTATTATAGCCGCTGACAACTCACCGTGACTTTCGGAAGGGCTCACCCCGAACCCCTTTAGGGTTCACGATGTCAAGAAGATCAACTACGAGAGACTAATCTTCCGATCTAAAATTATCGCCACGAAGTTGAAATATATATTAAACTGAAAGCGGCCAAAGCAAACAGCCATCCCTCGTCAATTATTCAGGAAAGATCGCTCGAGACACCTGTCCACGGCTGTTACTGTCAGTATTATAATTAATGCTATCAAGGCTTTTCATATCTCATATAAGTAAACACACAAATAAAAACAAATAGTATACCGACTATAGGCTTCCTTTCAGTCTCGGGAAATAATGAATAATTTATGTAAGGGCGCCTAGATGAGGAGGCTATAGTGAAATAAAAGTTGCAGAATCACCAACCGCACATCTTCTGAAGTGGAATTGTTTAAATTCAGTGGCAAAAAGAAGTCAAGGATGACTGGAAACAAAGCTTTCGAAACTAGTTGTACAACCAAGGCTTGAGAGTCTTGTCTACCCTACTATTTAAGTTATAGCCGCGTGTGATTTTCGAAATATATAAGAAAATGTAAAAGAGTAATATTTAAAATCTGAATGATTTAAATTGAACCAGTACTTACCGAGGAACTCCGTGAACATATTTTAAGTACAGTGCCCAACATTAAAAGTAAGGGGGTCTGCTGGCGCTGTCGTGGTCATCCTTTCAGGATAAAGGCTTCTTTCAGGCATCATGTAAAAATATGCTGGAATTTTTGGCGAAACATCAAAGATTTTTCACGAACAATCAATGGTCCGTGGATCATCAGTTAGCGACCACTCAACTAGACGATGTTAATTAAAAAGGTGTCGTTAGATGTAGCTGCCTTTGTGTCCCGAGTTTTAAAACAATTAAAGCCATAATTTAAATAAGTGTATTTTTCAAAATTTTCTCCTAACATTTTTCAATTTTAATTCGTTATTTTTCTTTTTTAATTTTACGTCACTTTGAGCATCTCCCTTTTCACCTCGCTTATCAATGTAACTTTTAAAAATATTGCACGGACATTTACACTATTAATACAATATAAATATACACATAACATTTTATTAAATATTTCATCCGATAGTTACCAACAATGTACTTATAGTCCTTTAATTACCACTAGTTGTATCTACCCGGCGTTGTAGTGATGTAATTTAAGATTTATTTGAACATTTAAAAACTTTTAAAGAAAAAAAATAACATTTTAGTTTTAAGGTAGACAACTCCTATTATATTCTTCAATGTAAAATATCAGTTACCGTTTTGCTGATGTTCATTTTAGGTGATAATTTAAAACTATTTCTTGTTAACAGTAATCTGGGCCGGACTATGTAATTTTTAACATAAATTCTCGCGAAATAGGTTATTATATTGTCAGCAATATGGTACAACAATAACAAATGAAAATTGGCTAGTCAGAAGCAAAGTTTAATTTTTCAGCCTAAATGCACTTTGGGTACAATCTTGAAAATCCGACAAAATAAGTTTGGTAAAATAGAAAGTATCCACTTTATCATGGCCGCCATATCTGAAATCGGAAACTGTAAAACGATGTTAATAAAACAGAAAAACAATTATATTTTAGGCAGGATTTTTTTTGCAAATAATAATTTGCTTTTCACAATTTGTTTAATTATTAACACGTAACAAAATAAAACTATGTTTTTACAATCGGATTTTTGTTTTTAATCTGGAAAATATTTTTAAACAATTAATAAAATCAGAGTTTTTTATAATTGGAATGTTTTTTATTTAAATATTTTTTAATAGTGTAATTATTAATTGTTAACCAAATATAATTATATTACAAAGTAAGAAATGGATAATATGTAAATTCAAAATCTTTTTTATGAACGATAGACATAAACATTCTGCTCAAAGCTATGCGGCCTAAAATAATTGGGGGCCTTTTCTGGACAAACACCGTTTCGTAAATTCCAATCTTGGACAATGCAGCCATGATGAAGTGCATGCTTTTTTTATTTTACCATTAAACACGTTTATCTAAATACAATTAAATTACAAAATTAAAATATTATTTTAGAATTGAATTACAAATAGATTAACATTATTGAAATATGTTTAACAATTTAAATAAAAGTACATTACACATTATAAAAGTATTATTTTATAATATAAATACACGTATATTAATGTATGATTTTTTAATTATTTATCGATTTTAACAATCGTAAAGTGAACATTATATTATTTACACTATTATTTTAATATTTAAATACAACTAGATTCATTCTTACAAAACTACATAGCAAATCAATTAAAGTAAATTATTAATAAATAGATTAATATATTTTTAAAATATTAATATTATATTCATAAAACGATGTTCTTGTTAAAAAATAAAATAAAATTTAAATATATAAAAGTAATATAAAATACATAATATACTATATTCATATAGATATAAATGAAGTACAGTATACTATTATTAATTGAATTAAATCATTAATTACGATTACATTTTACAATATTACAATGTTACAATTTAAATAAAAATGGATTACAATCTTATTAACACATGATTTTACAATTTAGATTAAAACGTTATGAAAATAGGAAAATATTATTTTCCAATCAAAATAAACGTAAATTTGCATTATATTTAATATATTTAAATTATAAATGTATTAAATCATTATTTCATAATCTAAATCCATGTACACTAAAACAGTATTAAATCATTCTACACAGTGTAAAATAACGGATATTAAACAGTATCAAATATTATTTTGAAATAAAAAATATAAATTAAGATATTATTAAACTATAATATTTCAATTTAAACAAATGTCGATACATATGTATGAAAACATTACTGTCCAACGTATATACACGTAGATTTAACATTATTCAAATATTAATGTACTATTAAAATGAAGCTCGATGAAAAATTAATAAAATAGATTGAAACATTAAAAAATATGATAATATTATTAGTTGAAAGATTCTTATATTATTAATATAATATCTAAGCAAATATATTTATCGTTCATAAAATATCTATAAAAATTAGAGAGAAATAATTCTATACTATAAAATAACGATCAATGTATATTTATTTGTACATAAATAATATGAATCCATCCCGTCACGGCAAAGTTAGCGAGTAGAACATTTCAAGTTGTGAGGAGAAGCGAGAAAGCAGATACCAAGTCAGACAACCGCCGCCGTCTGAAATAACTTCAATTAGAAATACTTCACGCTAAATGAAAAGACAACGGTGGCAATGTTTTCTTTAGGTACTAAGAAATAAGAATCATACTTTATATATAAACATCAACTTGCTGATGTAATTCCATGATATTATATGAAGATTAATGCGGACAATAGCGATGGTGTGTACACTCGTAGAATATATAAAAGTGATATAAAAAACAAAAAATGGAATTGCATATTTTCCCTCTCTGATTTTTTTCCTTCATCAGAAGTGCATAGCCGATGTCGGAAAACCCTATCCTTTCGGTATTCTCAACTGATTATGTCATAAGAGCAAATCAAATCAAATTTATTTCGCAAAATACTAGAATAGTGCAACAAGCCATGTAAAAAGACAGGTAGAAGCCATTTGCATCCACATACAGTCTGAATGTTCGTCCAAAGTCGCTTTAAAGCTAGATATAGTAGTCATCCTCACAACGTTCTCTGGAAGGTTGTTCCCTGGATCAGAAACACAGAAAGAAAATGCTTCTTTTCTTCTATTGAGCCGAAAGTAATAGTGGCACATGTTTTGCGAGTATCCATTGAGACCACGACAGGGCGCTGGGGTGAAAAACTCATCAAAAATTAGATTTACATACTCGCACATGGTATTGTACGCCAGATTCAAGTCTTCTCGTATCCCCAGCTGCTCAAGTGAGAATAGATTTAGTATTTTGGCCGCTCTTAAATGTTGTGAGTTTGACGGCCATTTCACGTATCAGCTAAAAGAGATCCAACACACATTAAAACATCTCCCTCGAGACTATTTATCATTTACAGAGAAAATGAACACGATGGAGTTAAATATCGTACTAAATGTTGAGTCACCACTTATCAAAGCCAAGAGTCATTCGAAGATAAATGTTAATGAGATGGAATGTATATCAGCCGAAATTGATCAGTGCAATGAACTAAATTTGATTACTTATGCGATGGTTTATAGCAATAATTTGTTGACATTAGATTTGAAGACGACTGTGTTGTATTCTGCAGGGACGCAGGCTTGCGGTAATGTCGTCGACAGAAAGCAAACGATTGCAAAGAAGCTCTGTTCCTAAAAATTCTACCTGACACTGGCAGGTAATAGCAATTAATAGTTATGTATAAATTAGAAAATAATAGTAATATAGATTAATTTTACTGTACTTTTATTATAGTAGAGAGTTATACACTCTTGTTTTCTAGCAATTCAAAGTTGATACTAGGATAGATTAAAAGAAAAACAAGGTCAAAAAATTAAAGATGTAAATAACGAAGATGAAAAACGAATTCTATTTTTATAACGTGGTCTCGTCTTCATTTATATATATATATATATATATATATATATATGTTTTTGTTAGTGTATGTATGTGTATATATACATGTTCTGTGCGAATGTTTGTAGTATATATATATATATATATATATATATATATATATATATATATATATATATATATATATACAAGGAGGAGCACGTTCCTTTTTGCTGGAGCGAAGGAGAATCGAGCTCATTTTATATTCAGCAAAAGTGGAGCGTGAGCAACTCCATTTGGGACTAAAGAGCGTGGTTTTATCGCTCCGCACTTCTCACTCCAAAGTTATTTGATTTTTTATTTAAACATTAGTTTTGTTTATTCAGCAATAAAAAGGAAAATATAATGAAAGTCTAAGCTACCCTCTTTAGGTTATTTTAAATTTTATCTCTGGTAAATGTATATGATATAGGGAGAAAGAACGAGAGAGTTACACCTGAAAACAGAACATTTGAACCTCTCAGGTTTTTTTCTAGATGCAAGAAGATTTTTTCATGTACATGTTATATTTTTGATAAGACAGTTTTCTTAAGGCAAGTGACAATTTGGCAACAAATGTCTCCAAATGCGCCAGTGAGTCTATATATGCCTTTGAAGATATTTCTTAAAGATTTGTACTTTTTTGTGTTTAGTACAAGGATTTTTATTGCTGATTGAATAAATAAGCCAATTTTTCTTTTAATTTTAATTAAATTTTATGTCACATTTTTACCCGATTAAAACATGGAATTTAAGTTAGATTCTCAACACTTTACAAAGTAAATGAGAATTTTATTTCAGGGCCAAAAATACAATTAAGACCAACAATCAGTTTCATCCAAAATTTGTAAAATGAGAAAAAAACAGCGGTCCCTATTCTACAATTAAACCGATGTTTAAACTTAATTAAATTAAAGAAAATCTCTTAAATTTTAATTTAAAAAAGCAAATAATTAGAATTTTTGAGTAATTTGTTGTTTTTTTTAGAACGCAAAATCACCAAAAACGTAAATCCAAGTAGTATAGGGTTCAGATATATTGATAAGTCCTCACCTGTCAACTTATCAATCATTAACCTCCTCTGATGATAAGATATTTATCTTTAAAAAGCCTGGCTTAAAGAATGAAAGAGAAGAAAAATAAATATTTTTATTCACTAAATGCTCCTTGTTCTGAACAACTGAAGATATTGATTTGCTTCCATTTGCAGGTCTAATTATTTTTCATTGACTTATCATATATATATATATATATATATATATATATATATATATATATATATATATGGGAAATGAAAAAGGAAAAACTAAAAGATGTTTTTAAATTTTTTTTTTATGTATTCATGAACGTTTCGTCTTTATTTGTAAGACTTCCTCAGGATGATAATTTTAAGAAAAATGTCATGCAAGTTCATAGAAAT